>JAAALK010000085.1:936186-1003983 GCA_019279435.1 Zizania palustris | reverse complement strand
GCATGTTAAAGAACCTTTTATTCCGGAAGTGAACTTTTGATTCTTGCACATTATAGGTGGCAATGTTAGCGCAAAAATCGTGTCCGAAATGGAAACTACAAAAATACCTCGTACGATACAATTACACCATATTAGGATGATTTGGCATGTTAATGAACATTGTTGTTCGATAAGCAAACTTTTGATTCTTGCGCATTACGGGTGGTGACGTTTTCGCAACATTACTGTCATGAACAGAAACTCAAGAAACACCTCGTACGATACTATTACACCATATTAGGATGATTGGGCATGTTAATGAACCTTTTTGTTCTGGAAGTGAACTTTTGATTCTTGCACATTACGGGTTGCGACATTTCGCAACATTCGTGTCCAGAACGGAAACTCCAGAAACACCTCCTTTAGTACTATTACACCATATTAGGATGATTGGCCATGTTTTTGAACCTTTTTGTTCTAGAAGCGAACTTTTAATTCTTGCACATGATGGGTGTCGATGTTTTCACAACATTTGTGTCCTAAACGGAACTACAGAAATGACTCCTATGGTACTATTGCACCATATTAGGATGATTGGGCATGTTAATGAACCTTTTTATTCCAGAAGCGAACTTTTGATTCTCGAACATTACTAGTGGTGACGTTTTCACAACATTCGTGTCCGACACATAAACTCTAAAAACACCTCCTTCGGTATTATTACACCACATTAGGATGATTGGGCATGTTTTGGACTTTTTTGTTTCGGAAGCGAACTTTAGATAAATGCACATTATGAGTGGTGACGTTTTCGCAACAATCGTGTTCGGAATGGAAACTCCAGAAACACCTCCTTCGGTACTATTACACCATATTAGGAGGAATGGGCATGTTAATGAACCTTTTTGTTCCGAAAGAGAACTTTTGATTCTTGCACATTACAAGTGGCGACGTTTTCGCAAAATTCGTGTATGGAACAGAAACTCCAAAAATACCTCCTTTAGTACTATTACACCATATTAGGATGATTGGCCATGTTTTTGAACCTTTTTGTTCTAGAAGCGAACTTTTGATTCTTGCACATTATATGTGGCGACATTTTCGCAAAATTCGTGTCCGGAACAGAAACTACAAAAATACCTCGTACGGTACAATTACACCATATTAGGATGATTGGGCATGTTTATGAGCATTGTTGTTCTATAAGCAAACTTTTGATGCTAGCGCATTACGGGTGGTGATGTTTTTGCAACATTAGTGTCGTGAACGGAAACTCAAGAAACACCTCGTACGATACTATTATACCATATTAGGATGATTGGGCATGTTAATGAACCTTTTTGTTCCGAAAGAGAACTTTTGATTCTTGCACATTACAAGTGGCGACGTTTTCGCAAGATTCGTGTACGGAACAGAAACTCCAAAAATACCTCGTACGGTACAATTACACCTCATTAGGATGATTGGCCATGTTAATGAACATTGTTTTTCTACAAGCAAACTTTTGATTCTTGCGCATTACGGGTGGTGACGTTTTCGCAACATTAGTGTCGTGAACGGAAACTCAAGAAAAACCTCGTAATATACTATTACACCATATTAGAATTATTGGGCATGTTAATGAACCTTTTTGTTCCAGAACGAACTTTTGATTCTTGCTTATTACGGATGGTGACATTTTCGCAACATTCGTCTCCAGAACGGAAACTCCAAAAACACCTCTTTCAGTACTATTACACCATATTTGGATAATAGCAATGTTTTTGAACATTTTTGTTCTAGAAGCGGAATTTTAATTCTTGCACGCTATGGGTGTCAATGTTTTTGCAACATTTTTGTCCTAAACGGAAACTACAGAAATGCCTCCTATGGTACTATTACAATATTAGGATGATTGGGCATGTTAATGAACCATTTATTCCAGAAGCGAACTTTTGATTCTCGAACATTACGAGTGGTGACATTTTCGCAACATTCGTGTTCGACACAGAAAACACTTCCTTCGGTATTACTACACCACATTAGGATGATTTGGAATGTTTTTGAACATTGTTGTTCTATAAGAAATCTTTTGATTCTTGCGCATTATGGGTGGTGACGTTTTCGCAACATTAGTGTCGTGAACGGAAACTACAGAAAAACCTCATACGATACTATTACACCATATTAGGATGATTGGGCATGTTAAAGAACCTTTTTATTCCGGAAGTGAACTTTTGATTCTTGCACATTATAGGTGGCAATGTTAGCGCAAAATTCGTGTCCGAAATGGAAACTACAAAAATACCTCGTACGATACAATTACACCATATTAGGATGATTTGGCATGTTAATGAACATTGTTGTTCGATAAGCAAACTTTTGATTCTTGCACATTACGGGTGGTGACGTTTTCGCAACATTACTGTCATGAACAGAAACTCAAGAAACACCTCGTACGATACTATTACACCATATTAGGATGATTGGGCATGTTAATGAACCTTTTTGTTCTGGAAGTGAACTTTTGATTCTTGCACATTACGGGTGGCGACATTTCGCAACATTCGTGTCCAGAACGGAAACTCCAGAAACACCTCCTTTAGTACTATTACACCATATTAGGATAATTGGCCATGTTTTTGAACCTTTTTGTTCTAGAAGCGAACTTTTAATTCTTGCACATGATGGGTGTCGATGTTTTCACAACATTTGTGTCCCAAACGGAACTACAGAAATGCCTCCTACGGTACTATTGCACCATATTAGGATGATTGGGCATGTTAATGAACCTTTTTATTCCAGAAGCGAACTTTTGATTCTCGAACATTACTAGTGGTTATGTTTTCGCAACATTCGTGTCCTACACATAAACTCTAAAAACACCTCCTTCGGTATTATTACACCACATTAGGATGATTGGGCATGTTTTTGGACTTTTTTGTTTCGGAAGCGAACTTTAGATAAATGCACATTATGAGTGGTGACGTTTTCGCAACAATCGTGTTCGGAATGGAAACTCCAGAAACACCTCCTTCGGTACTATTACACCATATTAGGAGGAATGGGCATGTTAATAACCTTTTTGTTTCGAAAGAGAACTTTTGATTCTTGCACATTACAAGTGGCGACGTTTTCGCAAAATTCGTGTATGGAACAGAAACTCCAAAAATACCTCCTTCAGTACTATTACACCATATTAGGATGATTGGCCATGTTTTTGAACCTTTTTGTTCTAGAAGCGAACTTTTGATTCTTGCACATTATATGTGGCGACATTTTCGCAAAATTCGTGTCCGGAATAGAAACTACAAAAATACCTCGTACGGTACAATTACACCATATTAGGATGATTGGGCATGTTAATGAACATTGTTGTTCTATAAGCAAACTTTTGATTCTAGCGCATTACGGGTGGTGATGTTTTCGCAACATTAGTGTCGTGAACGGAAACTCAAGAAACACCTCGTACGATACTATTATACCATATTAGGATGATTGGGCATGTTAATGAACCTTTTTGTTCGGAAAGAGAACTTTTGATTCTTGCACATTACAAGTGGCGACGTTTTCGTAAAATTCGTGTACGGAACGGAAACTCCAAAAATACCTCGTACGGTACAATTACACCATATTGGGATGATTGGCCATGTTAATGAACATTGTTTTTCTATAAGCAAACTTTTGATTCTTGCGCATTACGGGTGGTGACGTTATCGCAACATTAGTGTCGTGAATGGAAACTCAAGAAAAACCTCGTAATATACTATTACACCATATTAGAATGATTGGGAATATTAATGAACCTTTTTGTTCCAGAAGCGAACTTTCGATTCTTGCATATTACGGATGGTGACATTTTCGCAACATTCGTCTCTAGAACGGAAACTCCAAAAATACCTCTTTCAGTACTATTACACCATATTAGGATAATAGCCATGTTTTTGAACATTTTTGTTCTAGAAGCGGAATTTTAATTCTTGCACGTTATGGGTGTCAATGTTTTCGCAACATTTTTGTCCTAAACGAAAACTACAGAAATGCCTCCTATGGTACTATTTCAATATTAGGATGATTGGGCATGTTAATGAACCTTTTTATTCCAGAAGCGAACTTTTGATTATCTAACATTACGAGTGGTGACGTTTTCGCAACATTCGTGTTCGACACAGAAAACACTTCCTTCGGTATTACTACACCACATTAGGATGATTTGGAATGTTTTTGAACATTGTTGTTCTATAAGAAATCTTTTGATTCTTGCGCATTATGGGTGGTGACGTTTTCGCAACATTAGTGTCGTGAACGGAAACTACAGAAAAACCTCGTACGATACTATTACACCATATTAGGATGATTGGGCATGTTAAAGAACCTTTTTATTCCAGGAGAGAACTTTTGATTCTTGCACATTATAGGTGGCAATGTTAGCGCAAAATTCGTGTCCGAAACGGAAATTACAAAAATACCTCATGCGGTACAATTACACCATATTAGGATGATTGGGCATGTAAATGAACATTGTTGTTCGATAAGCAAACTTTTGATTCTTGCGCATTATGGGTGGTGACGTTTTCGCAACATTACTGTCATGAACAGAAACTCAAGAAACACCTCGTACGATACTATTACACCATATTAGGATGATTGGGCATGTTAATGAACCTTTTTGTTCTGGAAGCGAACTTTTGATTCTTGCACATTACGGGTGGCGACATTTCGCAACATTCTTGTCCAGAACGGAAACTCTAGAAACACCTCCTTTAGTACTATTACACCATATTAGGATGATTGGCCATGTTTTTGAACCTTTTTGTTCTAGAAGCGAACTTTTAATTCTTGCACATGATGGGTGTTGGTGCAAATGTTACGCCAATAGGTTCTCGGTAATCAAGAACGGACAAACAGGAAGTTTGTGTTTTAGGACTAGCTTGAGCCTCCGAAATGGATAATAGCTCAAGTGGTCCGAATGAGTGTAGATGAACAACTTGTTCTGGATCCCTTTTTACAAGGTACAATGGGGGGTATTTATAGGGAAAAAAGCATAAGGAAAAGACCTATTTACCCCTAAATTACAACCGACATAGTAGAAACTATTCGGTATTATAAACAAGGTTATACAAGGTAAAACACTGCAAGGTAGATGGATAAGCTGGACATCCAATCAATCATGTCCTTCTGCTTCGAGGCCTCCATCTTCTCTTCGGAGGGTTCTCTAGGACTTCGCACCGTAGCACCCTCCGGTCGTGGCGACGTATGCTCCGAACAACAGTCCACCAGCTTTAGGGTCCTCATTCAGCCAACGAAGGGTTACTCTTTAAGTCTTGGAAATAGAGTAATTTCCCCCAACAGTAGCCCCTCGAATACGCCTTTCTGTAGTTAACCTGTTTTAGAAAGAAAGCAGTATACGAAAAGGACATTTCTAATTTCTGAGGCTTAAAGAGGATTTGAGGATGCTGTGACTTAGCCCGGGATTTTAGACCCAATACTTTCGAACCTTCGCCTTCGAGTTCTTGATACAGTGGGAACGCTCACTCGGAAGGGAACAGTTTCATAGCCATGTTTTTGAACATTTTGTTCTAGAAGCGGAATTTTAATTCTTGCACGTTATGGGTGTCAATGTTTTCGCAACATTTTTGTCCTAAACGGAAACTACAGAAATGCCTCCTATGGTACTATTACAATATTAGGATGATTGGGCATGTTAATGAACCTTTTTATTCCAGAAGCGAACTTTTTATTCTCGAACATTACGAGTGGTGACGTTTTCGCAACATTCATGTTCGACACAGAAAACACTTCCTTCGGTATTACTACACCACATTAGGATGATTTGGAATGTTTTTGAACATTGTTGTTCTATAAGAAATCTTTTGATTCTTGCGCATTATGGGTGGTGACGTTTTCGCAACATTAGTGTCGTGAACGGAAACTACAGAAAAACCTCGTACGATACTATTACACCATATTAGGATGATTGGGCATGTTAAAGAACCTTTTTATTCCGGAAGCGAACTTTTGATTCTTGCACATTATAGGTGGCAATGTTAGCGCAAAATTCGTGTCCGAAACGGAAACTACAAAAATACCTCGTACGGTACAATTACACCATATTAGGATGATTGGGCATGTTAATGAACATTGTTGTTCGATAAGCAAACTTTTGATTCTTGCGCATTACGGGTGGTGACGTTTTCGCAACATTACTGTCATGAACAAAAACTCAAGAAACACCTCGTACGATACTATTACACCATATTAGGATGATTGGGCATGTTAATGAACCTTTTTGTTTTAGAAGTGAACTTTTGATTCTTGCACATTACGGGTGGCGACATTTCGCAACATTGGTGTAACACCCCAAATTTCAAAATCAATAAAAATATTATTTAAATTCAATTTCCTGGATTTTATATTTCTGAAAATACCTTTAAGACCCTTCTATACCCTTTTGAACTACATCACAGAGTTAATGACCAAACCAGGAGCTGAAAATTTTTGTATAAACTCCCAAGGCCAAAATATATTTTTGAGAATTTTTATAAATTTTTATCCACTCTGGAAATACCTCAAAATATTTAATCCATTTTCTGCAATTATTTTAAATCTGAAAACCTTGGAAACAGTAATGGGCTCCCCTCCCTCCCTTTTCTCTCTCCCGGCCGGCCCAGCCCGTTACCCCACGCGCCTTAGGCTGACAGCTTTACCCCACCTGTCGGCGCCTAATGCCTCCCCTCGTGCGCGCGCCCGACGCCACGGCCCGACCCGTCATCCGCCTCCCTCGCTCGTTCGCGCTCACTGGCAGGTGGCCCCCACCTGTCGGATTCATCGTCCCCGCGAGATCCGCACCCAAATTCCCCCCCCCCCCGCCGGCCGAAGCCCTAATCTCGCCTCGGATCCGCCCCCGCCGACCCCCTCACCTTAATTACTCACCGGCAATGAATTCCCCTCAACGCGCCGACCGTTTCCCCTATTAAACTCGGCCGATTCACGTCCAGGTTTGATGAACCGCGTTCAACCCGAGCTCGCCGGCGTCAAAGCGCATTTATCCCCGTCCATCGTCAATTGCGCCCTCCCTACCCCCGCCGGTACCCCTATTTAAACCACGGCCCTCCACCACATTCGGTTCACGCGTCCAATTGCACTCAGACCAAGCAGAGCGCCCGCACTTCGCCTTTTAGCGCATTCCCCCTGTTTCGCCTCCGGCCACCTCTCGCCGTCGCTTCGGACCGCTTCTGTCCGCGCCTCCACCACCAACGTGACCACAAGGACCTCCCCAACGCCGGCCACCACTCCGTCTTCAATGAACCTCGCCAGATCGCCGTCGCCGCCAAGGACCCGAACACCTTCGCCGCCCCCGCTCGTCGCCGGCCTCGCTCCGTCGACCGCTCGCCGCCGCAAGGGTACCCTCATGATCCCCGTAGCTCCCTCTTTCCATTTTAGGCCTTAGACCCAACCGCCATCACCCACCGTGGCCCCAGGTCCGCCCGCCGTCGCCGGAGAAGACGATCGGCACGGGTCGCATACCCGTGCCGTGTCGGATCTGATCCCGACCGTGCGATCGCGATCGGATGGCGCGTGTGAGCCCACGTACGCGATCTAATCTGCACCGTCGGATCTGGTCAAAGCGTTACATTTTAATCACGCGCGTCCATTTCCATTTAAAACCCGCGATTGATCTCGTGCGTCCACGTAGTACCCTTTCGCGCGTTTTAATCCTTGCCGTCCGTTGTCACTTAAGTGCCCCGCCTCGCCTGCGCACGTTGGATCTGGATCCAACGGTCCAGATCGATCCGGTGCACGTGCACAGTGCATGGGTTCACTGTGGGCCTGGCTCACCGTGGACCCGAGGCGTTTTAAATCTGAAAATAAATTCCAGAAAAGGTTTAAAACTTGTAAAATTCATATCTAGCGCATTTGAACTCTAAAAATTGCCATTCCAATTTCAGAAAATTCATAATATTATTCTCTACATGATTAGGCAATAAAAACAGTAGGTTTACTTTGGACATTTCATGTTTATTCAGATGAATATTCAAATACCTTTAGGGTTAAAATATAAATTCAAATATTTAAGCTTCAGAAAAATTTATAATTATTCTTTTCTGTCCATGTACTGGAACCATTAAACTAACATGAAATTTCCAATTAAAAATTTATTAGGATACTTAATATGAAATTATTCACATTTAATCACCCCTTTCTAAAAGGACAACTCTTTATTTTTCCTTAAAATTAATTATGAAATAAATCTCAGAACCTTAACAATTGAATTTATCTTATTCTTAATCAAACCAACTTTAACTTATGTGCTTATCATGTAATGTTATATTGTTTGATTGAATGTTGTGTTCTTTTTATTTTACTTTATTATATTGAAAAGACTATGACGCCACCGAGGAGCCGGAATACTTCTCGGAAGTCCCTCCCTCTCCTTTCACTGAACAAGGCAAGTCACCAAACCAATCTTTTGAGCATATTGAACCCATGTTTGATTAAACTATCGCTAAAACACATAGGTTATATATGCATTAGTCAAATGAACCCTTACAATATATTTATTTAGGATCCCCCGACCTTGATGTGCAACCCAAGCCATGCTTTCTAGCCTAAACTCTTTGTCACCGTATGATAAATGTTATTAGCTAGTGTCCAATGTATCGACACGATCGCTATAGGATAAAAATGAGTCGTAGTACATGGTTCTATTATATGATCCCCATTGTTTCTTATCTATGGAATTCTGTCGGTGTTGGAGTTGTGGTTGTGAGTGAATGCATGGTGGGTTCTGGGTGCAAGCTAGGGCATTGGTCGGTAGCACCCGGGGCACTATAAGGACCGGTCTGAGGGATCCGTTGTAATACACTTCCGTACTAACCACAAGTCTAGTGGGTAAGTCCTAACTAAGGTATGGATTGTTCCAAACCGAGGCCACCATTTGGAGATGGGTCAAGTAGCACCTGCGGGTGACTTGTACCAATGTGCGCAAAAGGGGGTGCGACGTTAGCCGGGATGCGGCCCGGCGCGCCGACGAAACCTAGAGCGGGTGGTTATCGCTTGGAACATTTCATGCCGAGGTTTTGGCACGAGTTCCCGTGGTATGGGTCATCTCGTTTGGGATGAGTGCGTGCCTTGTGGGTACAGTAGTACATCTCTGATCAGAGTCTTAAATCTTTTCGAAAAGCCGAGCCCACGGTCAAGGGCGGGTTGCGTGACATCCCCCAGTTAGATTACTTTGAATATGTATGTGCATGATGGTTTGACATGTAAGGACTGTGGTGCGAGGAGGTAAAATGTACTCCTCGAGTTAGTTGATGTTGTTGATGTTCATGTTTACTTTTCCGCATGATTAAAATGTGACTACACTAAATGCAATAACTGAAACTGTACTTTTCCGCAATGTTAGCCATTACCTTTCTTTGTTTATTATCCTGCATTATTACTTGCATTTGCGGTGGATTGTTGAGTACTCTTTGTACTCAAACCCGTTGGACCCCACAGAGGATGCTTACTATGAAGACGGTCTGGAGTAGCAACCCAGTCGAGAAGAAAGATCCTGAAGGAGATGTTCGTCATGCAGAATTTTAATTATCTTTATTACTGTTTTTACCAAAACTTTGATGTAATAATTATGGTCTACGTACCATGGATATTGCCGTATGTACGTTGTCGCATGATGAACCTATTGTATTATTGTTTTTCTATGGAAATTCAATAATGTCTCGATTTGTTAAATCGGAGCGCTACAAGATGGTATCAGAGCCGACTTGACTGTAGGAAGCCAAACAGACCCACCTAGCCATTAGCCATAGGAAATTATTTCTCGAAAACCTACTTTATAAACTTTGTTCCTCTCCTCACTTTTATTCAACTTGTTGTTTTGTAGATGCTTGTCTACCAAGTCCACAGCTACTGCCGCCACTACGAGGGCTTCGTCCGAGAGCTCCGTATGATGCTCACCTTCCTCGGGTTCCTCTTCGAACCCGAATTCCAAGGAGTGTACCCCGACGAGTTCGCCAGGCCTTGCGACGTCTCCCTCACCGTCCAGGGCTCCGGAGAACACCTGCCGCCCTACACCACCGCACTTGGAGGCATGAATTTCGACGTCGCATGCCAACGAGTCGCTCTCCAGGACCTCATGGAGCTGAGGATGATCTACGATGATCGTCTTCAGAACTCGTCCTTCCGGCTTGTGCCGAAGCGTACTCCCGGAGCCCACCGTAGCATCTACCTCGGAGTTCACTCCGTGCGTGATCCGGTCATGGCCCGGCAGTCGCGTCTTCTATAGGCTATGGACGATCTCCATACCGAGGCGGTGCTCGACGTCGACGAGAACCATGAGGGAGTTGAGTTCCTTCGTGAAGAAACGAAGAACTTGATCCAACAGAACGGCGAGCTGCAGCGCAAGATCATGCAGCTGCAGAAGGATAATGCGGAGATGGTTCCTCTTCTTCCAAGGAAGAAGAAGCCCATCCGTGAGCCCCTCCCTCGCCCCAAGAGGATCCCACCACCACCCTCTCCCGCCAGACCCTCCATCAGCGCGCTTGCACCGCGCCCCGGCCTCATCTCCGACTCCATCATCGAGAACTTTCTCGAACCCACCATCCCTCTAGAGTCGCGTACTCGTGGTTCCGAGAGCACGGAGACCGCCTCCGGTGGCGAGTAGGCGTTAGGAGTCGCTATTTAAATAAAAAAGCATAATTTTGTACGTGGTGCTACCCACGACGAGTGTGTTGTGGGTAGAATAAGAAATTGATTGTAATGAACATTTTACCACTTGATTTATATATGCATAAACTATTCTCGTTAATTGTGTTGTCATCTTTTTGACTTATAACCTTATGAATTCAGAGGATGGCCGACCACCAGAACACCGGCTCCAACAGCGGAGCAGGAGGAAGCCGTGATGCGCCCGAGGGTGTTGTACCGAACTGGGGTGCAACGGGCCCGCGTCAGTCTGGGTCGCCCTCCGCCAACCACCCCACTTTGGCGGAGATGATGGCGAATCAGAACCAACTGATCACCGCCCTCCTCACACAAATGCAGCACCAACAAGCTCAGTTGTACCGACTGCAGAAAGGGGAGCCTGCCCCTCGCGCACCAGCACCCGCACCCGCTCCACAACTCTCGGAGTTTCTGCGCGTGCGCCCGCCCATCTTCTCAAGCACCACCAACCCGATGGAGGCCGGAGATTGGCTTCGCACCATTGGAAAGAAGCTTGACCTCCTCCCCTGCACCGACCGGGAGCGAGTGGCCTTCGCCACTCATCAGCTCCAGGGTCCCGCCGCTGAATGGTGGGACAATTATCGCGAGTCCCAGCCGGAGGGCCACATGGTGACTTGGGCGGAGTTCACCATCGCCTTCCGTGCCGCCCACGTCCCTGCTGGTGTCATCGCGGTAAAGCAGCAGGAGTTCCGTGACCTGCAGCAAGGCAGTCGGACTGTCATGGAGTACCTCCATGAGTTCAACCACCTCGCCCACTACGCACCGGAAGAAGTGCGCACCGACGCCCTCCGCCAAGCCAAGTTCCTACGGGGACTCAAGGATGAGCTGTCCATCCAGCTCGTCGCCACCGACTGCGCCGACTTCCAACGGCTAGTCAACAAAGCGCTCATCCAAGAGACTGAGCAAAACAGGTTGGACCTCAAGAAGAGGAAGATGATCGCCTTCAAGCACCAGCAGGCAAACTCTCAGAGGCCCCGCTTCGTTCCTCCGCCACCAACGCCCGCCTACCATCCTCGACCCGCCTACAGGCCACCTCACCCCGCCGATGGATCCAACGCCGGGCATCCTCGCCCCGCTCCACCAGCTCCGGATGCTCAGTTGACACCAGCCGCCAAGGCCCCGATCTTGAAGGATTGCCAAGGGAGGCCGGTCGTCTACTTCAACTGCCGCAAGGAAGGGCACTATTCGCACCAGTGTCCTCACCCCAAGCAGCCCCAAGGCGCGGCACCCAACCAGGCTGTTCGTGCCCGCGTCAACCACATCAGCGCGGAGGAAGCTCAGGAGGCTCCTGAAGTCGTGCTCGGTACGTTTACTGTGAATTCCGTACCGGCCGTAATATTATTCGACACTGGAGCAACACACTCCTTCGCCTCTAAAGGTTTTGTGAAAACCAACGAACTGGTCGTGCTCCCTCTACCCATCCCATGGTGATTGCCACTCCCGGCAATAGGACCTTAGCCCACTTATACAGCCCTAAGGTTCAGATTGACATTCAAGGAGTATTATTTTGGGCCGAGCCAGTCCTCATAAAATGCACCGGACTCGACCTCATACTACGGATGGATTGGTTGATGAAGCACAAGGGAGTGATCGACTGTGCCAACAAGTCCGTCACGGTGACCAACCCTGAAGGTGCAGCCGTCACCTTTCGAATGACCAGTCGCAAACCACTCGGAGCATCCCTTCGCTCGATAGCTCTTGAAGAGGTACCCATAGTCAAGGAGTTCGTGGACGTATTCCCGGAAGACCTACCCGGAATGCCTCCCAAACGGGACACCGCATTCAGAATCGAACTTGTCCCCGGGACCACTCCAATCTCCAAGCGCCCATACCAAATGGCCGCTAATGAACTAGCCGAAGTCAAGAGCAACATCGAAGACCTAGAGCAGAAAGGGTACATTCGACCGAGTACCTCACCCTGGGGTGCACCGGTCATCTTTGCCATGAAGAAGGACAAGACCAAGAGGATGTGCGTGGACTATAGAGC
Source organism: Zizania palustris (assembly GCA_019279435.1). NCBI lineage: Eukaryota > Viridiplantae > Streptophyta > Magnoliopsida > Poales > Poaceae > Zizania > Zizania palustris. Next base: position 991,313 of record JAAALK010000085.1, on the reverse strand, counting down.
CCTAAACGACGTAACCATCAAGAACAAGTACCCATTGCCTCGGATCGAGGACCTGTTCGATCAACTGAAAGGATCCTCGATGTTTTCCAAGATTGACATCAGGTCAGGTTATCACCAATTGAGGATTAGAGAAGAAGACATACCCAAGACTGCCTTCACCTCCCGCTATGGACTCTATGAGTACACCGTGATGTCGTTTGGACTCACGAATGCCCCGGCCTTCTTCATGAACATGATGAACAATGTATTCATGGAGTTCTTGGATAAGTTCATCGTGGTATTCATCGACGATATCCTCGTTTACTCCAAGACCAAGGAAGAACACGAGACTCACCTCCGTCTGACCCTCGGAAAGCTAAGGGGGCAGCAATTGTACGCCAAATACAGCAAATGGGAATTTTGGTCGTCTAAGGTGAAGTTCCTCGGCCATGTAATATCTGCCAGAGGAATAGCAGTGGACCCAACCACCGTTGAAGCGGTAACCAACTGGCTGCAGCCCACGACCGTGACCGAGATCCGGAGCTTTCTCGGATTGGCCGGATACTACCGCCGGTTCATCGAGAATTTTTCCAAGATCGCCAAGCCTATGACCAGACTTTTGCAGAAGGAGGTAAAGTTTGAATGGACCCCCGACTACGAAGAAAGCTTCCAGGCTCTCAAGAAAAAGCTCGTGTCAGCCCCTATTCTGACCCTGCCAGACATCCGGAAGGACTTCCACGTCTACTGCGATGCCTTTCGCCAAGGATTGGGATGTGTCTTAATGCAAGATGGGAAGGTGATATCCTACGCCTCCCGGCAACTGAGACCGCATGAGCTGAACTACCCAACCCACGACCTGGAATTAGCAGCCGTGGTTCATGCCTTGAATATATGGAGACATTACCTTGTGGGAAATCGGTGTGAGGTCTTCACCGACCACAAGAGCCTCAAGTACATATTCACCCAACCAGATCTGAATCTCAGGCAAAGGAGATGGTTGGAACTGATCAAGGATTACGACTTGGGAATCCATTATCATCCAGGCAAGGCCAATGTGGTGGCAGACGCCCTTAGTCGAAAAGGTATTGCAATGCCATCATGATTCAGGACCAAACTCCTTTACTTTACAAGGAGATGGAAAGGCTAAATCTAGGGATCACCACCCGAGCGTACCTCGCTGCCTTGGAGTCTCAGCCTGTCTTGATAGACCAGATCCGAGAAAAGTAGAAGGAAGACGCAGACATCTTGGAGATCCAACAGAATATGCGGAAGGGTAAAGTCCCCGGATTATCTGAGGACGAGCATGGTACCATCTGGTTCGGAAACCAGATATGCGTACCCAACCTACCTGAGTTGAAGACTCTCATCCTTCAAGAAGCCCACGATACTCTATACTCCATCCATCCTGGGAGTACAAAGATGTATCAAGATCTGAAGGAAAAATATTGGTGGGTCAACATGAAGAGAGAAATAGCTGAGTATGTGGCCAAGTGTGACACATGCCGGCGAGTCAAGGCAGAGCATCAGAGACCTGCCGGACTTCTTCAACCTCTCAAGGTCCCTGAATGGAAGTGGGAAGAGATAGGAATGGACTTCATCATGGGACTGCCCAGGACCCAAGCTGGTCATGACTCTATCTGGGTGATCGTCGACCGACTCACCAAGGTAGCTCACTTCACTCCGGTCAAGACAACTTACACCGTCGCCAAGTTGGCCGAGTTGTATCTGACCCGGATCGTGTGCCTTCATGGAGTTCCTAAGAAGATTGTATCTGACCGTGGGAGTCAGTTTATCTCCAAGTTTTGGAAGAACCTTCAAGAGGAACTCGGCACCCGGCTGAACTTTAGCACCGCCTATCATCCACAGACCGACGGTCAAACCGAAAGGGTCAACCAGATATTGGAAGATATGCTTAGAGCTTGTGCTCTAGACTTTGGCAGAATGTGGGACAAGAACTTACCGTATGCAGAGTTCTCCTACAACAACAGCTACCAAGCCAGCCTGCAAATGTCCCCGTTCGAGGCACTCTACGGACATAAGTGCAGAACGCCGTTCCTTTGGGTTCAAACCGGAGAGTCGCAACTGTTTGGGACCGATCTATTAAGAGAAGCTGAAGAGAAGGTCAAGATCATAAGAGACCGATTGAAGGCAGCCCAATCCCGGCAAAAGAGCTATGCCGACAACCGTCGAAGAGACCTAGCCTTTGAGGAGGGCGATTATGTCTATCTCCGAGTCACTCCCCTCCGTGGCACCCAAAGGTTCAACATAAAAGGCAAGCTAGCACCCCGCTACGTCGGACCTTTTCAGATCCTCCGACGACAAGGAGAAGTGGCATATCAACTTGAACTGCCTCCATCCTTGGCAGGAGTTCACGATGTGTTCCACGTCTCTCAGCTGAAGAAGTGCCTTCGCGTATCCACCGAGCAAGCCGATCTTCAACAGCTCAACGTCCAGGAAGACTTGACCTACATAGAGAAACCCATCAAGATCATGGAAACCAAGGAAAGAGTAACCAAAAGTCGTGTCGTTTGCTTCTGCAAGGTTCAATGGAACAACCATCCCGCCGAAGAGGCTACATGGGAAAAGGAAGACGAACCAGAAGCCCAATACCCCGAGTTATTCGAGTAACGTTCCAATCTCGAGGACGAGATTTTTTATAAAGGGGATAGGTTTGTAACACCCCGAATTTCCAAATCAATAAAAATATTATTTAAATTCAATTTCTTGGATTTTATATTTCTGAAATACCTTTAATACCCTTCTATACCCTTTTGAACTACATCACAGAGTTAATGACCAAACCAAGAGCTGAAAATTTTTGTATAAACTACCAAGGCCAAAATATATTTTGAGAATTTTTATAAATTTTTATCCACTCTGGAAATACCTCAAAATATTTAATCCATTTTTTGCAATTATTTTAAATCTGAAAACCATGGAAACAGTAATGGGCTCCCCTCCCTCCCTTTTCTCTCTCCCGGCCGGCCCAGCTCGTTACCCCCGCCGCCTTAGGCTGACAGCTTGACCCCACCCGTCGGCGCCGAATGCCTCCCCTCGCGCGCCGCGCACGACGCCACGGCCCCACCCGTCATCCGCCTCCCTCGCTCGTTCGCGCTCACTGGCAGGTGGCCCCCACCTGTCGGATTCGTCGTCCCCGCGAGATCCGCCCCCAAATTCCCCCCTCGCCGGCCAAAGCCCTAATCTCTCCTCGGATCCACCCCCGCCGACCCCCTCACCTTAATTACTCGCCGGCAATGAATTCCGCTCAACGTGCCGACCGTTTCCCCCTATTAAACTCGGCCGATTCGCGTCCAGGTTCGATGAACCGCGTTCAACCCGAGCTCGCCGGCGTCAAAGCGCATTTATCCCCGGCCACCGTCAATTGCGCCCTCCCTGCCCCCGCCGGTACCCCTATTTAAACCACGGCCCTCCACCGCGTTCGGTTCACGCGTCCAATTGCACTCAGACCAAGCAGAGCGCCCGCACTTCGCCTTTTAGCGCATTCACCCTGTTTCGCCTCTGGCCACCTCTCGTCGTCGCCTCGGACCACCTCTGTCCGCGCCTCCGCCACCAATGTGACCACAAGGACCTCCCCAACTCCGGCCACCACTCCGTCTTCGACAAACCTCGCCAGATCGCCGTCGCCGCCAAGGACCCAAACACCTTCGCCACCCCCGCTCGTCGCTGGCCTCGCTCCGTCGACCGCTCGCCGCCGCAAGGGTACCCTCGTGATCCCCATAGCTCCCTCTTTCCATTTTAGGCCTTAGACCCGACCGCCGTCGCCCGCCGTGGCCCCTGGTCCGCCCGCCGTCGCTAGAGAAGACGACCGGCATGGGTCGCGTACCCGTGCCGTGTCGGATCTGATCCCGACCGTGCGATCGCGATCGGATGGCGCGTGTGAGCCCACGTACACGATCTAATCCGCACCGTCGGATCTGGTCAAAGCGTTACGTTTTAATCTCACGCGTCCATTTCCATTTAAAACCCGCGATTGATCTCGTGCGTCCACGTAGTACCCTTTCGCGCGTTTTAATCCTGGCCGTCCGTTGTCACATAAGCGCCCCGCCTCGCCTGCGCACGTTGGATCTGGATCCAACGGTCCAGATCGATCCGGCGCACGCGCATAGTACGCGAGTTCACCGTGGGCCTGGCTCACCGTGGACCCGAGGCATTTTAAATTTGAAAATAAATTCCAGAAAAGGTTTAAAACTTGTAAAATTCATATCTGGCGCATTTGAACTCTAAAAATTGCCATTCCAATTTCAGAAAATTCATAATATTATTCACTACATGATTAGGCAATAAAAACAGTAGGTTTACTTTGGACATTTCATGTTTATTCAAATGAATATTCAAATACCTTTAGGGTTAAAATACAAATTCAAATATTTAAGCTTCAGAAAAATTTATAATTACTCTTTTCTGTCCATGTACTGGAAACCATTAAACTAACATGAAATTTCCAATTAAAAATTTATTAGGATACTTATTATGACATTATTCACATTTAATCACCCCTTTCTAAAAGGACAACTCTTTATTTTTCCTTAAAATTAATTATGAAATAAATCTCAGAACCTTAACAATTGAATTTATCTTATTCTTAATCAAACCAACTTTAACTTATGTGCTTATCATGTAATGTTATGTTGTTTGATTGAATGTTGTGTTCTTTTATTTTACTTTATTATATTGAAAAGACTACGACGCAAACGAGGAGCCGGAATACTTCCCGGAAGTCCCTCCCTCGCCTTTCGCTGAACAAGGCAAGTCACCAAACCAATCTTTTGAGCATATTGAACCCATGTTTGATTAAACTATCGCTAAAACACATATGTTATATATGCATTAGTCAAATGAACCCTTATAATATATTTATTTAGGATCCCCCGACCTTGATGTGCAACCCAAGCCATGCTCTCTAGCCTAAACTCCTTGTCACCATATGATAAATGTTATTAGCTAGTGTCCAATGTATCGACACGATCGCTATAGGATAAAAATGAGTCGTAGTACATGGTTCTATTATATGATCCCCATTGTTTCTTATCTATGGAATTCTGTCGGTGTTGGAGTTGTGGTTGTGAGTGAATGCATGGTGGGTTCCGGGTGCAAGCTAGGGCAACGGTCGGTAGCACCCGGGGCACTATAAGGACCGGTCTGAGGGATCCGTTGCAATACACTTTCGTACTAACCACAAGTCTAGTGGGTAAGTCCTAACTAAGGTATGGATTGTTCCAAACCGAGGCCACCATTTGGAGATGGGTCAAGTAGCACCTGCGGGTGACTTGTACCAATGTGCGCAAAAGGGGGTGCGATGTTAGCCGGGATGCGGCCCGGCGCGCCGGCGAAACCTAGAGCGGGTGGTTATCGCTTGGAACATTTCATGCCGAGGTTTTGGCACGAGTTCCCGTGGTATGGGTCATCTCGTTTGGGATGAGTGTGTGCCTTGTGGGTACAGTAGTACATCTTTGATCAGAGTATTAAATCTTTTCGAAAAGCCGAGCCCACGGTCAAGGGCGGGTTGCGTGACATCCCCTAGTTAGATTACTTTGAATATGTATGTGCATGATGGTTTGACATGTAAGGACTGTGGTGCGAGGAGGTAAAACGTACTCCTCGAGTTAGTTGATGTTGTTGATGTTCTTGTTTACTTTTCCACATGATTAAAATGTGACTACACTAAATGCAATAACTGAAACTATACTTTTCCGCAATGTTAGCCATTACCCTTCTTTGTTTATTATCATGCATTATTACTTGCATTTGCGGTGGCTTGTTGAGTACTCTTTGTACTATTACACCATATTAGGAGGAATGGGCATGTTAATGAACCTTTTTGTTCCGAAAGAGAACTTTTGATTCTTGCACATTACAAGTGGTGACGTTTTCGCAAAATTCGTGTACGGAACGGAAACTCCAAAAATACCTCCTTCAGTACTATTACACCATATTAGGATGATTGGCCATGTTTTTGAACCTTTTTGTTCTAGAAGCGAACTTTTGATTCTTGCACATTATATGTGGCGACGTTTTCGCAAAATTCGTGTCCAGAACAGAAACTACAAAAATACCTCGTACGGTACAATTAAACCATATTAGGATGATTGGGCATGTTAATGAACATTGTTGTTCTATAAGCAAACTTTTGATTCTAGCGCATTACGGGTGGTGATGTTTTCGCAACATTAGTGTCGTGAACGGAAACTCAAGAAACACCTCGTACGATACTATTATACCATATTAGGATGATTGGGCATGTTAATGAACCTTTTTGTTCCGAAAGAGAACTTTTGATTCTTGCACATTACAAGTGGCGACGTTTTCGCAAAATTCGTGCACGGAACGGAAACTCCAAAAATAGCTCGTACGGTACAATTACATCATATTAGGATGATTGGCCATGTTAATGAACATTGTTTTTCTATAAGCAAACTTTTATTCTTGCGCATTACGGGTGGTGACGTTATCGCAACATTAGTGTCGTGAACGGAAACTCAAGAAAAACCTCGTAATATACTATTACACCATAGTAGAATGATTGGGCATGTTAATGAACCTTTTTGTTCCAGAAGCGAACTTTTGATTCTTGCATATTACGGATGGCGACATTTTCGCAACATTCGTGTCCAGACAGGAAACTCCAAAAACACCTCTTTCTGTACTATTACACCATATTAGGATAATAGCCATGTTTTTGAACATTTTTGTTCTAGAAGCGGAATTTTAATTCTTGCACGTTATGGGTGTCAATGTTTTTGCAACATTTTTTGTCCTAAACGGAAACTACAGAAATGCCTCCTATGGTACTATTACAATATTAGGATGATTGGCATGTTAATGAATCTTTTTATTCCAGAAGCGAACTTTTGATTCTCGAACATTACGAGTGGTGACGTTTTCACAACATTCGTGTTCGACACAGAAAACACTTCCTTCGGTATTACTACACCACATTAGGATGATTTGGAATGTTTTTGAACATTGTTGTTCTATAAGAAATCTTTTGATTCTTGCGCATTATGGGTGGTGACGTTTTCGCAACATTAGTGTCGTGAACGGAAACTACAGAAAAACCTCGTACGATACTATTACACCATATTATGATGATTGGGCATGTTAAAGAACCTTTTTATTCCGGAAGCGAACTTTTGATTCTTGCACATTATAGGTGGCAATGTTAGCGCAAAATTCGTGTCCGAAACGGAAACTACAAAAATACCTCGTACAGTACAATTACACCATATTAGGATGATTGGGCATGTTAATGAACTTTGTTGTTCGATAAGCAATCTTTTGATTCTTGCGCATTACGGGTGGTGACGTTTTCGCAACATTACTGTCATGAACAGAAACTCAAGAAACACCTCGTACGATACTATTACACCATATTAGGACGATTGGGCATGTTAATGAACCTTTTTGTTCTGGAAGCGAACTTTTGACTCTTGCACATTATGGGTGGCGACATTTCGCAACATTCGTGTCCAGAACGGAAACTCCAGAAACACCTCCTTTAGTACTATTACACCATATTAGAATGATTGGCCATGTTTTTGAACCTTTTTGTTCTAGAAGCGAACTTTTAATTCTTGCACATTATGGGTGTCGATGTTTTCACAACATTTGTGTCCTGAACGGAAACTACAGAAATGCCTCCTACGGTACTATTGCACCATATTAGGATGATTGGGCATGTTAATGAACCTTTTTATTGCAGAAGCGAACTTTTAATTCTCGAACATTAGTAGTGGTAACGTTTTCGCAACATTCGTGTCCGACACAGATACTCTAAAAAGACCTCCTTCGGTATTATTACACCACATTAGGATGATTGGGCATGTTTTTGGACTTTTTTGTTTCGGAAGCGAACTTTAGTTAATGCACATTATGAGTGGTGACGTTTTCGCAACAATCGTGTTCGGAATGGAAACTCGAGAAACACCTCCTTCAGTACTATTACAACATATTAGGAGGAATGGGCATGTTAATGAACCTTTTTGTTCCGAAAGAGAACTTTTGATTCTTGCACATTACAAGTGGCGACGTTTTCGCAAAATTCGTGTACGGAACGGAAACTCCAAAAATACCTCCTTCAGTACTATTACAACATATTAGGATGATTGGCCATGTTTTTGAACCTTTTTGTTCTATAAGCGAACTTTTGATTCTTGCACATTATATGTGGCGACGTTTTCGCAAAATTCGTGTCCGGAACAGAAACTACAAAAATACCTCGTACGGTACAATTAAACCATATTAGGATGATTGGGCATGTTAATGAACATTGTTGTTCTATAAGCAAACTTTTGATTCTAGCGCATTACGGGTGGTGATGTTTTCGCAACATTAGTGTCGTGAACGGAAACTCAAGAAACACCTCTTACGATACTATTATACCATATTAGGATGATTGGGCATGTTAATGAACCTTTTTGTTCCGAAAGAGAACTTTTGATTCTTGCACATTGCAAGTGGCGACGTTTTCGCAAAATTCGTGCACGGAACGGAAACTCCAAAAATACCTCGTACGGTACAATTACATCATATTAGGATGATTGGCCAGGTTAATGAACATTGTTTTTCTATAAGCAAACTTTTGATTCGTGCGCATTACGGGTGGTGACATTATCGCAACATTAGTGTCGTGAACGGAAACTCAAGAAAAACCTCGTAATATACTATTACACCATATTAGAATGATTGGGCATGTTAATGAACATTTTTGTTCCAGAAGCGAACTTTTGATTCTTGCATATTACGGATGGAGACATTTTCGCAACATTCGTGTCCAGAACGGAAACTCCAAAAACACCTCTTTCAGTACTATTACACCATATTAGGATAATAGCCATGTTTTTGAACATTTTTGTTCTAGAAGCGGAATTTTAATTCTTGCACGTTATGGGTGTCAATGTTTTCGCAACATTTTTGTCCTAAACGGAAACTACAGAAATGCCTCCTATGGTACTATTACAATATTAGGATGATTGGGCATGTTAATGAACCTTTTTATTCCAGTAGCGAACTTTTGATTCTCGAACATTACGAGTGGTGACGTTTTCACAACATTCGTGTTCGACACAGAAAACACTTCCTTCGGTATTACTACACCACATTAGGATGATTTGGAATGTTTTTGAACATTGTTGTTCTATAAGAAATCTTTTGATTCTTGCGCATTATGGGTGGTGACATTTTCGCAACATTAGTGTCGTGAACGGAAACTACAGAAAAACCTCGTATGATACTATTACACCATATTAGGATGATTGGGCATGTTAAAGAACCTTTTTATTCTGGAAGAGAACATTTGATTCTTGCACATTATAGGTGGCAATGTTAGCGCAAAATTCGTGTCCAAAACGGAAACTACAAAAATACCTTGTACGGTACAATTACACCATATTAGGATGATTGGGCATGTTAATGAACATTGTTGTTCGATAAGCAAACTTTTGATTCTTGCGCATTGCGGGTGGTGACGTTTTCGCAACATTACTGTCATGAACAGAAACTCAAGAAACACCTCGTACGATACTATTACACCATATTAGTATGATTGGGCATGTTAATGAACCTTTTTGTTCTGGAAGCGAACTTTTGATTCTTGCACATTACGGGTGGCGACATTTCGCAACATTCGTGTCCAGAACGGAAACTCCAGAAACACCTCCTCTAGTTCTATTACACCATATTAGAATGATTGGCCAGGTTTTTGAACCTTTTTGTTCTAGAAGCGAACTTTTAATTCTTGCACATTATGGGTGTCCATGTTTTCACAACATTTGTGTCCTGAACGGAAACTACAGAAATGCCTCCTACGGTACTATTGCACCATATTAGGATGATTGGGCATGTTAATGAACCTTTTTATTGCAGAAGCGAACTTTTGATTCTCGAACATTACTAGTGGTAACATTTTCGCAACATTCGTGTCCGACACAGAAACTCTAAAAAGACCTCCTTCGGTATTATTACACCACATTAGGATGATTGGGCATGTTTTTGGACTTTTTTGTTTCGGAAGCGAACTTTAGTTAATGCACATTATGAGTGGTGACGTTTTCGCAACAATCGTGTTCGGAATGGAAACTCGAGAAACACTCCTTCGGTACTATTACACCATATTAGGAGGAATGGGCATGTTAATGAACCTTTTTGTTCCGAAAGAGAACTTTTGATTCTTGCACATTACAAGTGGCGACGTTTTCGCAAAATTCGTGTACGGAACGGAAACTCCAAAAATACCTCCTTCAGTACTATTACACCATATTAGGATGATTGGCCATGTTTTTGAACCTTTTTGTTCTAGAAGCGAACTTTTGATTCTTGCACATTATATGTGGTGACGTTTTCGCAAAATTCGTGTCCGGAACAGAAACTACAAAAATACCTCGTACGGTACAATTAAACCATATTAGGATGATTGGGCATGTTAATGAACATTGTTGTTCTATAAGCAAACTTTTGATTCTAGCGCATTACAGGTGGTGATGTTTTCGCAACATTAGTGTCGTGAACGGAAACTCAAGAAACACCTCGTACGATACTATTATACCATATTAGGATGATTGGGCATGTTAATGAACCTTTTTGTTCCGAAAGAGAACTTTTGATTCTTGCACATTACAAGTGGCGACGTTTTCGCAAAATTCGTGCACGGAACGGAAACTCCAAAAATACCTCGTACGGTACAATTACATCATATTAGGATGATTGGCCATGTTAATGAACATTGTTTTTCTATAAGCAAACTTTTGATTCTTGCGCATTACAGGTGGTGACGTTATCGCAACATTAGTGTCGTGAACGGAAACTCAAGAAAAACCTCGTAATATACTATTACACCATATTAGAATGATTGGGCATGTTGATGAACATTTTTGTTCCAGAAGTGAACTTTTGATTCTTGCATATTACGGATGGCGACATTTTCGCAACATTCGTGTCCAGAACGGAAACTCCAAAAACACCTCTTTCAGTACTATTACACCATATTAGGATAATAGCCATGTTTTTTAACATTTTTGTTCTAGAAGCGGAATTTTAATTCTTGCACGTTATGGGTGTCAATGTTTTCGCAACATTTTTGTCCTAAACAAAAACTACATAAATGCCTCCTATGGTACTATTACAATATTAGGATGATTGGGCATGTTAATGAACCTTTTTATTCCAGAAGCGAACTTTTGATTCTCGAACATTACGAGTGGTGACGTTTTCGCAACATTCGTGTTCGACACAGAAAACACTTCCTTCGGTATTACTACACCACATTAGGATGATTTGGAATGTTTTTGAACATTGTTGTTCTACAAGAAATCTTTTGATTCTTGCGCGTTATGGGTGGTGACGTTTTCGCAACATTAGTGTCGTGAACGGAAACTCAAGAAACACCTCGTACGATACTATTATACCATATTAGGATGATTGGGCATGTTAATGAACCTTTTTGTTCCGAAAGAGAACTTTTGATTCTTGCACATTACAAGTGGCGACGTTTTCGCAAAATTCGTGCACGGAACGGAAACTCCAAAAATACCTCGTACGGTACAATTACATCATATTAGGATGATTGGCCATGTTAATGAACATTGTTTTTCTATAAGCAAACTTTTGATTCTTGCGCATTACAGGTGGTGACGTTATCGCAGCATTAGTGTCGTGAACGGAAACTCAAGAAAAACCTCGTAATATACTATTACACCATATTAGAATGATTGGGCATGTTAATGAACCTTTTTGTTCCAGAAGCGAACTTTTGATTCTTGCATATTACGGATGGCCACATTTTCGCAACATTCGTGTCCAGAACGGAAACTCCAAAAACACCTCTTTCAGTACTATTACACCATATTAGGATAATAGCCATGTTTTTGAACATTTTTGTTCTAGAAGCGGAATTTTAATTCTTGCAAGTTATGGGTGTCAATGTTTTCGCAACATTTTTGTCCTAAACGGAAACTACAGAAATGCCTCCTATGGTACTATTACAATATTAGGATGATTGGGCATGTTAATGAACCTTTTTATTCCAGAAGCGAACTTTTGATTCTCGAACATTACGATTGGTGACGTTTTCGCAACATTCGTGTTCGACACAGAAAACACTTCCTTCGGTATTACTACACCACATTAGGATGATTTGGAATGTTTTTGAACATTGTTGTTCTATAAGAAATCTTTTGATTCTTGCGCATTATGGGTGGTGACGTTTTCGCAACATTAGTGTCGTGAACAGAAACTATAGAAAAACCTCGTACAATACTATTACACCATATTAGGATGATTGGGCATGTTAATGAACCTTTTTGTTCTGGAAGCGAACTTTTGATTCTCGCACATTACGGGTGGCGACATTTCGCAACATTCGTGTCCAGAACGGAAACTCCAGAAACACGTCCTTTAGTACTATTACACCATATTAGGATGATTGGCCATGTTTTTGAACCTTTTTGTTCTAGAAGCGAACTTTTAATTCTTGCACATTATGGGTGTCGATGTTTTCACAACATTTGTGTCCTAAACGGAAACTACAGAAATGCCTCCTACGGTACTATTGCACCATATTAGGATGATTGGGCATGTTGATGAACCTTTTTATTCCAGAAGCGAACTTTTGATTCTCGAACATTACTAGTGGTGACGTTTTCGCAACATTCGTGTCCGACACGGAAACTCTAAAAACACCTCCTTCAGTATTATTACACCACATTAGGATGATTGGGCGTGTTTTTGGACTTTTTTGTTTCGAAAGCGAACTTTAGATAAATGCACATTATGAGTGGTGACGTTTTCGCAACAATCGTGTTCGGAATGGAAACTCGAGAAACACCTCCTTCGGTACTATTACACCATATTAGGAGGAATGGGCATGTTAATGAACCTTTTTGTTCCGAAAGAGAACTTTTGATTCTTGCACATTACAAGTGGCGACGTTTTCGCAAAATTCGGGTACGGAACGGAAACTCCAAAAATACCTCCTTCAGTACTATTACACCATATTATGATGATTGGCCATTTTTTTGAACCTTTTTGTTCTAGAAGCGAACTTTTGATTCTTGCACATTATATGTGGCGACGTTTTCGCAAAATTCATGTCCGGAACAGAAACTACAAAAATATCTCGTACGGTACAATTACACCATATTAGGATGATTGGGCATGTTAATGAACATTGTTGTTCTATAAGCAAACTTTTGATTCTAGCGTATTACGGGTCGTGATGTTTTCGCAACATTAGTGTCGTGAACGGAAACTCAAGAAAGACCTCGTACGATACTATTATACCATATTAGGATGATTGGTCATGTTAAGGAACCTTTTTGTTCTGAAAGAGAACTTTTGATTCTTGCACATTACAAGTGGCGACGTTTTCGCAAAATTCTTGTACGGAACGGAAACTCCAAAAATACCTCGTACGGTACAATTACACCATATTAGGATGATTGGCCATGTTAATGAACATTGTTTTTCTATAAGCAAACTTTTGATTCTTGCGCATTACGGGTGGTGACGTTTTTGCAACATTAGTGTCGTGAACGGAAACTCAAGAAACACCTCGTAATATACTATTACACCATATTATAATGATTGGGCATGTTAATGAACCTTTTTGTTCCAGAAGCAAACTTTTGATTCTTGCATATTACGGATGTCCACATTTTCGCAACATTCGTGTCCAGAACGGAAACTCCAAAAACACCTCTTTCAGTACTATTACACCATATTAGGATAATAGCCATGTTTTGAACATTTTTGTTCTAGAAGCGGAATTTTAATTCTTGCACGTTATGGGTGTCAATGTTTTCGCAACATTTTTGTCCTAAACGGAAACTACAGAAATGCCTCCTACGGTACTATTACAATATTAGGATGATTGGGCATGTTAATGAACCTTTTTATTCCAGAAGCGAACTTTTGATTCTCGAAAATTACGAGTGGTGATGTTTTCGCAACATTCGTTTCCGAAACATAAACTCTAAAAACACTTCCTTCGGTATTACTACGCCACATTAGGATGATTGGGCATGTTTTTGAACATTGTTGTTCTATAAGAAATCTTTTGATTCTTGCGCATTATGGGTGGTGACGTTTTCGCAACATTAGTGTCATGAACGGAAACAACATAAACACCTCGTACGATACTATTACACCATATTAGGATGATTGGGCATGTTAAAGAACCTTTTTATTAAAGAAGCGAACTTTTGATTCTTGCACATTATAGGTGGCGATGCTAGCACAAAATTAATGTCCGGAACGGAAACTACAAAAATACCTCGTATGGTACAATTACCCCATGTTAGGATGATTGGGCATGTTAATGAACATTGTTGTTCGATAAGCAAACTTTTGATTCTTGCGCATTACGGGTGGTGACGTTTTCGCAACATTAGTGTCATGAACGAAAACTCAAGAAACACCTCGTACGATACTATTACACCATATTAGGATGATTGGGCATGTTAATGAACCTTTTTGTTCCGGAAGCAAACTTTTGATTCTTGCACATTACGGGTGGTGACATTTCGCAACATTCGTGTATAGAACGGAAACTCCAGAAACACCTCTTTCAGTACTATTACACCATATTAGGTTGATTGGCCATGTTTTTGAACATTTTTGTTCTAGAAGCGAACTTTAAATTCTTGCACATTATGGGTGTCAATGTTTTCGCAACATTTTTGTCCTGAATGGAAACTACACAAATGCCTCCTACGGTTCTATTACCATATTAGGATGATTGGGCATGTTAATGAACCTTTTTTTCAAGAAGCGAACATTTGATTCTTGAACATTACGGGTGGTGACGTTTTCACAACATTCGTTTCTGAAACAGAAACTCTAAAAACACTTCCTTCGGTATTACTACACCACATTAGGATGATCGAGCATGTTTTTGGACATTGTTGTTCTATAAGCAAACTTTTGATTCTAGCGTATTACGGGTCGTGATGTTTTCGCAACATTAGTGTCGTGAACGGAAACTCAAGAAAGACCTCGTACGATACTATTATACCATATTAGGATGATTGGTCAAGTTAAGGAACCTTTTTGTTCCGAAAGAGAACTTTTGATTCTTGCACATTACAAGTGGCGACGTTTTCGCAAAATTCTTGTACGGAACGGAAACTCCAAAAATACCTCGTACGGTACAATTACACCATATTAGGATGATTGGCCATGTTAATGAACATTGTTTTTCTATAAGCAAACTTTTGATTCTTGCGCATTACGGGTGGTGACGTTTTCACAACATTAGTGTCGTGAACGGAAACTCAAGAAACACCTCGTAATATACTATTACACCATATTATAATGATTGGGCATGTTAATGAACCTTTTTGTTCCAGAAGCGAACTTTTGATTCTTGCATATTACGGATGGCGACATTTTCGCAACATTCGTGTCCAGAACGGAAACTCCAAAAACACCTCTTGCATATTACGGGTGTCGATGTTTTCACAATATTTGTGTCGTGAACAGAAACTACATAAATGCCTCCTACGGTACTATTGCACCATATTAGGATGATTGGGAATGTTAATGAACCTTTTTATTCCGGAGGCGAACTTTTGATTCTCGAACATTACTAGTGGTGACGTTTTCGCAACATTCGTGTCCGACACAGAAACTCTAAAAACACATCCTTCGGTATTATTACACCATATTAGGATGATTGGGCATGTTTTTGGACTTTTTTGTTTCGGAAGCGAACTTTAGATAAATGCACATTATGAGTGGCAAAGTTTTCGCAACAATCCTGTTCGGAATGGAAACTCCAGAAACACCTCCTTCGGTACTATTACACCATATTAGGAGGAATGTGCATATTAATGAACCTTTTTGTTCCGAAAGAGAACTTTTGATTCTTGCACATTACAAGTGCCATGTTTTTGAACCTTTTTGTTCTAGATGCGAACTTTTACTTCTTGCACATTATGGGTGTCGATGTTTTCGCAACATTTGTGTCCTTAACGGAAACTCCATAAAAGCCTCCTACGGTACTATTACACCATAATAGGATGATTGGGCATGTTAATGAACCATTTTATTTCGGAAGCGAAGTTTTGATTCTCGAACATTATGTGTGGTGATGTTTTCGCAACATTTGTGTCCGAAACAGTAACTCTAAAAACACCTCCTTTAGTACTATTACACCATATTAGGATGATTGGGCATGTTTTTGGACTTTTTTGTTTTGGAAACGAACTTTAGATATCTGCACATTATGAGTGGTGACGTTTTCGCAACAATCATGTTAGGAACGGAAACTCCAGAAACAACTGCTTCAATACTATTACACCATATAAGGATGATTGGCCAAGTTTTTGAACCATTTTGTTCTAGAAGCGAACTTTCAATTCTTGCACATTATGGGTGTCGATGTTTTCGCAACATTTGTGTCCTGAACGGAAACTAAATAAAAGCCTCCTACGGTACTATTACACCATATTATGATGATTGGGCATGTTAATGAACCTTTTTATTCCAGAAGTGCACTTTTGATTCTCAAACATTACGAGCGGTGACGTTTTCGCAACATTTGTGTCCGAAACAGAAACTCTAAAAACACCTCCTTCGGTACTATTACACTATATTAGGATGATTGGGCATGTTTTTGGACTTTTTTATTTCGGAAACAAACTTTAGATAATTGCACATTATGAGTGGTGATGTTTTCGCAACAATCATGTTTGGAATGGAAACTTGACAAACACCTCGTTCGGTACTATTACACCATATTAGGATGATTGGGCATGTTAAAGAACCTTTTTATTTCGGAAGCGAACTTTTGATTCTTGCACATTATATGTGGCGACGTTTTCGCAAAATTCGTGTCCGGAACAGAAACTCCAAAAATACCTCGTACGGTACAATTACACCATATTAGGATGATTGGGCATGTTAATGAACATTGTTTTTCTATAGGCAAACTTTTGATTCTTGCGCATTACGGGTGGTGACGTTATCGCAACATTAGTGTAACACCCCAATTTTCAAAGAAATAAAAATATCATTTAATCTATTTTCCTGGAATTATTTATTTTAGAAATACCTTTAATGCCCTCCTTAATCTTTTTTAACTAGAACCAAGATGGAATGACCAAACCAGAGGCTAGAAAATTTTGTATGAGTGCCCAAGGCCAAGATATATTTTTGAGAATTTTTACAAATTTTTACCACCTTTCGAAGTAGCCCAAATATTTTAAATCAATTTCTGTAATTATTTTTATTCAGAAAAGCGTTTTAAACAGTAACGGGCCCTCCCCCTCCCTTCCTCTCTCTCCCGACAGGCCCAGCCCACCCCCCCACCGCGCCTCGGACAGACACCCGGGCTCCGCTTGTCAGCGAGTCCCCCTCTCTCTTCGCGCGTGCGCCTGATGCCTCGGCCCCACCTGTCGGTGCCAACCGACTCTCGCTCTCGGCCGAGCCTGACCCCACCCGTCAGCCACCGCACTCGTACGCTCGCGCCTGCTGACCGCCTTGGCCCACCTGTCGGACCCTTCGTCCACCTCCCGCCACCGCCCCCAAATCACGCCGGCCGATGAGCCCGCCTCGGATCCGCCTCGTTGGCCCCTCCCTCATTCAATTGGCGCGGGATTAATGCTCCCCGAGGCCCGCCGGCCATTTAATCGCGTTAAGTGACGCGTTTTAACCCCCGGGAACGCAGCACCATGCATGGCCGAAACCTCGTCGGCAAGTTAAAGCCCTCTCCTCGGCTTTCCTTGCACGCGAGCTCCTCCGACGCCTCTATTTAACCCCCTGGCCTCCATCGCGTTCGACCCCCACGACAATTCGCTGCGAGATCAAACAGAGCGCCCGTAGCACTCTCTCTAACGCCACACCGCCGCCCCTACTCTAGTCACCGCTCGCTGTCGCCGGAGTTCCCCTCCGTCCTCACCGACAACACCCTTGTGACTGCAAGGACCTCACCGACCTCGGCCACCCCTCCGCCATCGACGAACACCGCCGAAACACCATCGCCTACAAGGAGGCCGAACCACCTCGCCACCTCCACTCGTCGCCGGCCACTATCCGTCAACCTCTCGCCTCGCCTAAGGTACCCACGTGTTCCCCTAGGCATCCTCTTTCCGTTTCTAGGCTTAGCTAGGGCCGCCGTCGCTCGCCGTGACCTCTGGCCCACTCGCCGTCGCCGGAGAAGATGACCGGCACGGGCTGAGTACCCGTGCCGTGTCGGATTCATTCCCAACCATGCGATCCCGATCCAACGACGCAAGTTAGGTTATCTCGCGATTTAATCCGATGCGTTGGATCGTAGCGAAGCGGTACGGTGTGATATCGTGCGTCCATTAGTATTTAAAACCCACGATGGATCTGGGCCATCGATCACGTAGCGGTTCAGCATTTTAATCACAGCCGTCCACGTTATTTTAACTCCCCGCCTCGCCCGTGGCCGCCCGATCGTGATCCAACGGTGGATCTCGATCCAGCGCACGTGCACAGTGCCCGGGCTCACCGTGAGCCTGGCTCACCATGGACCCGAGACTGTTTTGGATTTAATTTAAATTCCAGAAATGGTTTTAAACTTCTAAAATTCATATCTTGCACATTTTAACTTCAAAAATTACCATTTCAATTTCAGAAAATTTGTAATTTTATTCTCTACATGTTAATGCAATAAAAACAGTATGTTTACTTTGAATATTTCATCCTTATTTAATAGAGTATTCAAATACCTTTAGGGTAAATTACAAATTTAATTATTTAGATTTCAGCAAAAAATTATATTTATTCATTTCCTGTTGATATAATGAAACCACTAAGTTTTCTCTGACCCTCTTATTTTAAATTGGTTAGAAAACTTAAAATAAGATTATTCACATTTAAAATCCCTTTTATAAAGAACCATATTTCATTATAATTCATTTTAAATATCCATGAAATGAATTTCAGAAACTTAACACCTTTATTTTCCTTAAGTTAACCTAAGCAAAACCTTTATGCTTGTTGTGTGGTTTTGTATTGTTTATTGAATGCTATGTCTATTACTCATGTTAAAAAGACTACGACGCCACCGAGGAGCCAGAATACTTCCCGGAAGTTCCTCCCTCCCCTTTCACTGAACAAGGCAAGTCACCAAACCAATCTTTTGAGCATATTGAACCCTTACAATATATTTATTAGGATCCCCCGACCTTGATGTGCAACCCAAGCCATGCTATCTAGCATAAACTCCTTGTCACCATATGATTAGTATTATTAGCTAGTGTCCAATGTATCGACACGATTGCTATAGGATTAAAAATGAGTCATAGCAACTTGGTTCTACTATATAATCCCCGTTATTCTTATCCTTGGAATTCTACCAGTGATGGAGTTGTGGTTGTGAGTGAATGCATGGTGGGTTCCGGGTGAAAGCTAGGGCATTGGTCGGTAGCACCCGGGGCACTATAAGGACCGGTCTGCGGGATCCATTGCAATACACTTCCGTACTAACCACAAGTCTAATGGGTAAGTCCTAACTAACGTATGGAGTGTTCCAAACCGAGGCCACCACTTGGAGATGGCTTAAGAAGCACCTGCGGGTGGCTTGTACCGACGTGGCGCAAAAGGGGGTGCGATGTTAGCCGCGATGCCGAAGTTTTGGCACGAGTTCCCGTGGTATGGGTCATCTCGTTACACTTTGGTGTTTAGGATGAGTGCGTGCCTTGTGGGTACAGTAGTACACCTCTGATCATAGTCATAAATCTTTTCGAAAAGCCGAGCCCACGGTCAAGGGCGGGTTGCGTGACATCCCACAGTTAGTTTACTTTTGATATGTATGTGCATAATGGTTTGACATGTAAGGACTGTTGTGCGAGGAGGGAAAACGTACTCCCCGAGTTAGATGGTATTATTAATGTTCATGTTTATTTTTCCGCATGATAAAAATTGACTACACTAAATGCAATAACTGAAAATGTACTTTTCCGCACTTTTAGCCACTATCCTTCCTTTGTTATTATCTTGCATTATTATTTGCATTTGTGGTGGCTTGTTGAGTACTTTTTGTACTCATACCCGTTGGACACACAATTCAGAGGATGCCTACTACAAGGATGGTCTGGAGTAGCGACCCAGTCAAGAAGAAGATCCTCAAGAGGGCATTCGTCATGCTTTTATTTACTTATTTTAATTTTTCTCTTATGTAATAATGTGGTCTGTGTACCATGAATGCTTGTCGTATGTACGTTGTCGCATGATGAACCTCTTGTTGTTATTGTTTTTCTATGGAAATTCAATAATGTTCCGATTTGTTAAATCGGGGCACCACAAGATCGTATCAGAGCCGACTTGACTGTAGGAAGCCAAACGGACCAGCCTAGCCAATAGCTGCAGAAAATTATTTCTCGAAAACCTACTTGATAAACTTTGTTCCTCCCCTCACTTTTCTTCAACTTGTTGTTTTTGTAGATGCCAGTCTACCAAGTGCACAACTTCTGCCGCCACTTTGAGGGCTTCGTCAGGGAGCTCCACAAGATGGTCACCTTCCTTGGGTTCCTATTCGAGCTCGAATTTCATGGAGTCTACATGGAAGAGTTCGCAGGACCCTGCGATGTCTCCCTAACCATCCATGGGTCTGGAGAACACCTGCCGTTCTTCACGGTAGCACTTGGGGGCCAAACCTTCGACGTCGCATGCCAACACATCACCCTCCAAGCCCTTATGGAGTTGAGGATGATCTATGACGATCGTCTTCAGAACTCGTCTTTCCGGCTTGTGCCGAAGCGCACTCCCGGCGCCCACCGTAGTATCTACATCGGAGTTCACTTTGATCGTGATCCGGTCATGGCTCGGCAGACGTGCCTTCTTCAAGCCATGGACGACCTCCATACCGAGGCCGTGCTTGACGCCGACGAGCACCATGAGGCGGTTGAGTTCCTTCATCAGGAGACGAAGAGCTTGATCCAACAGAACGGCGAACTGCAGCGCAAGATTATGCAGCTGCAGAAGGACATTGCGGAGATGGTTCCCCTCATCCCGAGGAAGAGGAAGCCCATCCGCGAGCCTGCCCCTCGCCCCAAGAGGATCCCGCCACACCCCTCGACCGCCGAACTGTCCAGCGCCAGCTCTCATGCACCGCGCCCCGGTCTCATCTCCGACCCCATCATCGATAATTTTCTCGAGCCCACCGTCCCTCAGTACCCGCGTGCTCGTGGTTCCGAGAGCACGGAGACCGCCTCTAATGGCGAGTAAACGATAGCCATCGTTGATTGATGAATGAATAAATTTCGTGTATGTGGTGCTACCTGCAACAACTTGTGTTGTGGGTAGGATAAAATAAAAACTTTGATGTAATGAACTTTTTACACCACTGGAAATATATATATGGGCCTAAACGGGCCATTTTGATTAAAATGTTCTCTCATCATCTTTATATCTTATGGATAACATCTTATGTTCAGAAGATGGCCGACAACCAGAACACCGGCTCCAACAATGGAGAAGGAGGAAGCAACGGCTTGCCCGGAAATGTTGTGCCCAACTGGGGCGCAACGGGCCAACGATAGACTGGACCGCCATCCGCCAACCATCCCACCTTGGCGGAAATGATGGCGAACTAAAACCAGTTGATCACCGCCCTCCTCACCCAAATGCAGCACCAACAAGCGTAGTTGGACCGCCTGCAAAATGTGGAGCCCACCCCTCGTGCACCCGCGCCCACGCCCCAACTCTCGGAGTTCCTGCACGTGCACCCACCGATCTTCTCCAGCACCACCAACCCCATGGAGGCCGGAGATTGGCTCCGCACCATAGGGAAGAAGTTGGACCTCCTCCCCTGCACCGACCGAGAGAGAGTGGCATTCGCCACTCATCAGCTCCATGGTCCCGTCTCGGAGTGGTGGGACAACTACCATGAGTCCCAGCCAGAGGACCACGTGGTGACATGGGCGGAGTTTACCATCGCCTTTCGCGCCGCCCACGTCCCCGCCGGAGTCATCGCGATGAAACAGCAGGAGTTCTGCGACTTGCAATAGGGCAGTCGGACTGTCATGGAGTACCTCCATGAGTTCAACCGTCTGGCACGCTACGCGCCAGAGGAGGTGCGAACCGACGCCCTTCGCCAGACCAAGTTCCTCCGAGGACTCGAGGATGAGTTGTCCATCCAGCTCGTCACCACCGACTACGCCGACTTTCAATGGTTGGTGAATAAAGCGCTCATCCAAGAGACTGAGCAGAACAAGTTGGACCTCAAGAAGAGGAAGATGATCGCCTTCAAGCATCAGCAGGCGAATTCCCAGAGGCCCCGCTTCGCCCCTCCACCACCAGCGCCCGCCTACCATCCTCGGTCCGCCTATAGGCCACCTCACGCCACCGCTCGATCCAACACCGGACATCCCCGCCCCGCTCCACCAGCTCCGGCCGCTCAGCCGACGCCCGCCGCCAAGGCCCCGATCTTGAGGCATCGCCAAGGGAAGTCGGTCGTCTGCTTCAACTGCCGGAAGGAAGGGCACTACTCGCACCAGTGTCCTCACCCCAAGCACCAACAAGGCGCGGCACCCAACCAGGCGGTTCATGCCTGTGTCAATCACATCAGCGCGGAGGAATCTCAGCAGGCTCCCGAAGTCGTGCTCGATACGTTTACCGCAAATTCCATACCAGCTATGATACTATTTGACTCTAGAGCAACACACTCTTTAATCTCGGAAGATTTTGTGAAAACCAGCAACTTGGAAGTGCTCCCTCTATCGACCCCCATGATGATTGCCACTCCGGGAAATAAAACCTTAGCCCACCTATACAGTCCTAAGGTTAAGATAGAGATCCAAGGAGTACTATTCAAGGCCGAGCCAGTCCTCATCAAGTGTATCGGACTCGACCTCATCCTAGGGATGGATTGGTTGATGAAGCACAAGGGAGTGATCGATTGCACCAGCAAGTCCGTAACGGTGACTGTAACACCCCAAATTTCCAAAACAATAAAAATATCAATAAATTCAATTTCTTGGAATTTATATTTCTGAAAATACTTTTAATACTCTTTTATACCCTTTTGAACTACAGCGTAGAGTAGATGGCCAAACTAGGAGGTGAAACTTTTTGTATATGATCCTAAGACAGAGATATATTTTTGAGAACTTTTAATAAGCATGGAAGTAGCCCTATTATTTTAAATCAATTTCTGCAATTATTTTTAATCAGAAAATAATTTCAAACAGTATTGGGCCCTCCCCCTCCCATCTCTCTCTCCCGGCCGGCCCAGCCCGTTACCTAGCGCGCCTTAGGCTGAAAGCCTGGTCCCACCTGTCGGCGCCGATTGCCTCCCCTCGCGCGCGCGCCAGACGCCTCGGCCCCACCCGTCAGCCGCCTCCCTCGCTCGTTCGCGCTCACTGGCGTGTGGCCCCCGCCTGTCAGATCCGTCGTCCCCACGAGATCCGCCCCCGGATCCCCCCCCCTCGCCGGCCGAAGCCCTAACTCCGCCTAGGATCCGCCCCCGCCGGCCCCCTTCCTTTAATCCGACGCCTGCAATGAATTCCCCTCAACGCGCTGACCGTTTCCCCCTATTAATCTCGCCCGATTCGCGTCCAGGTGCGTTGAACCGCGTTCAACCCGAGCTCGCCGGCGTCAAGGCGCATTTATCCCCGGCCATCGTCGATTGCGCCCTACCTGCCCCCGCCGGTACCCCTATATAAACCACGGCCCTCCACCGCGTTCGGTTCACGCATCCTTTTGCACTCAGACCAAGCCGAGCGCCCACCCTTCGCCTTTTAGCGCTCCCCTCCTACTTCACCTCCGGCCACCGCTCGCCGTCGTACCAGACCGCCTCCGCCCACATAGTCGCCACCATCGTGACCGCCAGGACGTCCCTGACCTCGGCCACCCCTCCATCGACACCAGACCCCGCCGGATCGCCGTCGCCGCCAAGGAACCGAAAGCCTTCGCCGCCTCCGCTCGTCGCCGGTCTCACCCCGTCGACCCCGGACCACCGCAAGGGTACCCTCTTGTTCCCCTCGGTACCCCCTTTCCGTTTTTAGTCCTAGCTAGACTAGATAACCCTCGCCGTCACCGGAATCGCTCACCGTCGCGTCGCCGGTGTCGGGAAGAAGGGGTACTTTACCCCCCCGACACGCACTGTGCCGGATTCAATCCCGGCCGTGCGACCCAGATCCAACGCCAGAGATTAAATCATCTGTTCGATTTAATCCGGGCCGTCAGATCTGAGTGAAGCGGTACGGTGCGATCTTGTACGTTCGTTGGTATTTAAAATCCATGATTGATCTGGAGCATCCATCGCGTACCGGTTCGAACGTTTTAATCCTGGCCGTCCACGTCACTTTAACGCGCCCCGCCTCGCCCTCGCGCGTCGGATCTGGATCGAACGGTCCAGATCGACCCGGTGCACGCGCACAGTGCGCGGGTTCACCGTGGGCCTGGCTCACCGTGGACCCGAGGGGTTTAAAAATTGAAAATGGATTTCAGAAATACTTTTAAACTTGTAAAATTCGTATCTGGCGCATTTGAACTCTAAAAATTGCCATTCCAATTTCATAAAATTCATAATATTATTCTCTACATGTTTATACAATAAAAACAGTAGGTTTACTTTGGACATTTCATGTTTATTTAAATGGACATTCAAATACCCTTAGGTTAAAAATGTAAATTTAATTATTTAAATACTAATAAAGTTTGTATTTATTTATTTCCTGTTGATATGAATAAATCACTAAGTTTTCTATGAAACTTTCATTTTTAGAGAGCTTAAAAATGAGAATAACCCCTTTTAAAACCCTCTTTCAAAGGACAACACTTTATTTTAATTTCTTCTAAAATTATTTATAAACTGAATTTCAGAACCCTAACAACTTGATTTATTTTTAATCAAACCAACTTAAACCTATGTGATTATTATGTGATGTTGTATTGTTTGGTTGAATGTTGTATTTATTTTATTTTACTTTATTATATTAAAAAGACTACGACGTCGCCGAGGAGCCGGAGTACTTCCCCGAAGTCCCTCCCTCTCCCTTTGCTGAACAAGGCAAGTCACCAAACCAATCTTTTGAGCATATTGAACCCATGTTTAATTAAACTATCGCTAAAACACATAGGTTATATATGCATTAGTCAAATGAACCCTTACAATATATTTATTTAGGATCCCCCGACCTTGATGTGCAACCCAAGCCATGCTCTCTAGCCTAAACTCCTTGTCACCATATGATAAATGTTATTAGCTAGTGTCCAATGTATCGACACGATCGCTATAGGATAAAAATGAGTCGTAGTACATGGTTCTACTATATGATCCCCATTGTTCCTTATCTATGGAATTCTGTCGGTGTTGGAGTTGTGGTTGTGAGTGAATGCATGGTGGGTTCCGGGTGCAAGCTAGGGCATTGGTCGGTAGCACCCGGGGCACTATAAGGACCGGTCTGAGGGATCCGTTGCAATACACTTACGTACTAACCACAAGTCTAGTGGGTAAGTCCTAACTAAGGTATGGGTTGTTCCAAACCGAGGCCACCATTTGGAGATGGGTCAAGTTGCACCTGCGGGTGACTTGTACCAATGTGGCGCAAAAGGGGGTGCGACGTTAGCCGGGATGCGGCCCGGCGCGCCGGTGAAACCTAGAGCGGGTGGTTATCGCTTGGAACATTTCATGCCGAGGTTTTGGCACGAGTTCCCATGGTATGGGTCATCTCGTTTGGGATGAGTGCGTACCTTGTGGGTACAGTAGTACATCTCTGATCAGAGTCTTAAAACTTTTCGAAAAGCCGAGCCCGCGGTCAAGGGCGGGTTGCGTGACATCCCCCAGTTAGTTTACTTTGAATATGTATTTGCATGATGGATTGACATGTAAGGACTGTCGAGCGAGGTGGGGCTGACTGTACCCCTCGAGTTAGTTGATGTTGATGATATTCATGTTTACTTTCCGCATGATTAAAATATGTTTACACTAATCGCAATAACTGAAACTGTACTTTTCCGCAATGTTAGCCATTACCCTTCCTTGTTTATTATCCTGCATTATTACTTGCATTTGCGGTGGCTTGTTGAGTACTTTTTGTACTCATACCCGTTGGACCCCACAGAGGATGCTTACTATGAGGATGGTCTGGAGTAGCGACCCAGTCGAGAAGAAAGATCCTGAAGAAGATGTTCGTCATGCCGCTGTTTAGTTATTTTATTACAGTTTTTACTAAGACTTTGATGTAATAAGTATGGTCTGCGTACCATGAATACTGTCGTATGTACGATTGTCGCATGATGAACCTCTTGTATTATTGTTTTTCTATGGAAATTCAATAATGTCTCGATTTGATAAATCGGGGCGCTACAAGATGGTATCAGAGCCGACTCGACTGTAGGAAGCCAAACAGACCCGCCTAGCCATTAGCCACAGGAAATTATTTTTCGAAAATCTACTTTATAAACTTTGTTCCTCTCCTCACTTTTATTCAACTTGCTGTTTTGTAGATGCCAGTCTACCAAGTCCACAGCTACTGCCGCCACTACGAGGGCTTCGTCCGGGAGCTCCGTATGATGCTCACCTTCCTCGGGTTCCTATTCGAGCCCGAATTCCAAGGAGTGTATCCCGATGAGTTCGCCGGGCCTTGTGACGTCTCCCTCACCGTCCACGGCTCCGGAGAACACCTGCCGCCCTACACCACAGCACTTGGAGGCCCGACTTTCGACGTCGCGTGCCAACGAGTCACCCTCCAGGCCCTCATGGAGCTGAGGATGATCTACGACGATCGTCTTCAGAACTCGTCCTTCCGGCTCGTGTCGAAGCGTACTCCCGGAGCCCACCGTAGCATCTACCTCGGAGTTCACTCCGTGCGTGATCCGGTCATGGCCCGGCAGTCACGTCTTCTACAGGCCATGGACGATCTCCACACCGAGGCAGTGCTCGACGCCGACGAGCACCATGAGGCGGTTGAGTTCCTTCGTGAAGAAACGAAGAACTTGATCCAACAGAACGGCGAGCTGCAGCGCAAGATCATGCAGCTGTAGAAGGATATTGCGGAGATGGTTCCTCTTCTTCAAGGAAGAAGAAGCCCATCCGTGAGCCCCTCCCTCGCCCCAAGAGGATCCCGCCACGACCCTCCCCCGCCAGACCCTCCACCAGCGCCCCTGCACCACGCCCCGGCCTCGTCTCTGACTCCATCATCGAGAATTTTCTCGAGCCCACCATCCCTTCGGAGCCGCGTACTCGTGGTTCCGAGAGCACGGAGACCGCCTCCGGTGGCAAGTAGGCGTTAGGAGTCGCTATTTAATAAAAGGCATGATTTTGTATGTGGTGCTGCCCACGACGAGTGTGTTGTGGGTAGAATAAGAACTTGGTTGTAATGAATATTTTTTCTACCACTTAATTATTATGCATGAGCTACTCCTGTTAATCGTGTTGTCAACTTTTTGCCTTATAACCTCATGAATTCAGAAGATGGCCGACCACCAGAACACCGGTTCCAACAACGGAGCAGGAGGAAGCCGTGATGCGCCTGAGGGTGTTGTGCCCAACTGGGGTGCAACGGGCCCGCATCAGTCTAGGTCGCCTTCCGCGAACCACCCCACCTTGGCGGAAATGATGGCGAATCGGAACCAACTAATCACCGCCCTCCTCACCCAAATGCAGAACCAACAGGCTCAGTTGGACCGTCTGCAGAACGGGGAACCCGCCGCTCGCGCACCAGCACCCGCGCCCGCTCCGCAGCTCTCGGAGTTCCTGCGTGTGCGCCCGCCCATCTTCTCGAGCACCACCAACCCGATGGAGGCCGGAGATTGGCTTTGCACCATCGGTAAGAAGCTCGACCTCCTCCCCTGCACCGACCGGGAGCGAGTGGCCTTCGCCACTCACCAGCTCCAGGGTCCCGCCGCTGAATGGTGGGACAACTATCGTGAGTCCCAGCCAGAGGACCACATGGTGACTTGGGCGGAGTTCACCATCGCCTTCCGTGCCGCCCACGTCCCCGCCGGTGTCATCGCGGTGAAACAGCAGGAGTTCTGCGACCTGCAGCAAGGCAACAGGACCGTCATGGAGTACCTCCATGAGTTCAACCGCCTCGCCCGCTACGCACCGGAGGAAGTGCGCACCGACGCCCTCCGCCAAGCCAAGTTCCTCCGGGGACTTAAGGATGAGCTGTCCATCCAGCTCGTCGCCACTGACTACGCCGACTTCCAACGGCTAGTCAACAAAGCGCTCATCCAAGAGACTGAGCAAAACAGGTTGGACCTCAAGAAGAGGAAGATGATCGCCTTCAAACATCAGCAGGCGAACTCTTAGAGGCCCCGCTTCGTCACTCCGCCACCAGCGCCCGCCTACCATCCTCGGCCCGCCTACAGGCCACCTCACGCCGCCGGTGGATCCAACGCCGGGCATCCTCGCCCCGCTCCACCAGCTGCGGCCGCTCAGCCGACACCAGCCGCCAAGGCCCCGATCTTGAAGGATCGCCAAGGGAGGCCGGTCGTCTGCTTCAATTGCCGCAAGGAAGGGCACTACGCCGGTTCGTGCCCGTGTCAACCACATCAGCGCGGAGGAAGCTCAGGAGGCTCCCGAAGTTGTGCTCGGTACGTTTACTGCGAATTCCGTACCGGCCGTGATATTATTTGACTCTGGAGCAACCCACTCCTTCATCTCGGAAGATTTTGTGAAAACAAACAAATCAGACGTGCTCCCTCTACCCATTCCCATGGTAATTGCCACTCCTGGCAACAGGACCCTAGCCCGCTTATACAGCCCTAAGGTTCAAATTGACATCCAAGGAGTACTGTTTCGGGCCGAGCCAGTCCTCATCCAATGCACCGGACTCGACCTTATACTAGGGATGGATTGGTTGATGAAGCACAAGGGAGTGATCGACTGTGCCAACAAGTCTGTCACAGTGACCAACCTTGAAGGCGCAACCATCACCTTTCGGATGACCAGTCGCAACCCACTCGGAGCATCCCTTCGCTCGATAGCTCTTGAAGAGGTACCCATAGTCAAGGAGTTTGCGGATGTCTTCCCTGAAGACTTACCCGGAATGCCTCCCAAGCGGGACATCGAATTCAGAATCGAACTTGTCCCCGGGACCACTCCAATCTCCAAGCGCCCGTACCGGATGGCCGCTAATGAACTAGCTGAAGTCAAGAGCAACATCGAAGACTTAGAGCAAAAAGGGTATATTCGACCAAGTACCTCACCCTGGGGTGCACCGGTTATATTTGCCATGAAGAAGGACAAGACCAAGAGAATGTGCATGGACTATAGAGCCTTGAACGACGTAACCATCAAGAACAAGTATCCACTGCCTCGGATCGACGACCTGTTCGATCAGCTGAAAGGATCCTCGGTGTTTTCCAAGATTGACCTCAGGTCAGGTTATCACCAGTTGAGGATTAGAGAAGAAGACATACCCAAGACTGCCTTCACCTCTCGCTATGGACTTTATGAGTACACCGTGATGTCGTTCGGACTCACGAATGCCCCGGCCTTTTTCATGAACATGATGAACAATGTATTCATGGAGTTCTTGGACAAGTTCATCGTGGTATTCATCAACAATATCCTCGTTTACTCCAAGACCAAGGAAGAACACGAGACTCACCTCCGCCTGACTCTCGGAAAGCTAAGGGAGCAGCAACTGTACGCCAAATACAGCAAATGCAAATTTTGGTCATCTGAGGTGAAGTTCCTCGGCCATGTTATATCTGCCGGAGGAATAGAAGTGGACCCGACCACCGTTGAAGCGGTAACCAACTGGCTGCAGCCCACGACCGTGACCGAGATCCGGAGTTTTCTCGGATTGGTCGGATACTACCGCCGGTTCATCGAGAATTTTTCCAAGATCACCAAGCCTATGACCAGACTTCTGCAGAAGGAAGTGAAGTTTGAATGGACCCCCGACTGCGAAGAAAGCTTCCAGACCCTCAAGAAGAAGCAAGTGTCAGCTCCTATTCTGACTCTGCCAGACATCCGGAAAGACTTCCACGTCTACTGTGATGCCTCTCGTCAAGGATTGGGATGCGTCTTAATGCAAGAAGGGAAAGTGATATCCTACGCCTCCCGACAGCTAAGGCCGCATGAGCTGAACTACCCGACCCACGACCTGGAACTAGCAGCCGTGGTTCATGCCTTGAAGATATGGAGACATTACCTCGTGGGAAATCGGTGTGAGGTCTTCACCGACCACAAGAGCCTCAAGTACATATTCACCCAACCAGATCTGAATCTCAGGCAAAGGAGATGGTTGGAACTGATCAAGGATTACGACTTGGGCATCCATTATCATCCGGGCAAAGTGAATGTGGTGGCAGACGCCCTTAGTCAAAAAGGGTACTGCAATGCCATCATGATTCAGGACCAAGCTCCTTTACTGTATAAGGAGATGGAAAGGCTAAACCTAGGGATCACCACTCGAGCGTACCTCGCTGCCTTGGAATCTCGGCCTGTCTTAATAGACCAGATCCGAGAAAAGCAGAAGGAAGACTCGGACATCCTGGAGATCCAGCAGAACATGAGGAAGGGTAAAGCCCCCGGATTTTCCGAGGACGAGCATGGTACCATCTTGTTCGGAAACCGGAT
This sequence comes from Zizania palustris, assembly GCA_019279435.1. NCBI lineage: Eukaryota > Viridiplantae > Streptophyta > Magnoliopsida > Poales > Poaceae > Zizania > Zizania palustris. The sequence goes on along the minus strand of JAAALK010000085.1, from coordinate 960,814 downwards.
CTGCGTACCCGACAAACCTGAATTGAAGACCCTCATCCTTCAAGAAGCCCACGATACTCTATACTCCATCCATCCCGCGAATACAAAGATGTATCAAGACCTGAAGGAAAAATATTGGTGGGTCAGCATGAAGAGGGAAATAGCAGAGTATGTGGCCAAGTGCGACACATGCCGGCGAGTCAAGGCAGAGCATCAGAGGCCTGCCGGACTTCTTCAACCTCTCAAGGTCCCTGAATGGAAGTAGGAAGAAATAGGAATGGACTTCATCACGGGACTGCCCAGGACCCAAGCTGGTCATGATTCTATCTGGGTGATCGTCGACCGACTCACCACGGTAGCTCACTTCGTTCCGGTCAAGACAACTTACACCATCGCCAAGCTGGCTGAGTTGTATATGACCCGGATCGTGTGCCTTCACGGAGTTCCTAAGAAGATTGTATCTGACCGCGGGAGTCAGTTTACCTCCAAGTTTTGGAAGAACCTTCAAGAGGAACTAGGCACCCGGCTGAACTTTAGCACCGCCTATCATCCACAGACTGACGGTCAGACCGAAAGGGTCAACCAGATATTGGAGGATATGCTTAGAGCTTGTGCTATAGACTTTGGCGGAATGTGGGACAAGAACTTACCATATGCGGAATTCTCCTACAACAACAGCTTTCAAGCCAGCCTGCAAATGTCCCCGTTCGAAGCACTCTATGGACGTAAGTGCAGAATGCCGTTGCTCTGGGATCAAACCGGAGAGTCGCAATTGTTCGGAACTGATCTATTAAGAGAAGCTGAAGAGAAGGTTAAGATCATAAGAGACCGATTGAAGGCAGCCCAATCCAGGCAAAAGAGCTATGCCGACAACCGTCGAAGAGACCTAGCCTTTGAGGAGGGCGATTATGTCTATCTCCGAGTCACTCCCCTCCGTGACACTCAAAGGTTCAACATGAAAGGCAAACTAGCACCCCGCTACGTCGGACCTTTCCAGATCCTCCGACGACAAGGAGAAGTGGCATATCAACTTGAAATGCCTCCATCCTTGGCAGGAGTTCATGATGTGTTCCATGTCTCTCAGCTGAAGAAGTGCCTCCGTGTACCAACCGAGCAAGCCAACCTTCAACAGCTTAATGTCCAAGAAGACTTGACCTACATAGAAAGACCCATTAAGATCTTGGAAACCAAGGAGAGAGTAACCAGAAGTCGCGTTGTTCGCTTCTGCAAAGTCCAATGGAACAACAATCCCGCCGAGGAAGCCACTTGTGAAAAGGAAGACGAACTGAAAGCCCAATATCCCGAGTTATTCGAGTAACGTTCCAATCTCGAGGACGAGATTCTTGTAAGGGGGATAGGTTTGTAACACCCCAAATTTCCAAAACAATAAGAATATCAATAAATTCAATTTCTTGGAATTTATATTTCTGAAAATACTTTTAATACTCTTTTATACCCTTTTGAACTACAGCATAGAGTAGATGGCCAAACTAGGAGGTGAAACTTTTTGTATATTATCCTAAGACCAAGATATATTTTTGAGAATTTTTATAAATTTTTACTAAGCATGGAAGTAGCCCTATTATTTTAAATCAATTTCTGCAATTATTTTTAATCAGAAAATAATTTCAAACAGTATTGGACCCTCTCCCTCCTTTCTCTCTCTCCCGGCCGGCCCAGCCCGTTACCTCGCGCGCCTTAGGCTGACAGCCTGGTCCCACCTGTCCGCGCCGATTGCATCCCCTCGCGCGCGCGCCCGACGCCTCGGCCCCATCCGTCAGCCGCCTCCCTCGCTCGTTCGCGCTCACTGGCGTGTGGCCCCCGCCTGTCAGATCCGTTGTCCCCACGAGATCCGCCCCCGGATCCCCCCCCCTCGCCGGCCGAAGCCCTAACTCCGCCTAGGATCCGCCCTCGCCGGCCCCCTCCCTTTAATCCGACACCTGCAATGAATTCCCCTCAACGCGCCGACCGTTTCCCCCTATTAATCTCGCCCGATTCGCGTCCAGGTGCGTTGAACCGCGTTCAACCCGAGCTTGCCGGCATCAAGGCGCATTTATCCCCGGCCACCGTCGATTGCGCCCTCCCTGCCCCCGCCGGTACCCCTATATAAACCACAGCCCTCCACCGCGTTCGGTTCACGCATCCTTTTGCACTCAGACCAAGCCGAGTGCCCACCCTTCGCCTTTTAGCGCTCCCCTCCTGCTTCACCTCCGGCCACTGCTCGCTGTCGCACCAGACCGCCTCCGCCCACGTAGTCGCCACCATCGTGACCGCCAGGATGTCCCCGACCTCGGCCACCCCTCCATCGACACCGGACCCCGCCGGATCGCCGTCGCCGCCAAGGAACCGAAAGCCTTCGCCGCCTCCGCTCGTCGCCGGTCTCACCCCGTCGACCCCGGACCAACGCAAGGGTACCCTCTTGTTCCCCTCGATACCCCCTTTCCGTTTTTAGTCCTAGCTAGACTAGATAACCCTTGCCGTCGCCGGAATAGCTCACCGTCGCGTCGCCGGAGTCGGGGAAGAAGGGGTACTTTACCCCCCCCCCCCCTCGACACGCACTGTGCCGGATTCAATCTCGGCAGTGTGATCCAGATCCAACGCCAGAGATTAAATCATCTGTTCGATTTAATCCGGGCCATCGGATCTGAGTGAAGCGGTACGGTGCGATCTCGTGCGTTCGTTGGTATTTAAAATCCATGATTGATCTGGAGCGTCCATCGCGTACCGGTTCGAACGTTTTAATCCTGGCCATCCACGTCACTTTAACGCGCCCCGCCTCGCCCTCGCGCGTTGGATCTGGATCCAACGGTCCAGATCGACCCGGTGCACACGCACAGTGCGCGGGTTCACCGTGGGCCTGGCTCACCGTGGACCCGAGGGGTTTAAAAATTGAAAATGGATTTCAGAAATACTTTTAAACTTGTAAAATTCGTATCTGGCGCATTTGAACTCTAAAAATTGCCATTCCAATTTCAGAAAATTCATAATATTATTCTCTACATGTTTATACAATAAAAACAGTAGGTTTACTTTGGACATTTCATGTTTATTTAAATGGACATTCAAATACCCTTAGGTTAAAAATGTAAATTTAATTATTTAAATTCCAATAAAGTTTGTATTTATTTATTTCCTGTTGATATGAATAAATCACTAAGTTTTCTATGAAACTTTCATTTTTAGAGAGCATAAAAATGAGAATAACCCCTTTTAAAACCCTCTTTCAAAGGACAACACTTTATTTTAATTTCTTCTAACATTATTTATAAACAGAATTTCAGAACCCTAACAACTTGATTTATTTTTAATCAAACCAACTTAAACCTATGTGATTATTATGTGATGTTGTATTGTTTGGTTGAATGTTGTATTTATTTTATTTTACTTTATTATATTAAAAAGACTACGACGTCGCCGAGGAGCCGGAGTACTTCCCCGAAGTCCCTCCCTCTCCCTTTGCTGAACAAGGCAAGTCACCAAACCAATCTTTTGAGCATATTGAACCCATGTTTAATTAAACTATCGCTAAAACACATAGGTTATATATGCATTAGTCAAATGAGCCCTTACAATATATTTATTTAGGATCCCCCGACCTTGATGTGCAACCCAAGCCATGCTCTCTAGCCTAAACTCCTTGTCACCATATGATAAATGTTATTAGCTAGTGTCCAATGTATCGACACGATCGCTATAGGATAAAAATGAGTCGTAGTACATGGTTCTACTATATGATCCCCATTGTTTCTTATCTATGGAATTATGTCGGTGTTGGAGTTGTGGTTGTGAGTGAATGCATGGTGGGTTCTGGGTGCAAGCTAGGGCATTGGTCGGTAGCACCCGGGGCACTATAAGGACCGGTCTGAGGGATCCGTTGCAATACACTTACGTACTAACCACAAGTCTAGTGGGTAAGTCCTAACTAAGGTATGGGTTGTTCCAAACCGAGGCCACCATTTGGAGATGGGTCAAGTTGCACCTGCGGGTGACTTGTACCAATGTGGCGCAAAAGGGGGTGCGACGTTAGCCGGGATGCGGCCCGGCGCGTCGGCGAAACCTAGAGCGGGTGGTTATCGCTTGGAACATTTCATGCCGAGGTTTTGGCACGAGTTCCCGTGGTATGGGTCATCTCGTTTGGGATGAGTGCGTGCCTTGTGGGTACAGTAGTACATCTCTGATCAGAGTCTTAAAACTTTTCGAAAAGCCGAGCCCGCGGTCAAGGGCGGGTTGCGTGACATCCCCCAGTTAGTTTACTTTGAATATGTATGTCCATGATGGAATGACATGTTAGGACTGTCGAGCGAGGTGGGGCTGACTGTACCCCTCGAGTTAGTTGATGTTGATTATATTCATGTTTACTTTCCGCATGATTAAAATATGTTTACACTAATCGCAATAACTGAAACTGTACTTTTCCGCAATGTTAGCCATTACCCTTCCTTGTTTATTATCCTGCATTATTACTTGCATTTGCGGTGGCTTGTTGAGTACTTTTTGTACTCATACCCGTTGGACCCCACAGAGGATGCTTACTATGAGGACGGTCTGGAGTAGCGACCCAGTCGAGAAGAAAGATCCTGAAGAAGATGTTTGTCATGCCGCTGTTTAATTATTTTATTACTGTTTTTACTAAGACTTTGATGTAATAAGTATGGTCTGCGTACCATGAATACTGTCATATGTACGATTGTCGCATGATGAACCTCTTGTATTATTGTTTTTCTATGGAAATTCAATAATGTCTCGATTTGATAAATCGGGGCGCTACAGTGACCAACCCCGAAGCCGAAGCCGTCACCTTTCGGATGACCAGCCGCAAGCCTCATGAGATGTCTCTCCACTCTCTAGCCCTTGAAGAAGTGACCATAGTCAAGGAATTCATGGACGTCTTCCCAGAGGACCTGCCAGGAATGCCTCCCAAAAGGGACATCGAATTCAGAATCGAGCTTGTCCCCGGGACCACTCCAATCTCCAAGCGTCCATACCGGATGGCCGCCAATGAACTAGCAGAGGTCAAGAGCATCATCGAAGACCTGGAACAAAAAGGGTAGATCCGACCAGGTACCTCACCCTGGGGTGAACCGGTCATCTTCGCTATGAAGAAGGACAAGACCAAGAGGATATACGTGGACTATAGAGCTCTAAACGACGTAACCATCAAGAACAAGTACCCATTGCCTTGGATCGATGACATGTTCGATCAGCTGAAAGGATCCTCGGTGTTTTCCAAGATTGACTTCAGGTCAGGTTTTCACCAATTGAACATTAGAGAAGAGGACATACCCAAGACTGCCTTCACCTCCCGCTATGGACTCTACGAGTGCACTGTGATGTCGTTCGGACTCACGAATGCCCTGGCCTTTTTCATGAACATGATGAACAATGTATTCATGGAGTTCTTGGATAAGTTCATCATGGTATTCATTGACGATATCCTCGTTTACTCCAAGACCAAGGAAGAACACGAGAACCACCTCTGTCTGACCCTCGGAAAGCTAAGGGAACAACAACTTTACGCCAAATACAGCAAGTGCGAGTTTTGGTCATCTGAAATGAAGTTCCTCGGCCATGTCATATCTGCCGGAGGAATAGCTGTGGACCCAACCACCGTGGAAGCAGTAACCAACTGGTTGCAGCCCACGAGCGTGACCGAGATCCGGAGTTTTCTCAGGTTGGCCGGATACTACCGTCGGTTCATCGAGAATTTTTCGAAGATCGCCAAGCCTATGACCAGACTATTGCAGAATGAAGTAAAATTTGAATGGACCCCAAACTATGAAGAAAGCTTCCAAACCCTTAAGAAGAAGCTCATGTCAGCCCCTATTCTTACTCTGCCAGACATCCGGAAAGACTTCCATGTCTACTGTGATGTCTCTCGTCAAGGATTGGGATATGTCTTAATGCAAGATGGGAAGGTGATATCTTACGCCTCTCGACAGCTGAGACCACATGAGCTGAACTACCCGACCCACGACCTGGAATTGGCAGCCGTGGTTCATGCCTATAAGATATGGAGACATTACCTTGTGGGGAATCGATGTGAGGACTTCACCGACCACAAGAACCTCAAGTATATATTCACCCAACTGGACCTAAACCTCAGGCAGAGGAGATGGTTGGAACTGATCAAAGATTATGACTTCGGCATCCATTATCATCCAGGCAAGGCCAATGTGGTGGCAGACGCCCTTAGTCGAAAAGTGTACTGCAATGCCATCATGATACAAGACCAGGCCCCTTTGCTATATAAGGAAATGGAAAGGCTGAATTTAGGGATCGCCAACCAAGCGTACCTCGCTGCTTTGGAGTCTAGACCTGTCTTAATAGACCAGATCCAAGAAAAGCAGAAGGAAGACCCGGACATCTTAGAGATTCAGCAGAACATGCGGAAGGGTAAAGCCCCCAGATTCTCCGAGGACGAGCATGGTACCATCTGGTTCGGAAACCGGATATGCGTACCTGACAAGCCTGAGTTGAAGACTCTCATCCTTCAAGAAGCTCACGCTACACTATACTCCATACATCCCGGGAGTACAAAGATGTATCAAGACCTAAAGGAGAAATATTGGTGGGTCAGCATGGAGAGGGAAATAGCTGAGTATGTGTCACGCCCCGATTTAATAAAACCGGGAATTTATTGAAATTCCATAGAAAATAAATAAATACAAGACGTTCATCACACGACTGCGTACAATACGCCAATCAATCATGGTTCGTAGACCATATTAATACAAAAGACTTAAATAAAGAGAAACTAATAAAATAAATCCTCTAGATGAACGTCTTCTTCCAGTCTCGTGCCTTGACTAGGTCGCTACTCCAGACCTTCGCCCTCCTCATAGTAGACGGCCTCTGGTGGTGTAAGTCAACGGGGGTGAGTACAATCGTACTCAGCAAGCCACCGAATGCAATTATAATGCAAGGTAATAACAAGGAAGGTAGTGGCTTACTTTTGTGGAAGAGCACAATTTGTAAAGCATTAAATGTGATCAATTTATTAGTACTGAAATGTAAACATGAGTCATGCATCATCTTTCATCATCTTCTACCTCGAGGGGTACAGTCAGCCCACCCTCGCTCAACAATCCTTACATGCCATGAATAACTCAAACATTCACATAAAAGTAAACTAACTGCGAGAGGTCACACAACCCCTCCTTGACCGTGGGCTCGGCTTTTCGAAAAGATTTATAACTCTGATCAGAGGTGTACTACTGTACCCACAAGGCACTCATTTCCCGCACACCGTAGTGTGTTAAATGACTCCTGTCACGAGAAGCTCGTGCCAAAACCTTCAGCATGAAACGCACTAATTCGATAACACCCTCTTATAGGTTTCGTAAGGTTTCCCAGTCACTTCGGGCCACGCCTTATCCCCCCTTGAGCCAAGTTGGTACGATCCATACCTCCAGTTAGGACTTACCCACTAGACTTGTGGTTAGTACGGAAGTGCTTTGCAATAGATCCCGCAAACCGGTCCTTATAGTGCCCCGGGTGCGACCAACTAGTTCCAGAGCTTGCACCCGGAACCCACCATACTTATAACATAGCCAACTCCAACAGAGTCCAGAGACAAGAATAACGGGGAATTTCATATAACTGAATCTATCTATCTGCAACTCATTATTTTTATCCTATAGCAGTTGTGCCGGTACATTGAGCACTAGCTAATATTTTTATAATAGAGTGACAAGGAGTTAAGGCTCAATAAGCATGGCTTGGGTTTGCACACAAGGACGGGGATCTAATAAATATAAGTGTAGGGCTTGATATTTGACTAATGCAATAATATCCTATGAGTTATAGCGGTAGTTATGAAAACTGGGCTCAATGATGATCAACTATTTCCATAGGAGGGTTGATGACTTGCCTTGATCCGTGAATGGTGAAGGTGGAACCTCGGGGTAAGACTCCAGATCGTCGACGGCGTAGTAGTCTTCTCGATACGGAAAAGTAAACACCACATTCAATAAACATTCAAAAAACCAATCATACAAGTATACATGTTTTCATTGGGTTAAGTAAAGGAGATAGGTTTTTAAGTTCTAGGAGTTTATTACTTAGGTATTAAGATTAAGTTTTAGAGGGGTTTCTGAATTTTATAACTTGATATAATTATTTTCCTAAGGGGATTTTTATTTTCCCTTTTTAGAGATGAATTAAAAGGTATAAAATTAGCCTTAATGTTTTTATTGAAGTAGAGAGAGTGAATCTAAGTTATTATGTCTTCTGAAGTTGTTATATAAGTGTTTAGGTCATTTTCATAAAGTGTGGACTTTTTATTATATGAATTAATTAAATATCCTAAAAGGGCTTTTGCAATATTATTTAATAAAATAAAATGGGCAAAGTGAACATGCTATTTTTATTGCATTAAAACAATGGAATAAATTCATTAAGTCTTCTAAATTTAATATATAAATTATTAAAGGTTTTTTCTGAATTATTTAAATGAAATATTAATTAAATCCTAAAGGGGACTTTTCTTTATTATTTAATAAGAATAATTTGTGCCAAATAAACATATTATTTTTATTGAATAAAAGTATAGAGGATAAAAAGACAAATTTTCCATAATTAAAATGGTGAAATTTGGAGTTAATTTGAGCAAGTTATAAATTTTTGAAGTTTAAACTATTTTTCTGAATTTTATTTAAATCAGTAAACAGCCGTGGGTCCATGGTGAGCCAGGTCCACCATGGACCCGCGCAATGTGCGCGTGGGCCGATCGGATCTAGACCGTTCGATCCAGATCGGGCGGCCAGATGCGAGGCGGGGCACTTAAGTCACAACGGACGGCTGCGATTAAAAGAAATCAAACCGGTACGCGTGGATGCACGAGATTAGATCTGGATTTTAAATAGCGATCAACGGCTCTGATTAAATGGTACCGGTTCGGTTTAGATCAAGGGCCAGGATTAAATCCCACGAGGATTTAATCCGAGCCGTTAGATCAAAATCGTGCGGTCCACGAGGGATTCGGCACGGCACGCTTAAAAGGGGGTTAGCTACCCCTTCTTCTCCGGCTCCGGTGAGGCAACGACAACGGATCCCCGGCGAGGGTGGGGTTCTTTGGTGCGTCTACGGCCAAAAATGGAAAGAGGGGCACAAGGGGAATCCCGGCATACCAGCGGCGATGACGATGCGGCAGTGACGGCGGTCGGCGACGAGGAGAGGGCGGCGGTGTCCTTGGGTTGGCGGTGGCGAAGGTGTTCCAGTGGTCGTCTGGCCTAGCGGAGGCGATGCCGAGGTAGGGCACGTGATGGAGATCCCGGTGGTGGCGACGGTTAGGGCGGCGGTGGCACGGAGCACCGACGAGGGCTTGCCGGAGTGCGAGCAGAGGAAAAACCAAAAAAGGGGTGGCAGCCTTCGGTTTTACGCGGAATAGGGCTCTGGTGGCATGGCTTGGCTGCGGTGGTGTCGAGGGTTTTAATAGGCTCGTCGGTGGTGTGGATTTGGAAGGTGAACGGAGGAACCTGGGGAGGAGATCCACATTTCCTCCGGTGAGGTTTCCATACCCTCGGTAAGCTTCCAAAAGGGCGAAAGCGCGTCGATTTTGGGCGGAAGGAGATCGCCGGTGAATAGGGAAGAGGATACCGCGCTCGGTTTGGCGAATCCGGCCGGCCGGCGACGGTTTAAGGCAAGGGGTCATCGGGAAAGGAAGGGGAGAGATCCCCTTCCATTGTAGACGACGATTCTGACATGTGGGGGCCACATGTCAGTGGGCGAAGGCGAGGGCAATCGTGCCGACAAGTGGGCCCGGGATGTAAGCGGCGGAGGGGAGCGAGCGGGAGGCTGCTAGGTGGGACCGAACGGACACGCGGTAAAGGAGAGAGGGGGGGTCAGCAGCTGAGGCAGGAAAGTTGGGCCGGCCCGAGGAGAAAGGAGGGAGACGGCCCATTTACTTTTAAAATTGTTTTTCTAATTAAAATAATTACAAAAAATTAATTATTTGATTAAGGCTTGAAGAATTGTTGCTAAAATTTTGTAAAAATTCTCAAAAATATTTCTTGGCTTCTGGATTCCACCATAAATTTTTCAGCTTCAGATTTGAAGTATTTCTCCCTGTTTTGCTTTAATAGGATACTTTTAGCCTTTTCTTTAATTACATAAATTCTTTTATTCCAGAAAATTTATTTTCCTCATTTCTATTTTATTTTTAATTCTAGGGCTGTTACAGTATGTGGCCAAGTGCGACACATGCCGGCGAGTCAAGGCAGAGCACCAAAGACCTTCTGGACTATTGCAACTCCTCAAGGTCCCCGAATTGAAGTGGGAAGAGATAGGAATGGACTTCATCACAGGACTACCCAGGACCCAAGCCGGTCATGATTCTATCTTTGTGATCATCGACTGACTCACCAAGGTGGCTCACTTTATCCCCGTCAAGACAACTTACACCGTCGCCAAGTTGGCCGAGTTGTATATGACCCAGATCGTGTGCTCACACGGAGTTCCTAAGAAGATTGTATCTGACCGTGGGAGTCAGTTTACCTCTAAGTTTTGGAAGAACCTTCAAGAGGAACTCGGCACCCAGCTGAACTTCAGCACCGCCTATCATCCGCAGACCGATGGTCAAACCGAAAGGGTTAACCAGATATTGGAAGATATGCTTAGTTCTCCTACAATAACGGCTATCAAGCTAGCCTGCAGATGTCCCCGTTCGAAGCACTTTATGGGCGTAAGTGCAGAACGCCGCTGCTCTAGGATCAGACCGGAGAGTCACAGCTGTTTGGGACATATATTCTAAGAGAAGTGGAAGAGAAGGTCAAGATCATCAGGGACAGATTAAACATGGCCCAGTCCCGATAGAAGGGCTACGCCGATAACCGACGAAGAGACCTAAAGGTTCAACATGAGAGGCAAGCTAGCACCCCGCTATGTTGGACCTTTTCAGATCCTCCGACGGCAAGGAGAAGTGGCATACCAACTAGAACTGCCTCCATCCTTGGCAGGAGTTCATGATGTGTTCCACGTCTCTCAGCTGAATAAGTGTCTTCGTGTGCCCGCTGAACAGGGCGATCTCCAACAACTCAACGTCCAAGAGGATTTGACCTACATCGAGAAACCCGTCAAGATACTAGAGACTAAGGAAAGAGTAACCAGAAGCCGTGTGGTTCGCTTCTACAAGGTTCAGTGGGACAACCACCCCGTTGAAGAAGCCACATGGGAAAAAGAAGACGAGTTGAAAGCCCAATACCCCGAGTTATTCGAGTAGCGTTTCAATCTCGAGGACGAGATTCTTTGTAAGGGGGATAGGTTTGTAACACCCCAAATTTTCAAAGAATAAAAATATCATTTAATCTATTTTCCTGGAATTATTTATTTTAGAAATACCTTTAATGCCCTCCTTAACCTTTTTGAACTAGAACCAAGATGAAATGACCAAACCAGAGGCTAGAAAATTTTGTATGAGTTCCCAAGGCCAAGATATATTTTTGAGAATTTTTACAAATTTTTACCACCTTTGGAAGTAGCCCAAATATTTTAAATCAATTTCTGTAATTATTTTTATTCAGAAAAGCATTTAAACAGTAACGGGCCTTCCCCCTCCCTTCCTCTCTCTCCCGACTGGCCTAGCCCACTCCCCCCCCGCGCCTCGGACTGACACCCATGCCCCGCTTGTCAACGAGTCCCCCTCTCTCTTCACGCGCGCGCCCGACGCCTCGGCCCCACCTGTCGGCGCCAACCAACTCTCGCTCTCGGCCGAGCCCGACCCCACCCGTCAGCCACCGCACTCGTACGCTCACGCCCGCTGACCTCTTTGGCCCACCTGTCGAACCCGTCATCCACCTCCCGCCACCACCCCCAAATCGCGCCGGCTGACGACCCCGCCTCAGATCCGCCTCGCTAGCCCCTCCCTCATTCAATTGGCGCCAGATTAATGCACCCCGAGGCCCGCCGGCCGTTTAATCGCGTTAAGTGACACGTTTTAACCCCCGGGAACGCAGCATCGTGCATGGCCGAGACCTCGCCGGCGAGTTTAAAGCCCTCCCCTCGGCTTTCCTTGCATGCGAGCTCCTCCGGCGTCTCTATTTAACCACCTAGCCTCCACCGCGTTCGACCCCCATGACAATTCGTTGCGAGATCAAACAGAGCGCCCGTAGCACTCTCTCTAACGCCACACTGCCGCCCCTACTCCAGTCACCACTCGCCGTCGCCGGAGTTCCCCTCCGTCCTCGCCGACCACACCCTTGTGACCGCAAGGACCTCACCGACCTCGGCCACCCCTCTGACGTCGACGAACCCCGCCGGAACACCATCGCCGACGAGGAGGCCGAACCACTTCGCCGCCTCCACTCGTCGTCGGCCACGCTCCGTGGACCTCTCGCCTCGCCTAAGGTACCCATGTGTTCCCCTAGGCGTCCTCTTTCCGTTTCTAGGCTTAGCTAGGGCCGCCGTCGCTCGCCGTGGCCTCTGGCCCACTCGCTGTCGCCGGAGAAGACGACCGTCATGGGCTGAGTACCCGTGCCGTGTCGAATTCGTTCCCAACCGTGCGATCTCGAACCAACGGCGCAAGTTAGGTTATCTCGGGATTTAATCTGATGCATTGGATCGTAGCGAAGCGGTACGGTGTGATATCATGCGTCCATTAGTATTTAAAACCCGCGATGGATCTGGGCCTTCCATCGCGTAGCGGTTGAGCGTTTTAATCACAGCCGTCCACGTTATTTTAACTCCCCGCCTCACCCGTGGCCGCCCGATCGCGATCCAATGGTGGATCTCGATCCGGCGCACGCGCACAGTGCGCGGGCTCACCGTGAGCCTGGCTCACCATGGACCCGAGACTGTTTTGGATTTAATTTAAATTCCAGAAATGGTTTTAAACTTCTAAAATTCATATCATGCGCATTTTAACTTCAAAAATTACCATTTCAATTTCAGAAAATTTGTAATTTTATTCTCTACATGTTAATGCAATAAAAACAGTATGTTTATTTTGAATATTTCATCCTTATTTAATAGAGTATTCAAATACCCTTAGGGTAAATTACAAATTTAATTATTTAGATTTCAGCAAAAAATTATATTTATTCATTTCCTGTTGATATAATGAAACCACTAAGTTTTCTCTGAACCTCTTATTTTAAATTGGTTAGAAAACTTAAAATAAGATTATTCACATTTAAAATCCCTTTTATAAAGAACCATATTTATTATAATTCATTTGAAATATCCATAAAATGAATTTCAGAAACTTAACACCTTTATTTTCCTTAAGTTAACCTAAGCAAAACCTTTATGCTCGTTGTGTGGTTTTGTATTGTTTATTGAATGCTATGTCTATTATTCATGTTAAAAAGACTACGACGCCGCCGAGGAGCCGGAATACTTCCCGGAAGTTCCTCCCTCCCCTTTCGCTGAACAAGGCAAGTTCCTCCCTCCCCTTTCGTACGATACTATTACACCATATTAGGATGATTGGCCATGTTAATGAACCTTTTTTTCCAGAAGAGAACTGTTGATTCTTGCACATTACAGATGGCGACATTTTCGCAATATTCGTGTCCAGAACGGAAACTCTAGAAACACCTCTTTCCATACTATTACACCATATTAGGTTGATTGGCCATGTTTTAAACATTTTTGTTCTAGAAGTGAACTTTTAATTCTTGCACATTATGGGTGTCAATGTTTTCGCAATATTTTTGTCCTGAACGGAAACTACAGAAATGCCTCCTACGGTACTATTACCATATTAGGATGATTGGGCATGTTAATGAACCTTTTTATTCCAGAAGCGAACTTTTGATTCTCGAACATTACAGGTGGTGACGTTTTCGCAACATTCGTTTCCGAAACAGAAACTCTAAAAACACTTCCTTCGGTATTACTACACCACATTAGGATGATTGGGCATGTTTTTGGACGTTGTTGTTCTATAAGCAAACTTTTGATTCTTGCGCATTATGGGTGGTGACGTTTTCGCAACATTAGTTTCGTGAACGGAAACTATAGAAACACCTCGTACGATACTATTATAGCATATTAGGATGATTGGGCATGTTTAAGAACCTTTTTATTCCAGAAGCGAACTTTTGATTCTTGCACATTATAGGTGGCGACGTTTTCGCAAAATTCGTGTCCGGAACGGAAACTACAAAAATACCTCGTACGGTACAATTACACCATATTAGGATGATTGAGCATGTTAATGAACATTGTTGTTCTATAAGAAAACTTTTGATTCTTGCGCATTACGGGTGGTGACATTTTCGCAACATTAGTGTCGTGAATGGAAACTCAAGAAACACGTCGTACGATACTATTACACCATATTAGGATGATTGGGCATGTTAATGAACCTTTTTGTTCCGGAAGCGAACTTTTGATTCTTGCACATTACGGGTGGCGACATTTCACAACATTCGTGTCCAAACGGAAACTCTAGAAACACCTCCTTTAGTCCTATTACACCATATTAGGACGATTGGCCATGTTTTTGTTCTAGAAGCGAACTTTTAATTCTTGCACATTATGGGTGTCGATGTTTTCACAACATTTGTGTCCTGAACGGAAACTACGGAAATGCCTCCTACGGTACTATTGCACCATATTAGGATGATTGAGCATGTTAATGAACCTTTTTATTCCGGAAGCGAACTTTTGATTCTCGAACATTACTAGTGGTGACCATTTCGCAACATTCGTGTTCGACACAAAAACTCTAAAAACACCTCTTTCGGTATTATTACACCACATTAGGATGATTGGGCATGTTTTTGGACTTTTTTGTTTCGGAAGCGAACTTTAGATAAATGCACATTATGAGTGGTGACATTTTCGCAACAATCGTGTTCAGAATGGAAACTCCAGAAACACCTCCTTCGGTACTATTACACCATAATAGGAGGAATGGGCATGTTAATGAACCTTTTTGTTCCGAAAGAGAACTTTTGATTCTTGCACATTACAAGTGGTGACTTTTTCGCAAAATTCGTTTACGGAACGGAAACTCCAAAAATACCTCGTACGGTACTGTTGGCGTAAAAGATTACGCTAACAGGTTCTCTGAGATCAAGAATGGACAAACAGTGAGCTTGTCTTTAAGGACTATCTCAAGCATCCGAATGGATAATAGCTTGAGTAGTTCGAATGTGTGTATTAGAATAGATGAGTATCTGATCCCCGTTACAAGGTGAAGAGGGGGGTATTTATAGGCAAAAAATGTTTAAGGAAAATACCTATTTACCCCATGATTACAACCGACATAGTGGAACCTATTCGGTACCCTGGATAGGGTTAAAATGGTAAAATCTATCCGAGGAAAATAGATAAGCTAAATGTCTTATCAATCCTGTCGCTCTGCTTCAGAGCCTCATATCTTGCGGAGGGCTCCTTCGGACTTCAGATCAAGGTACCCTTCGGCTTAACATCTTCACCTTCGAGTATGAACCCATCAGCTCCGAAGCTTAGTGAGTCTCTTTGAACTGTTAATCTTTAAGTCCTGAAAATGAAGCATTTTCCCCCAACAGTTGCCCCTCGAATACGCCTCTCCGAATTTAACCTGTACAGTAGGGAGGCAGTATACGCAAGGAATATTTTCATATTCTGAGACTTAGAGAAAATTTGAACACATTACAGTCCTTCGGAGGATCTCTGATCCAAAGCATTCGGACCCGACTGCAAGTTCTCAACCGCTGTGTGAATACCCCATGGGAAAGAGTATCGTTACGAAGCCTAAACGTCGTAAGGAACCGTTTGATTATAACCGTTACTGCGCAAGTAGTCGTTACGCTCTGTAAAGGGTAACGGTCGAAATTTACGGCAATCTCTCGCCGTTCCACTTTCTGGACCCATCTGTCGGCGATAGAAGTCAAACCTGCAGTGTGAATGTGATCGAAGCACAACAACCAGCAGATGGTTATAAAAAGGGGATTAGAATTTACCCAAGGCTTTTTACCGTGCCTAGCATCTGTGATTCCCTTCCTTCAACCTTCAATTCTCACAATCTTTCAATCCACCGAGCCATGGCGAGGACCAGCCACACCGTTCCGGCAACAGCGGGCACTCTGGCATAGAGGCAAGCGTGGGCCGCCTCAGTCGTAGCAGCAATGACGGGAGCTCCAGGCGACGCATGGCCCAAGAACCCCCGGGAGCTCTGCCCGCCATCCAAGAAGAAGATCCCTCAGAGCTTCCTCATCTGCCAGTCCACGAGCACCACCGAGTCCATTGAAGAGGCCATGGAAGGGAAGCTAGGGACCGAACTGAGGACTCGATTCCTCGGGTCGGAATCAACCCAGAGGCCATGGAGCGGAGAAGTCGTGGTTTTTGAGGCCTTCTTCGAGGCAGGCTTGGGACTTCCGGCCATTGACTTCCTAGCAGAGGTATTGGATATGTTTCACATTACCTTACCTCAGCTGTCTCCCAATGCCATCGTCCGCCTGACTGTCTTCGAATGGGCGCTCTGGGCCGAAGGGTGCGAGGGGCGATCGGAGGTCTTCGCCGCCACCCACGAAGCCATCTGTCAGCCGAAGCCGCAAGATGGGCTCGGGGACACCAAGGTGATAATATCCTTCGGCAGCATCAACTTCAAGTTGTGGAGGGAGCATGCCCAACACTTCCCAGTGAAGGCCATCAACGATCGATGGTACACCAACTGGATCCTTCTATGGTTTTACACCGAAGTCGGAGAGGACTCTCCCCTCGCTGGGCCTCTTCAGGAGATCTGGTTCCGGAAGGAGGCGGAGGTTGCTCCGAACACTAGCCTGCTCTTAATGCGGCTAGGGCTACTGACTTCGGTGGCCAAACGTATGAGCATGCACGACCTCGCCGAAGAGTTCATTGCTCTTCGGATTCCACCCCTCGGGGCCAACTAGCCGATAGTGTTTAAACAAGCTTCGGAGGGTGAGCTCTGAGCTTTAGGAAAGACTTCAACTCCTGCAGTAATATGTTAGATGATGAAAACAACATACGCATAATATGTTACCCTTTTTTAGCGGCTCCGCTGGCATTAGCTCCGGAGGAGATAGCTTGGGCCACCGAACGGGTCCTCGGAGCCCCTACGGTGGCTGAAAGACAGAAGAGGTTGGAGCTGGTGTGGAGCTGGGAGCGCTCCAACAGAGTGTGGAGAGCTCTCGGGATGTTGCCCCCTCCTCTGCCTGTCTTTAACTCGGCCGGAGCAGCCCCTAGGAAAAGGAATGCCGCCGCCGAGCCTCCGAAGAAGGCCGGCAAGACCTCCTTGAAGAAGAAGAAGGTGGCGAAGATCCCTCCGCAACTGGCTCCCACTTAGTCTACTCCATCCTTGGACGTTCGGAGCTCGGCTTTAGAGGATTCTGGGAACGAGGACTCCAGCGCCCAACTGGCGAAGACCTTCGAGAACTATCTCTTGGAGGGCGATGAAAATGCGGCCAGGGTCCCAACCGAAGCTTCTGCCCGGGAGGTTGCGGAGGTAGACTTCGCACACACACTTGTGCCAGCTGTCGAGAACTCGGAGCCAAACACTGTCGCCCCCAACTCGCCTGTAGCTGGGGTGATCACAACGGAGGTCGAGGTTCCAGCGGAAAACACTTTGGAGAGGTCTTCGGGGGACGACATCGACGAGATCCTCCGAATATACGAAGTTCTGCAGGACCCGACGATTTTGCCTCACGGCGCCTCCGAAGGTATACTATGAAACTTTTGCCTTGGTCGATTCCTGCAACAATTTTTACTCGCAAATGCTCACCAAATACCTTGATACTGCAGGCACATCGAAAGGTGACGAAGCCCCAGCTGCACACGAAGTCTTAGCTTCTTCGGGGGTTGTGGTTCCAATGGACACCTAGACTCCACTAGACGCCCCGGCCCCGGTGGCGGGGGCCGTTCCTGCCGACACGGCTCCGGTGTCTGAGGTCGCCCCTGCTGATGCGGCTCCAGCCGAAGGGGTAGCCGTCGAAGGAAGAGCCACCTCCACCGTAGTCAAGCCGCCTGCCTTCGTGCCGGTGAGGGGCAAAAGCATGTCTAGCCTCGGACTCCCTCCCGGCCCAACAACGACCTCGGCTAGTAACTCGGAGGAAGAGGCCACGACAGATGATCGCCAAGCTTCGCTTTGTCTTCCTATACTGTCTCCGTTTTTGGAACACCGGACAGGACTCCGGGCGCTCCTAGAGCCGTTGGCGGAGAAAAGCCAGGACATTGCCAACTCTGACTTGGTCTCTGCTATAAGCGAAGCCAGGGCCCCGGTGCTCAACATGGCCTTCGAAAGGGCTGCCCTTCAAGTATAAAGAGTACTGCAAATATTTTCAATTAATAAATGTAAACACCTAGCTCTTACTTGTTCTTTTTGCAGCAATTCGTCCTTGCTAGAGCGGCAGTGACTTCCAATGAAGTCGAAACCAATCGACTCAAAAGGAAGGTTACCACCCTCCAAACCACGCTCAAGGGCTCCGAAGAAAGAGAACTTCGGTTGGAGGAAGAAGTCCTCGAAGAGCGGAGGGCTCGGGCCGAGGCCGACGAAGCCCTCCGACTAGCAAGGCAAGATAGCGACACACTCTGGACTTCGGCCCAAGAAGCTGAAGCCGAGCGCCTAGTGCTGTGGGCGGATGTTGAGAAGCTCCGGCAAGCGGCGGCCACTTCGAGCACCCAGCTGGTAGAGCTCCAAGGTTCCCTCCAGCAAGCAATGGCCCAGAAGAACTCCTTGCTCCTCCAAGTGGCCGAAGTGTCTACTACCGCTGCGGAGCTAGAGACGGCAGAGAAGAAGAATGCCAGTGTAGCAGAACGTACCTTGGATGCCCTTCAGGGTACCTTGGAATATTTTGGCACGATGTGCCCTTCGTCTTCTGCAGCGGCCAGCGAACCCCTCGACCGGAAACTGAAGAGGATTCAAGTGGCGGCGTCGCTGATGATGAACTCCGGTGTCTGGTACGTAGAGATCTCTTGTCAGTGTGTCGGAATTGGAGTTCTCCGCCACCTCGAAGCCCTTCAGATTCCCATCGCTCCAGTTGGGGGTTGGACCCCTAGAAGCTTTGCCTCCAAGGACCTATTGCATCCGTCACCGAATGTAGCCTCGGCCTGGGAAGTTTTCCAGTCAACCTGGAAGACAGACCACAAGGCTGCGGCTAAAGCTTGGATTGACGAGGCCCGTCGGCAGAAGCAAGCACAGACAAGGCCACCGCTTCCAACGTCGCCAGCTCCAGCACCTCCTGCTCCACCAACCGACCCGCAGGTCTAGCTCATAGGGCAATTATGTATAAGAAATCTTGTAAAGCCCCTTGCATTAATGAAAAGTTTATAAACGAAGAGCTTGTTTGGATGTTTTGTTCTTTTAGGTTCTATCATGCCCTTCGGAGCCTGACTTCGAGATACTGGATTTTACCGAAGGGCTCCAGAAGGAGTGGGCAAGCCTCGAGAGCTTAAGGCCCTACCGTCGCTCTCGCTTCTCTGTTCCTCACGGAGATAAAGGGGAGGTCACCCTCGAGGTTTTTCAAGAAGTCTTTGCTTATATCAAGGAAGAGGAAAAAGAGAAGGCATCTTCGTCCTCCGAACACATGGATTGGTCTGATTTGGAGTACCAGGCCGAAGACCCTGCAGAGGCTAACTCCAAAAGACTTTTGACTTGGGCCGAGCTTCAAGAGGAGCAGAAGAAACTGCGAGCCTCGAAGAAGAAGAGAAGCACTCGAACGAAAAGGACAATCTTGGTGGCTTCGAGTCCCGAGGGACCGAGTAGCCGGAGAGGTAGCTCTAGAGGCCGACAGGGTCTCCGATTTATCTTAGACTTGGACCAAAATTTCTCTTAATGTAAAAGTATGATGAATTAATGTGAATTGCATTGGAAGCATCTTGTTTGTTCTTTTACCCTCCTACCCCTCCTTGTGGGTGGGGGACCTTCTGTACTGCAAAAAGGTGCGCCGGACACAATGACGCGTAGAACAAACCGATGCGTCGCACAACACTTAATAATCCTAGTTCTTCGAACATAGTTTCGAAGTTGGATCTACCTTTAGAGGGTTTTATACTGGTCGCTTAGGACTTTAAAAGTGTCTCATTAGCCGGAGCCTTGAAACTTTATTACTTGGTCATCTTCGACTCTTTTATAGATGCTTCAAACCCGGAGGCCGAAAATCTATTTACCTTTAAAGTCCTTGGACTCTTCTACGGATCCTAATAAGCCTAGGCCTGGAATCCGTAGGGTGGCCACTTTCGGCTCTTTTTTACATATACTTCGAACCCAGAGGCCGGAAATCTGTTCTTTTAAAGTCCTTAGACTCTTCTACGGATCCTAACAAGCCGGGGCCTCGAATCCGTAGGCTGGCCACCTTCGGCTCTTTTACAGATACTTCAAACCTGGAGGCCGGAAATCTATTCTTTTAAAGTCCTTAGACTCTTCTACGGATCCTAACAAGCCGGGGCCTGGAATCCATAGGCTGGCCACCTTCGGTTCTTTTACAGATACTTCGAACCCGGAGGCTGGAAATCTGTTCTTTTAAAGTCCTTAGACTCTTCTACAGATCCTAACAAGCTGGGGCCTGGAATCCGTAGGTTGTCCACCTTAGGATCTTTTACAGATACTTCGAACCCGGATGCTGGAAATCTGTTCTTTTAAAGTCCTTAGACTCTTCTACGGATCCTAACAAGCCAGGTCCTGGAAACCGTAGGCTGGCAGCGAAGCCCTCAAACCCATGGTTCGCAGGATGTTTCCCGGGTCTTGGGAAAGATGCTTGATTCTGCAAGCATCTCTGTCCTCCCGATGCGTCCACCCTGAGTAAGGGATACTCAAAGAGAAAACAAAATTTGACCCTCCACTTTATTTAGAAAAGGAATTTTACAAGTGATTACAAGGAGCCCCTAAGCGTAGTAACGCTTAAGGTGCTCCGCATGCCATGCATGTTTCAATTCTTCCCCTTCTAAATTAGCTAATTTAAACGATCCGGGGCGCCCTGAGCGTAGGATAATATATGGTCCTTCCCATTTATTTCCTAGCTTCACCGAGGCTATTACACTTTGCAAAACTAGATGACCTGGTCTAAGCTCGTTCAGCTTTATCTTCGGGTCATACCATGTTTTTGTTTGGCCTTGGTACTTCGTCAGATTGGTGACAGCTCGAAGCCTTGTCTCTTCTGACAAATCCAGCGAAGTGCTCCTCTCGTCTTCAACTCCCGGTTGTACTATACGAAGGGATCCACCCCTGAGCTCCGTAGGAGTCATGGCCTCATCTCCGAATAGTAGTCTGAACGGGATAAAGCTTGTGGACCTGGTTTGAGTGGTTCGAATGGACCACAAGATCTTGGGAAGCTCTTCGACCCACGTCCCCTAGGCCAGCCCGACAATCCTTCGATTTAGACCAGATAGGATGTTCCCGTTGGCTCGCTCGACAGCTCCGTTGGACTGTGGATGGCGCACGGCTGCGAAGCATAACTTGATGCCCAATTCTTCACAAAATTCTTTGAATGTGTCAGCTTCAAACTGGGTTCCATTATCGAAGGTTAGCTCCCTTGGCACTCCGAACATGCATATAATATTTTGCCAGAAAAACTTTTGGACATTCCTTGAAGTGATAGCAATCAATGGTTCTGCTTCGACCCACTTTGAAAAATACTCGATTGCTACCACTGCAAACTTCAAGCTGCCTTTGGCCATTGGAAAAGGGCCTATGAGGTCCATGCCCCATCGAGCCATTAGCCATACCGGGGAAATAACTTGAAGTGGTACTGGCGGACGGTGGCTTTGTCTCCCCATCCATTGGCATCCTTGGCAGGTTCGGACCAACTCCTCCGCAACTCTCACAATTGTCGGCTAGTAAAGCCCCTGCCGAAGTGTTTTGCCTGCTAGGGCGCGAGGGGCTAAGTGGCTTCCAAATAAGCCTTCGTGAATGCCCCGAAGTATGTCTTGGCCTTCGGGTTAGGAGATGCACCGGAGTAGAGGAGAACACACTCCGGCTTTGTACAACATTCCACTGGCAAGATTATAATTTCTAGCCCTTGCTTGTAACCTTAGGAAATCCGGACCTTCGGAAGAGTCTGTACTACCTTGCAAGATATCCATTATCGGAGCTCGCCAATCCGTGGCTGGAATGCAAAGGACTTCTACGGAGGGTAATTGATTGATAGTAGGCTTGACTAGCTCTTCATAAAAAGCACCCTCCGTTTGGTCCAATGCTCAGGCCGCAGCCTTTGCCAGAATGTCTGCAAGTTGATTATCTGCTCGAGGGATACTTCGAACAGAAAACCCTTTGAATGCTTCTTCAGTCTTGCAGATTTCCTCTAGGTACTTCACTAGATGCGGGTTCTTTGCTTGAAAGCTTTTATTGACATGCCCTGCGACGACTTGGGAATCTGTTTTAATTATTATCCTTGCTGCTCCAGGTGCCTTCGCCTTTCCGAGGCCAAGCAGGACCCCTTCGTATTCTGCGATATTATTGGTGGTCTTAAAGTTGAGCCTCGCAGAATACATGGCCTTTTTCCCTGACGGTGATATGATTACCGCTCCAGCTCCGGCACCAGATGCCTGATAAGCTCCGTCAGAAAATATTGTCCATAAACCTTCGGAGGGCTCCTCCGGAGCCCAAACTGCAGATGGCGTCCACTCTGCTACGAAGTCGGCTATGATTTGGGATTTGATAGCTGTTCTTGCGGTGAAGGAGATTCCGAAGGGGGCTAGCTCGACAGCCCATTTTCCGATCCTACCCGTAGAATCTTTGCTTCGGAGCATATCACTAAGAGGGTACGAGGTAGGAACGATTAGGTTATGCGCCAGAAAGTAATGCCTTAGCTTCCGCGAGGCCATTACCGGGGCATAAGCAAATTTCTCGAGCTCAGAGTATCTTATCTTAGCTCCGGACAATGCTTCTGAAACAAAATAAACTGGGTTCTGCACCAGCTTTCCCTTAAGCTCAACTTCCCTGACCAGTACTGCACTTACTGCGGAGCCTGTTGCTGCAAGATAAAGGAGGAGTGTTTCTTCCGGGAGGGGCACAGTAAGTGTTGACAGGCTTCCGAGGTATGTTTTTATATCATCGAAGCTCTTCAGGCACTCCGGCATCCAACTGAAGCTTTCGGACCCCTTTAGGGCTTTGAAAATTGGGAGGCTTCGTTCTGCTAACCTGGCCAGGAATCTACTAAGAGCTAGAAGCCTTCCTGCTAGCTTTTGGACTTTCTTCAAATTCCCTGGTGGAGCCATTCTTTGCAGTGCACTTATCTACGTTGGGCTAGCTTCGATTCCCCTGCTCGAAACTAAGTACCCTAGCAGTTTTCCTGCTTGTGCTCCGAATATACATTTTTCAAGGTTGAGGCGTACTCCACATGCTCGGAGGCTCTCAAACGTTTCAGCTAGGTCTAGGCTATGCTGGTGCTTTTGAGCACTTTTTATTATAATGTCATCCATATAGGATTCGACATTTCGGCCTATTTGGTGACCTAGAGCCTTAGTTATTAGACGTGAAAAAGTGGCTCCGGCATTCCGTAAGCCGAAAGGCATTCTTACATAACAAAATACTCCGGAAGGAGTTATGAAACTTGTCTTGGCTTCGTCCTCACGCTTTAGCCAGACTTGATGATACCCGGAGTAAGCATCGAGGAAGCTTAGCAATTCGGAGCCGGCTGTGGAATCCACCTGCTGGTCTATTAGGGGCATCGGGTAGGGGTCTCGTGGGCATGCTTTATTTAATGAAGTAAAGTCAATACACATGCGCCACTTGTTCGAGTCCTTCTTCCTTACAAAAACATGGTTCGCCAACCACTCGGTATGGGCTACCTCCCTGATGATGCCAGCCCTTAATAATTTTTCTACTTCGGTCTTGGTGAGGCTTGCCCTTTCTGCGGACAGCTTGCGAAGCCCCTGGCGCACTAGCCTAGCCTTCGGGTTGACGAGCAGGCTGTGCTCGATGATACTCCGATCAACCCCGTTGATGTCTTCGTCAGTCTAGGCAAAGACGTCCAGATTTTGCTTGACGACTTCTTCCAACGAGGCAGCTATCTCTGGGGATAGCCCCTTGCCGAACTGTACTGGGTATTCTTTTCCATCCTTTGAAATTATCGTTGTCTTGACATCACCTTCTGGGCTTGGCTTAAGGGAGAGCCCCTTCGAAGAGTTCAAAGCCTCCGGAACCTCTTCTGTGCGCTCTATCATGCTGTGCACATGTCGGGGATCCAACGGCTGGTCGTGCCCATAATCCATTCTCCGGGCTATAGCTTGGTCTCCTGAAATAGTAAGAACTCCACCTTGCGTGGGCATTTTGAGGAAGAGATAGTTGTGATGTGCTATAGCCCCGAATTGGTTCAGCATCCCTCGCCCGAAGATTGCGTTGTAAGCATAGGCGGCGTCGACAACGTCGAAAATCACCTCTTCTACCCTGGCCAAAGGCCCCTCTCCGAAGCAACCTCGAGGCCTATCTGGCCGAGGGCATCGAGAGGCGGTCCTGAGAAACCTTGAAGTGGCCGGGCTGCTGGAAGTAGATGTTTCCAAGGTATGCACATTTGATCGAAGGTCTAGACAAAAGTATGTCTACGGAGCTCCCGCCGTCCACCAGGATCACTTCGGACTTCCACCCCTGCTATGTCTGCGGAAATGACTAAGGGGTCCACATGGGGAACTTTACCCCCGCGGCATCACTGGCAGTAAAAGAGATGGGCACATGAGACCATTCTGGCATTCCCTCTGCGGAGCTCGAAGTCCTAATGTGCCCTACTTCACGAATGTATTCACGCCGCTGCCTCTTGGACATGTTTTTGAG
>JAAALK010000085.1:546427-928697 GCA_019279435.1 Zizania palustris | reverse complement strand
TAGAAACTCTAAAACACCTCCTTCGGTACTATTACACCATATTAGGATGATTGGGCATGTTTTTGGACTTTTTTGTTTTGGAAGTGAACTTTAGATAAATGCACATTATGAGTGGCGACGTTTTGGCAACAATCGTGTTTGGAATGGAAATTCTAGAAACACATCCTTCGGTACTATTACACCATATTACGAGGATTGGGCATGTTAATGAACCTATTCTTGCACATTATAGGTGGCGACATTTTTGCAAAATTCGTGTCCTGAACGGAACCTCCAAAAATACCTCGTACGGTACAATTACACCATATTAGGATGATTGGGCATGTTAATGAACATTGTTGTTCTATAAGCAAACTTTGATTCTGGCGCATTACGGGTGGTGACGTTTTTGCAACATTAGTGTCGTTAACGGAAACTCAAGAAACACCTCATACGATACTATTACACCATATTAGGATGATTGGGAATGTTAATGAACCTTTTTGTTCTTGAAGCGAACTTTTGATTCTTGCACATTACAGGTGGCGACATTTTCACAACATTCGTGTCTGGAACGGAAACTCCACAAACACCTACTTCAGTACTATTACACCATATTAGGATGATTAGCCATGTTTTCGAACCTTTTTGTTCTAGAAGCGAACTTTTTCTTCTTGCACATTATTGGCGTCGATGTTTTGGCAACATTTGTGTCCTTAATGGAAACTACATAAAATTCTCCTACGGTACTACTACACCATATTAGGATAATTGGGCATGTTAATGAACCTTTTTATTCCGGAAGCAAACTTTTGATTCTCGAACATTACGGGTTGTGACATTTTCGCAACATTCGTGTCCGAAATAGAAACACTAAAAACACCTCCTTCAGTACTATTACACCATATTAGGATGATTGGCATGTTTTTGGACATTTTTTTCGGAATCGAACTTTAGATAATTGCACATTATGAGTGGTGTTGTTTTTGCAACAATCATGTTAGGAATGGAAACTGCAGAAACAACTCCTACGATACTACTACACCATATTAAGATGATTGGGCATGTTAATGAACATTTTTATTTTGGAAGCGGACTTTTGATTCTCGAACATTACGGGTGGTGACGTTTTCGCAACATTCGTGTCCGAAATAGAAACTCTAAAAACAGCTCCTTCGGTACTATTACACCATATTAGGATGATTGGGCATGTTTTTGGACTTTTTTGTTTTGGAAGTGAACTTTAGATAAATGCACATTATGAGTGGCGACGTTTTCGCAACAATCGTGTTTGGAATGGAAATTCTAGAAACACAACCTTCGGTACTATTACACCATATTACGAGGATTGGGCATGTTAATGAACCTATTCTTGCACATTATAGGTGGCGACATTTTTGCAAAATTCGTGTCCTGAACGGAAACTCCAAAAATACCTCGTACGGTACAATTACACCATATTAGGATGATTGGGCATGTTAATGAACATTGTTGTTCTATAAGCAAACTTTTGATTCTGGCGCATTACGGGTGGTGACGTTTTTGCAACATTAGTGTCGTTAACAGAAACTCAAGAAAAACCTCGTATGATACTATTACACCATATTAGGATGATTGGGAATGTTAATGAACCTTTTTGTTCTTGAAGTGAACTTTTGATTCTTGCACATTACTGGTTGCGACATTTTCGCAACATTCGTGTCTGGAACGGAATCTGTAGAAACACCTACTGCAATAGTATTACACCATATTAGGATGATTGGCCATGTTTTCGAACCTTTTTGTGCTAGAAGCGAACTTTTACTTCTTGCACATTATTGGTGTCGATGTTTTCGCAATATTTGTGTCCTTAATGGAAACTACATAAAATTCTCCTACGGTACTATTACACCATATTAGGATGATTGGGCATGTTAATGAACCTTTTTATTCCGGAAGCGAATATTTGATTCTCGAACATTACGGGTGGTGATGTTTTCGCAACATTCGTGTCTGAAACAGAAACTCTAAAAACTCCTCCTTCAGTACTATTACACCATATTAGGATGATTGGGCATGTTTTTGGAATTTTTCCGGAAGCGAACTTTAGATAATTGCACATTATGAGTGGTGATGTTTTCGCAACAATCATGTTAGGAATGGAAACTCCAGAAACACCTCCTTCGGAACTATTACACCATATTTGGATGATTGGCCATGTTAATGAACCGTTTTGTTCTAGAAGCGAACTTTTGATTGTTACACATTACAGGTGGAGACATTCTCGCAAAATTCGTGTCCGGAACGAAAACTCCAAAAACACCTCATACAATCCAATTACACCATAATAGGATGATTGGGCATGTTAATGAACATTGTTGTTCTATAAACAAACTTTTGAATCTTGCGCATTACGGGTGGTGACGTTTTCACAACATTAGTGTCGTCAACACAAACTCAAGAAACATCTCGTACGATACTATTACACCATATTAGGATGATTGGGCATGTTAATGAACCTTTTTGTTCCGGACGCGATCTTTTGATTCTTGGACATTACGGGTGGCGACATTTTCGCAACATTCGTGTCGATAACGGAAACTCCAGAAACACCTCCTTCAGTACTATTACACCATATTAGGATGATTGGGCATGTTTTGGACTTTTTTGTTTTGGAAGCGAACTTTAGATAAATGCACATTATGAGTGGTGACGTTTTCGCAACAATCGTGTTCGGAATGGAAACTCCAGAAACACCTCCTTCGGTACTATTACACCATATTAGGAGGATTGGGCATGTTAATGTACCTTTTTTGTTTCGAAAGCGAACTTTTGATTCTTGCACATTACAGGTACGGTGGCGACGTTTTCGCAACATTCGTGTCTGGAACGGAAACTCCCAAAATACCTCGTACGGTACAATTACACAATATTAGGATGATTGGGCATGTTAATGAACATTGTTGTTCTATAAGCAAACTTTTGATTCTTGCGCATTATGGGTGTCGATGTTTTCGCAACATTTGTGACCTGAACGGAAACTACAGAAATGCCTCCTACTGTACTATTACAACATATTAGGATGATAGGGCATGTTAATGAACCTTTTTATTCTGGAAGCGAACTTTTTATTCTCGAACATTACGGGTGGTGATGTTTTCGCAATATTCGTGTCCGGAACAGAAACTCTAAAAACACATCCTTCGGTACTATTACACCATATTAGGATGATTGCCATGTTTTTGGACTTTTTTGTTTCGGAAGCGAACTTTAGATAAATGCACATTATGAGTGGTGATGTTTTCGCAACAATCGTGTACGGAATGGAAACTCCTGAAACAACTCCTTCGGTACTATTACACCATATTACGAGGATTGGGCATATTAATGAACCTATTCTTGCACATTATAGGTGGCGACATTTTTGCAAAATTCGTGTCCTGAACGGAACCTCCAAAAATACCTCGTACGGTACAATTACACCATATTAGGATGATTGGGCATGTTAATGAACATTGTTGTTCTATAAGCATACTTTTGATTCTGGCGCATTACGGGTGGTGACGTTTTTGCAACATTAGTGTCGTTAACGGAAACTCAAGAAACACCTCATACGATACTATTACACCATATTAGGATGATTGGGAATGTTAATGAACCTTTTTGTTCTTGAAGCGAACTTTTGATTCTTGCACATTACAGGTGGCGACATTTTCACAACATTCGTGTCTGGAACGGAAACTCCACAAACACCTACTTCAGTACTATTACACCATATTAGGATGATTAGCCATGTTTTCGAACCTTTTTGTTCTAGAAGCGAACTTTTTCTTCTTGCACATTATTGGCGTCGATGTTTTGGCAACATTTGTGTCCTTAATGGAAACTACATAAAATTCTCCTACGGTACTACTACACCATATTAGGATAATTGGGCATGTTAATGAACCTTTTTATTCCGGAAGCAAACTTTTGATTCTCGAACATTACGGGTTGTGACATTTTCGCAACATTCGTGTCCGAACAGAAACACTAAAAACACCTCCTTCAGTACTATTACACCATATTAGGATGATTGGGCATGTTTTTGGACATTTTTTTCGGAATCGAACTCTAGATAATTGCACATTATGAGTGGTGTTGTTTTTGCAACAATCATGTTAGGAATGGAAACTCCAGAAACACCTCCTACGATACTACTACACCATATTAGGATGATTGGGCATGTTAATGAACCTTTTTATTTTGGAAGCGGACTTTTGATTCTCGAACATTACGGGTGGTGACGTTTTCGCAACATTCGTGTCCGAAATAGAAACTCTAAAAACACCTCCTTCGGTACTATTACACCATATTAGGATGATTGGGCATGTTTTTGGACTTTTTTGTTTCGGAAGTGAACTTTAGATAAATGCACATTATGAGTGGCGACGTTTTCGCAACAATCGTGTTTGGAATGGAAATTCTAGAAACACATCCTTCGGTACTATTACACCATATTACGAGGATTGGGCATGTTAATGAACCTATTCTTGCACATTATAGGTGGCGACATTTTTGCAAAATTCGTGTCCTGAACGGAAACTCCAAAAATACCTCGTACGGTACAATTACACCATATTAGGATGATTGGGCATGTTAATGAACATTGTTGTTCTATAAGCAAACTTTTGATTCTGGCGCATTACGGGTGGTGACGTTTTTGCAACATTAGTGTCGTTAACAGAAACTCAAGAAAAACCTCGTATGATACTATTACACCATATTAGGATGATTGGGAATGTTAATGAACCTTTTTGTTCTTGAAGTGAACTTTTGATTCTTGCACATTACTGGTTGCGACGTTTTCGCAACATTCGTGTCTGGAACGGAATCTATAGAAACACCTACTGCAATAGTATTACACCATATTAGGATGATTGGCCATGTTTTCGAACATTTTTGTGCTAGAAGCGAACTTTTACTTCTTGCACATTATTGGTGTCGATGTTTTCACAATATTTGTGTCCTTAATGAAAACTACATAAAATTCTCCTACGGTACTATTACACCATATTAGGATGATTGGGCATGTTAATGAACCTTTTTATTCCGGAAGCGAATATTTGATTCTCGAACATTACGGGTGGTGATGTTTTCGCAACATTCGTGTCTGAAACAGAAACTCTAAAAACTCCTCCTTCAGTACTATTACACCATATTAGGATGATTGGGCATGTTTTTGGAATTTTTCCGGAAGCGAACTTTAGATAATTGCACATTATGAGTGGTGATGTTTTCGCAACAATCATGTTAGGAATGGAAACTCCAGAAACACCTCCTTCGGTACTATTACACCATATTTGGATGATTGGCCATGTTAATGAACCGTTTTGTTCCAGAAGAGAACTTTTGATTGTTACACATTACAGGTGGAGACATTCTCGCAAAATTCGTGTCCGGAACGAAAACTCCAAAAACACCTCATACAATCCAATTACACCATAATAGGATGATTGGGCATGTTAATGAACATTGTTGTTCTATAAACAAACTTTTGAATCTTGCGCATTACGGGTGGTGACGTTTTCACAACATTAGTGTCGTCAACACAAACTCAAGAAACATCTCGTACGATACTATTACACCATATTAGGATGATTGGGCATGTTAATGAACCTTTTTGTTCCGGACGCGATCTTTTGATTCTTGCACATTACGGGTGGCGACATTTTCGCAACATTCGTGTCGATAACGGAAACTCCAGAAACACCTCCTTCAGTACTATTACACCATATTAGGATGATTGGGCATGTTTTGGAAGCGAACTTTAGATAAATGCACATTATGAGTGGTGACGTTTTCGCAACAATCGTGTTCGGAATGGAAACTCCAGAAACACCTCCTTCGGTACTATTACACCAAATTAGGAGGATTGGGCATGTTAATGTACCTTTTTTGTATGTGGCTCGTTGGTATGTGGCTCCTGCATTCCTCAATCCGAAGGACATTGAAGTGTAGTAGGCACCTAATGGGGTGATGAATGCGGTTTTGTTATGATCTTCTTCCTTCAGGATGATATGATGATAGCCCGAGTAGCAGTCCAGGAAGCACAGGAGGGCACTGTCGGCGATCAAATCGATGACCTGAGCAATGCGCGGTAGTGGGAAAGGATCTTTTGGGCATCGCTTGTGGAGGTCAGTGTAGTCGACGCACATTTTCCACTTCCTTCTCTTCTTCGGCACAAGGACTGGGTTAGCCAGCTAGTCCGTGTGCTGCACCTCCTTTATAAATCCTGCTGCCAGGAGGCAATGACTTATTCTTCGATAGCCTTCTTACGGTCCTCGGTGAACCGTCGCATCTTCTGCTTGACCGGTTGAGCGGCCGAGTCGATGCGTAGTTCATGCTCGATCAGCTCCCGGGGGACGCCTAGCATGTTGGAGGGTTGCCAAGCGAATATTTCGACGTTGGATCAGAGGAAGATGATGAGCTCACTTTCCTATTTAGGATCAAACGCAGTCATGATCAGGGCCATCTTGGAGGAGACGATGTCTGATAGCCCAATATTGTAGTACTCTAACATGGACGGCGTCAGCGTTGTCGGAGAAGGTGTGGGATTCGAGATCTCGAGTCCATCAGTCGGTGTGATCTTGGCTTCTTGAAGAAATTCCTCCATTCAGATAAACATGTACAAGGCTTCTCTCAGCGTGAGGCTGTCTTGCTCGTAGGCATGCATGGAGGCGACATCCCCTTTCACAGAGAAGGCCCCACCTAGTCCCAGGATCTTGAGGACCAAGTAGGCATCATGAGGAACCGCCAAGAACTTGGTGAGTAATGGTCTTTTGAGGATGATGTGGTACGCAGTCTCGAAGTCGGTGACATAGAACTATATGTGCTCAGTCTGGTAGTTATCCCAGACATAGAACGTCACCCACAGGGTTATCATGCCGAGGGGAGTGGAGGCCTTCCCCGGGACAATCCTGTAGAAGGGAGTGTCCATCTTCTGGAGTGCCGAATGGTCGATGCCAAGAGCCCCCAACGTCCCATTAAACAAGACATCGAGGTCGCTTCCCCCCGTCGATTAGCACCCTTTAAATGCGGACCTTCGTGATGAAAGGGTCGATGAAGAGCGGGAAGCACATAGGTTTAGGGACATCCGTCCACCGGTCGTAGTGGTCAAAGGTGTTGGGTACCTCTGACCATCTAAGGCACTCAGTTGCCTCAGCGCTAATGGTATTGATGTGTCGGGCCATTAGCTTCTATTGGTGCTTGGATTCGGTGGCCACCGTGCCACCAAATATCATGGAGACCATTCTAGCGGGCTCATGGAAATTGTTCCTTGTCGAGGTAGCATCACCCTTGCCCCTTTCGTCTTCGGGCTTGGCTCCTCGCCGACGCTTGTCAGGCCAGTGATCAACACCGACTTCTTTCACCATCTAGTTCTGCAACTGAAAGCAACATTGAGTGGTATGATTTCCATTAGGATGAAGGATGCGTGGATTATCTAGGAATTCTTGCAGCACCGCATCATCTCGGCTCCAAGGCCGATTGTGATTGTCACGATCCTTGAAGACAGGTGATTGGCGTGGTACGGGATATCGATGATTCTCCTTCTTCTTCTTGTCTTTGTCAAGGCCATGTGATATTGGGAGCATCTGCTCCTACTCGACATCTTATGTGCTAGCAAATTGTTTGGCGATGCTGATCATATGGCCAGGGTTGATCAGCTCGTTCATCACCAAGTGGAGAAACAACTCGGACAGCTTCCTGAAGCCATCCAGAAAGAAGGTTATGACGTCAACGTCATATATGCTGGAGATGGCATTGCGCTTCTCAGAAATCATTTTATGTACTCCCTCAGGGACTCTCCTTCCTTCTAGAAAACTTGGCACAGGTCATGCCGAGAGGCGGGCCTTTGCCACATCCCCCGGTTTTTGGCAATGAAGATCTCGGACAAGTCATCCCAAGAGTCGATGGAGTCATCGGGGAGTGATGTCAACCAGTTGACAGTGGAGGTGGACAACATGATAGGGAGGTAGTTGACCATGATGAGGGGTTTATAGGAGTTTAACCGTCGTGATTATGGCTAGGAAAACATCCGCATAACCACCTTTTATTGGCATGAATAAATACAGTGATTAAGACAATCTTGATGAGGGTAACCGTCTGCTTGATGATTTAGAGCCGACTGTTGGAGTCCCAGCACTCAGCGAATCTTTCCCGGAGTGCCTAATCAAGCGATAGGGTGGTCCTTCATGGGCTAGACTTCATAGTAGCCGGCAGCCTAGCTATCGGAATGAAACCACTCGATGGGGTACCCTGGGTTATATCCATGATAGGATAGTGTCAAAATAATTCGGGTACGACTTGTAGATATGCTTAGCCATGTCATCTACGCCTCTATCTTGGGGGCGCCTAAGGTCCGGGGGTGTGACACGTGGTGGTATCCCAGCGTGTTGGCCATACATCTCCTATTTGTTATCCTCCTCTTGTGTTGGCTCGTGGTATGCAATGTTCTCGGGCCTATGCGGGGATGCGAGAGCAGGAGGTGTAGGAAGCGTAGGCAAATGTAGCACGGGTGCTAGTAGAGTCGGCCTATAGACTACGGTAGGGGTGGTCGCACCAACCATCGAGCCGGTCTGACCAGAGGTATAATAACCAATCTGACCGGCCTAGTAGCCGGTCTAACTGATTGTTGTCTGCGGTGTAGGCTGGCACGGGCCGGTATGACCGACAAGGGTAATGAGGGTCTCAGTCATAGATGCTGAGGTCATAGATGTTACATTTTTTTCCCGTACTCCCATTAGTTCTACTGTATATGTGGTGAACAGGGGTCACGCTAGCAATCGAGGTCAAGGAAGCAGCCTCGAAAAAGCCGAATATCATAAACAACGCCTCCATCCTAGAGTCGACCTCGGGGCCTAGATGATTTGACAATGTTGTGCTAACCGATTGATCTAAAATTGTCGCTATTTTTTGTTCAATGTCTAGGGTAGATAGAGGGGGAGGTGATGTTTCCTTGCTCATGGAGATGTTTGGGAGATCGGTGTTGCACTTGACGAAGCTTGCACGGGTTTTGGTGTAGCGCCCAAGCATGACGGTGTGCAGCTCCCTCGTGTTGGCCTTGATTTTGGCCCTGTCCTCCTTGGAGATGTCTTCTAGGGTGGGGAGGATGATGTTGTCATCGTCGATTTCTGTACTGCCCACCATGTTCGTCAGCGTAGAGGGTGTAGTCGATGTAGTCATAGTAGTTGTACCCGTCACCGACGTGGTTGAACTTGGCACATCCTTCCCCAACAGAGTCGTCAAAAAGTATATTGATGCTAAAATCATCCAACAAAGCACCAAACATCACTGACATTGATCCGCTGATCCAAAAGCCCGTAGACACTCGAAGTAGTCCTCCAAACACCACACAATGTCGATACTGCGTTCCGAAGACCCTCGACCGTAACGAGGGAAACTATGGTGGAGTCTCCAAGCAATTGGATCACTGCCACGAATGGGTAAACCAATCGGCCAAACGTGAATGGGGGTGGTCAGACCGGCCAAGGCAGGTTGGTCATACCGACAATAGGCCAGTAGTAAGACCGTCTGGCGAAGAACAAGTGGTCGGGGTCCAACTGCGCATTGGCAGTCAGACCGCCCATGTACCATTGAGGAGGCATGTTGAAGATCATGCGCCTCATGGATCCATAAGTGATGAGTGATTTTCAATGTAAGTCAATAGAGAGATGAGAAAGGAGACGAGACCCCTCGTGTCTTGGGCCACGTGTGAATCAGGTACACGGGCGGCGAGCGACTGCCGGGCAGATCAGCCGTGGAGTTGGGCCGGCCCAATCCGGGTACATGGGCCAGGAAGGACAAGGGATCCGCTGGTCTGTTGACCGGGTTTGACCCAAGTAAAAAGGCGGTGAGCAATTGTCGGGCTGAGGGAGCCGCAGAATCGGGCCGGTCCAATCCGGATACCCGGTGTGAAGACAGTGGACGCTTTGTCGGTTTTTGCATAAAAACGACGCAACTATCTAGACCGCCCATCGGAGATCCGACGGTCCTGAAGCGAAGCCGTAGCTCCTATGAAAGCTCCACGTCAGGACAAGTTACCTTTAGTTAGGATTTTACTATTTTGCCCGTTGGGCTAGCAGTTTTATTTTTGCGTCTCTGTATGTTACCCTAGGGGTAAATCTGTATGTTCTCATTTAATGGGCTGCCTATAAAATGGGCTGGTATCCCCCTAGGGTTCCCAACTCAACTAAATTGAAAAATTAGAGTTCTTCTTTATCTAGAAATTTTCCCCTATGTTTATTGTTCACGCGCCGCGGCTCTGCTTCGATTACCACTCCAAGCCATACGCCGCACCTCTCTTCCTACTGGCGGTTCACAGCAGTGCGCAACGCTGGCAGCAGCAAGCGACACATCCAAGCACTTCTTCTCCAGGCCATCGGTTGCTCTGCCAGGAACAAACCCCATCGAACTGTAGTTCAAGCATCACATTTCACCCCACCGAGAAACGCTACTGTACAAGGTAAAAAAACTGCCTCCGGAAGCTTTTGTGTGTAATCATTAATCATTTTTAATGTGCAAGTTCCAAAGAGGCTAGTTTTGCACGCTGTGGTTAATAGTTGCTCACTGTTTAGTGTGTGCATGAGTAGATTGTTTATCCAAAATTGATTCACTGTCAATTCTGTTAGGTTGTGATTTTTGTTCTCATTTTGTTATACTTTTAATTACTGCTAGCACTTTATTTTCAGATTGCACTATGATTAGTTATTGATATATATGTTTCCTTAGTGCCTTTTGAATCATCTGTGAGCGCTATTAAAAATCTACATTTATTTTATCTGATCAAATGTCTATGTATTGTTGATGGTTATACTTGTACTATCTGAAATGCCTGTGAGCTAAATGATTTGTTAATCTTGCTTTAAGCATTTTATTGGTGTCTTTTCGATTAGGACACCTGTTATTTGAAGCTAGATTATTTTCAGTGCATGAGATCTGTCTGTTTCCGTTGTTTAATTTTTGAGGAGCGTTGGGTGTTTACGGTAGGCCATCGTTTCGAAAGAATTTGTTGAGGTGCCCGTTCACCCCCCTCTAGCCGCTACTCTTGGTCCTACAACCAAGTTTCAGACCGGTGCATGCTGACACGGCCCGATCAGACCGAATGTGTGCTGCCGGTCAGACCGACAAACAGATGGCGGGTAACTTTGGCACACCGGCGGGTGCACCGACGATGATGGCTTCATGCAGGGACTTCTTGGTGTCGAAGGTAAGCACCTTGGCCCCTACAAAACACATAAAATCAGTAGCAATTTGGCCTAGAGACCGAATTACTGATAAAAACCTGTTGTGAGGGTTAAATTGATGATTCATAAGTGAATCAACAAGGATTACCGTGATTACGACGTGATGGACGGAAGGTTTTCAACGCAAACCAACAAAGAGGGGCGTGCTATGACTAAACCTAAGGAAAAAAGGTGGTAAATTGAAAAAAGAACGATTCTCATTCTCATCCTCTCTCTTTCACTTCCATTGACAATCACTCATCATCATCTAGAGCCATGAGTCCCGTGATCTTTAACTTGGCTCCTCAATCTCCCTCTTGATGAGTGCATTGTTAACACTTTCTTCATCATCTCATCAAACCTGCAAAACACGTGGAAACATGAAAAACAAAAACACAAGAGAATAGAAAGGAGAAAATAAAATTTAAAAGGTATAACCCTAATGACCAAGCCAAAGAAAACCAAAAAAGTTCATTATGGTTCAATAAAAAAGAAATCAAATAATATTTCAAATAATAACTCAAACGAGTGCAATCTCTGAATTATAAACAAGAATGTCGAGAAGAGCAAAGGAAAAAAGAATAAACTCCCCCTGAAACGAATCCTAGAGAAAGTGAAAATCTCCCAAAAGACCAAATATCGCAAAATTTCTGCCCCTTGTTGATAATTGGACTCATCAAGCGAGACTAAAAGCACTCAAAATATACACAACTTAACTCCCCCTGAAATCCAGCTCCTCTCAAAATATACAATGAATGCAACTGGGTTGCACGTGGAGTGTAAAAAGCAAGCTTCTCAGATATGATTAACAACAATTACAAAATATAGCAAGTATAGCAGGTAATACTATCTTAGAAACATGGCATGATCAGTGCAGTTGATATAATCCAAAGAATGTCATTCGCATGCATTTTAAGATTTTTTGCAAATAAAAGAATCACCACAAGTTCTAGTTGACAGGCTTGATAAAGAATGAATTACTAAAGGCTAGTCAATATCTACCCAGATATGCACATCCATAACTAGGAGCTTCAACAAACAAGTTATCTTTATATTTTCAGGCTTTTTCTTTCCTTTTTCTTTTGATTTTGTGTCAAGGGTTATTTGCATGTCAAACTTATGCTAACCAACAAGTTAAACCTAGGCCAGAACAGGACCATCAGAACCTTAAGGCATTGGTCTTAGCATACATTACAATATCCTAGTTCATACCAAAGTTCTATGGTAAGTATTGTAGAAAAATGCAATAGGACACAACAAACCCACATGGATCTTTTCACTTAAGCATAAAAGGCATGGATTGTTCATTTTTCATGATTTTTATCATTTTATAGCATATTTTCCATGTAAAGCATATAGATGTCGAAGTTGCATGTTTGTATCAAAGTAAAGGATTTAGCTACCACGCTTGTAAAAGGTAGCAAAAGCATTCAGCCTACACATGCTAGTAACTAGAATCAATGGTGATAATTTTTCAATTTAAAAAAATAAAATCCATGCATATGATAGATATCAGTTATATCATGTGAACTGAAAAAAAATATGATCATCGACAAGTATTCAAAAGCAGTTTACTTTAATCGTATAATAGAAGCAAGATGAAAGTGTGGATATATGAATATGCATGATATGTACTCACATAAAATACTCAATAAAAGAGTAAATAAGATAGAAACGACTCAAAATATCATAAAAAGGATACATAACTTCCAAATCCCCTCGCAAACGCTCAAAAGTAGAATGATCTAGTGGTTTGGTGAGAATGTCAACCAACTGATGATGAGAATCAACATGAATAAGGTCAATGACACCTTTCACATATTTATCTCTCAAAAAGTGAAAGTGCACAACAATATGTTTGGTTTTCAAATGAAGACATGGGTTTTCCCTACAATAATCACGCTGGTGCTGTCGCAAAACAAAGGCACTCTAGCAAGGAAAGACAACCCAAAATCTCTATGTGTGAAAATCATCCAAACTAACTGTGAGAAGCAGCTACGTACTCATCCTCTTTGTTGGAAAGTGCAACTCTAAATTGTTTTTGAGAAGACCACAAAATAAGCAAAGAGCCAAGGAACTGACAATTACTAGAAGTCGACTTGCGATCAACTGGCACCAACCAAAATCAGCATCCAAAAACCACAAAAATCAAAAGATGAAGTTGCTGAATAGAATAAACTGAGATCGGGCACATAGGTAAGACGGCCTACCAATGTGATGCATGCTGTTGGGGGAAATAATCCTGACAAGGTTTGATGCTCCGAAGGGATACTCCGAAGGATGAGAAGTGTGAAGCCTCCGACTATCGCTTCTACACTCTAGGGAGAAGAACTCGAGGCCCCATGTCAGGATCAAATCGTGCTCATGACTTCGAAGTGGGCTTCGGCTTCGAGGCATGTGGCCTTCATATAAGCCCCATCACTAAGGTATACTCGGAGCCTTATACTCCTCCATGGTACTGATCTCTATTGCCTGGGCTCTCTTAGCATCCTCCTGCTCCAAATCCTCTGACTTCGTCGCTTGGACCACTTCGGCGTTCACCTGCCCGGGGTCCCCTATCTTCACCGTTTGACCCCCTTAGGCATCTACCTGCCCAATGTCTTCTGGCTCTATCGCATGGGCCTCTTCGACCCCTTCAAGCCCGGTGTATGAGCCCCCTCGGTCCACTTCGGCTCCAAGGCCTTCGGCTTCATCGCCAGGACTTCCTCGGCCATCTGTTCCTCTACCATCGGTGCTGGAAGAGGGTCCAAAGTCGGAGGAGGTAGAGGAGACCCCTTCCTAGATGGGCTCTTTGGCTTGTGAGCCGTCCTTTTCGAAGGGGGCTTCGGGGTGTTGACAGGCCCTGAGTACGCCTTCCTTTTCCTTGGGATCGGGTCGGGGACGTCTAGGTCCAAAAGAGTAGGGGGCTCGCCTTCAATCATGCCCCATACTCTTTTGAACCATTCCTAGGCTCCCACCAGCTCAAGACTCAGCTTCTTCTCCATAGGAGTAGATGCTCCGACTAGTTTTTTAGATGCTCAGACTATCTGCTCCGGAGTCATTGTCACCTGCAAGCCTGTGTAAACCAAGGTATAAATTTTACTAAAAAGATATAAATAAAGCACTAGAGCAAAATATCTAAAGTTCAGGAGGAAGTCGAGAAGTATACCTATGGACTCGGAGGGAATTTCCCGAAGGCCTCGTCATTGGACCCTTGGAAGGCTATTGGCTTGATAGCCTTGAGGGAAGAATCCGGAGGGAAATAAACTCCTCCACCAAATCCCGCATGCGCATGCGATGTTCGATGATGTCCATGTGGCAAAGGCACACCCGAATGGCACTCACCTCTGCTGAGACCTCTGCTTCCCTTTGGTAGGAGATCTCTCGGATGGGTCTCGCTAGCCTAGAATCTACCCCTACATCGGTGTAGAACCAGCGAAGGATCCAATCGGAGTATCATCACTCGTTGGTAGCCTTCGCCGGTAAGGTTTTCTTGTACTCCTTCCGGAGTTCAAAGTTGTTGCATCTAAATGCTAGCAGCGTCATCGAACCATCAATCCCGAACCGCTTCTTCGGTTGGTAGCTGGCTTCGTGCATCATGGCAAAGACTTCCTCTCTTCCTTCACACCCCTCCGCTCGCATAGCCCACTCGAAGATGGTCAAGTGGGCGATGGCGTTCAGAGAAAGTTGCGAGAGCTCCGCTTGGTACATCCGTAGGATGTCGGCTAGGAGCACCGAAGACGGTAGCCCGAAGTAACACCCCTAATTTCCAAAACGGTAAAAATAAACCAGAAATACAAAATTCCAGAAAATAATTTATTTTTTTCAATAAAGCTGAAAATTTCAAATACATAAAAATCTAGAGAAATAATCATAAAAAATACATTATGTTCTTAAGGCCAAGACATACTTTTGAGAATTTTTACAAATTTTGAGAGCCTTCATAAGTAGCTCAGAATTTTTAAACTATTTTCAGCAATTATTTTTATTCAGAAATGAATTCTAAACAGTAGTGGGCCGCATCCTCCCTTTCTCTCACCATCTCAATGACAAGTGGAGCCCATCTGTCGGCACCATCTGCCCTACGCCCGAGCATACTACCCCTGAGATAGTCACTCTGCATGACCTAAAAAATAAGGAAGTGAACTTACTGCTTTTTGGTTTAGGTCCCAGCATGTTTGAGCATGTTAGTCATACCGACACTGCTCTAGAGATCTGGGCTACCCTCTAGGCACACCATGAGGGGACAGCTCAGGTCAGGGCTAGGCTCTATCAGACCTACCGGCGAGAATACGAAAACTTCTCATAGAAGCCAGGTGATAATGTTGAAGCTTTGTTTGGTCTCTTTCAGTCGATCATTAACAAGCTTGGGGCCAACAAGAACAATCGTGATCAGCTGGTCTCGGATCATGAACATGCGCTCAATGTTCTTCATACCTTGGACCATAAGATCTAGGAGATCAAGGTATCCTCTATTGTTCAGAGCGCTTCCTATGATACCTTGACTATCGTAGAGCTTTTTAGCAAGCTAAAGACCTCAGAGGTTGATATCTAGTTGATATCAAATCTCACTAGTTCTGTATCAAAAACCCTAGCCCTTGTGACACCTTCTATTGATCCTACTGCTTTGAGTTGTGCTTTGTCCTCTTTGATGTCTATCACTGAGGACCAATTGGATTTTCTAGAAGATGATTACCTTTGTCTTTTCAATAGCCATGTTCGTCGTGTCTATGATAAAATAATGTTCAAATGACATGGCATAAAACATGGTTGCTTTGAGTGTGGTGATCCAGGTCATTTCATTGCCAACTGCCCCAAGCGGTGGCTCCTACGACTCCAACAAGCATGATAGCTCCACCTTCACAAAGGGCAAGCCCAAGATGAGGTTCTTTCGAAAGGCCCTTAAGGCTACCGGCATGAGAAAAGAAGCAAGACAAGGCCTTCTTCGCCGAGATGGAGAGAAGCTACTCCAAGAGATCATCCTCTTCTTCCTCTTCATCAAGCTCAAGCGATGAAGAGATCATGATGAAGAAGGGGAAGGACAAGGATGATTCGGCGGGCCTCTTCTTCATGGTCTTCGGGGACAAGCCGAAGACTCGCTCGCACCGTAGCCGAAGCTCACGCAAGGGCATCCGCTCAATGGCTCTCGGGGACAAAGAAGATAAGGACTCCCCCGACAACTCCGACGACGACGATGAGAAGGTATCTTCCTATGAACAAGAAGTCATTGAATAACTTGAAGAGAGGGGTTAGGAATTAAAATTTTGAGAGAAACTACTTAGAGGGGCTAAGAAGAGGATATATGAGCTTGAGAGTGAGCTTGCCATAGCCAATGGCAAGATCAAGAGTCTATCGTCTTTCCCTTGCTTGGGTGAGAGCAGTTAATGCCCTGACTATGAGGTGTTGTTGTGTGACCTGACGACTTCGAAGTCCTTGTACA
The DNA here is from genome assembly GCA_019279435.1 of Zizania palustris. Taxonomy (NCBI): domain Eukaryota; kingdom Viridiplantae; phylum Streptophyta; class Magnoliopsida; order Poales; family Poaceae; genus Zizania; species Zizania palustris. Next base: position 912,056 of record JAAALK010000085.1, on the reverse strand, counting down.
CATAGAGGGTTGATGAGAGAGACGCTTTGGCCACTGAGCTTGAAAGCGCTCAGTTGGAGGTAAAAGATGCTCATGCCACTGTCGTCGTGCCCTATAGAGACTACTCATCCCATTTAGCTATTTTAGATGAGCTAAGAGCAAAGAGTGATGAGCAGTTGGGCGAGTTAGAGAGAGTCAGAGCTGAGCTGGAGTAGACTAAGCTTAAGCTCGAGACATTGTCCGTTCCACCCACTGTTTGTGAGAACTGATTGTCTCTAAGGTTGGAACTAATCAAGCTGAAAGCTTTGAATTTTGTCCAAGTTGATGGTGAGTGTGAGATCTGATTATCTTAGGTGGAGGTGCTAGCTTCCTTGAGAGAGGAGCTAGCTGATGCCCAGAACGAGAACTCTTAGCTCCATCAGATCCTGAGTTGGGTGAGTGCTAGAGAGCCACATCTCGGCATGATGATCTAGCAGTTCAAGAGGCAAGAAGGGTTTGGAGTAGGTTACACCTACACAAAGGCTGAGTTTGAGAGTGCCCTGAGCCGTGCAGTTAGTGGAGTAAGACGACTCCAGAGCAGAGATATCCCAAGACTCACTCCACTGAGTCTTTTCAAGCCTGTCAGCCCAAGGATGCAGTGTTCCAAGAACAACCTAAAGCTCCACCCAAGAAGCCTATCTGCATCCCGAAGCCCAAGCATCTCCACACTTCTCTTGACTCTCTACCAAAACCCTCACATACCAAAGAGTCAACACCCAACACCACCAAGCCCAAGAAACCCAAGCCTCAACCACATCCCAAGAAGCCTACCTATCACTATGAGTTTTGTTAGAGAGATGGGCATCTTGTGGAGTTCGGCTTTAGGAGGAAGCGAGTTGAGAGAGTAGAGAGAGCTCTAGGTGGGCAGGAGCAGTTCTACTAGTGGGGTGTTAGACAGAGAGTACCTCAACGTGGAGAGAGGATAGAGGCCAGGGCACGTCGTGTAGGTGGTGGTAGAGGAGACGGCTTTTGTGTCCGTGTTCCGGAGGGTGGTTTTTTCTCCAGCAGAGTTCTAGGTCATTCGGGATACGGCTTTGGACCTCGTGGTCATGACTTTAGGCAGAATAGAGGACCAAACTTTAAGTCGCGCTTTGGTCCAGACTCTTATGATTCTTTCTGCTTTCCTTCTTTTGAGAAGATGGCTCGACGCTAGTTTAGCTCTTTTGCTAAACCTGGTGTAGGACCATTTGCTCCCCCTTATGACCATTGATTTTACAGGATTGGGGCCAAAAGGACATATGGATCATGGATTCGGGATGCTCTCGCTACATGACGGGACATCGCACATGGTTCTCCAGCCTCACTTCGCTGAGCTCCAAGGAGTACATCACATTCAGGAACAATGGTCAAGGGAAGGTACATGGCATTGGTTCAATTCGAATCTCTGAGCATTACTCTTTGAAGAATGTTGCTTTGGTTGGAAACTTGGGTTTTAATTTGGTCTCTGTTTCGCAACCACTTGAGAAGGGTTTAGAGGTTCATTTTAAGAAGGACATGTCTTCTGTTATTGATTCTAGAGGATCTTTGGTTTGCTAGATCTTACCCTTTGGTAAGTGTTTTCGTATTGATTTGTCTATTTCTTTTGGCCCTTCTCGCTGTTTGATTCCTGGATCCTCCTCTAAGCTCTAGAGGTGGCATAGGAGGTTAGGTCATTTGAGCTTTGGCCTGCTAGTCAGATTGAGTTCTATGGACCTCATCCGAGGATTGCCTAAGCTTAAGATGGAGAAGGATCTAGTTTGCCAACCCTATCGTCATGGGAAAATGGTTGCCGCTTCTCACGCACATGTGACTCAAGTGATGACTTCGTACCCCGGAGAGCTGTTACACAAGGATACTGTTGGTCCAGCTCGGGTATGTTCAGTCAATGGGAAGTGGTATGCTCTTGTGATTGTTGACGACTTTTCTCGATTCTCGTGGGTTTTCTTTTTGGAGTCTAAGGATGAGGCTTTCCATTTTGCTCATGATCTGATCCTAAATCTGAAGAATGAGAACAATGGTCGGATGCGAGCAATTCGCTCTGACAACGGCTCTGAGTTCAAGAATTCTCAGTTTGTCAGCTTTTGTAGTGATCAGGGTCTTGACCATCAGTTTTCTTACACACCATGAGGGAACAGCACAGGTCAAGGCTCGGCTCTATCAGACCTACCGGCGTGAATATGAGAATTTCACACAGAAGCCGGGTGAATCTGTTGAGGCTTTGTTTGGTCGTTTTCAGTCGATCATAAACAAGCTTCGGGACAACAAGGCTGAGGGTGCTCAGTTAGTCTCAGATCATGAGAAGGCGCTCAAGGTTCTCCATACCTTGGACCCAAAGATCTCGGAGATCAAGGTATCTTCTATCATTGAGAGTACTTCTTATGATACCTTGACCATTTCTGAGTTGTTTAGCAAGCTGAAGGCTACTGAGGTTGATCTCCAGCTGAGATCAAATCTCACTAGTTCTGGATCAAAATCTCTGGCCCTTGCTACACCTTCTGTTGATCCCTCTTCTGTGAGTTGTGCTGGGTTCTCTTTGATGTCTATCACTGAGGACCAGCTAGAGTTATTGGGTGACGATGATTTGTGTTTTTTTAACAACCGGGTGCGTCGTGTCTATGACAAGAGAATGTTCAAAAGACACGGCACAAAATCTGGATGCTTTGAGTGTGGTGATCCAGGACACTTCATCGCCGACTGCCCCAAGCGCAATGGACACAAGAAGGGCACCGGTGGCAGCTTCCATGACTCCGGCAAGCACGACAACTCTTCCTTCAACAAGGGCAAGCCGAAGACCAGATTCTTCAAGAAGGCCCTGAAGGACTACCGGCGAGAGAACAAGAAGCGTGACAAGGCCTTCTTCGCTGAGATGGAGAAGAGCTACTCCAAGCAGTCCACGTCTTCTTCCTCTTCATCGAGCTCAAGCGATGAGGAGATCGCCATCAGGAAGGGAAAGGACAAGGACGATCCGGCAGGCCTCTACTTCATGGCTTTCAGAGACAAGACGAAGAGCCGCTCACACCAGCGTCGAAGATCCCGCAAGAGCTTCTGTTCAATGGCTCTTGGGGATAAGGAAGAAAAGAGCTCCTTCGACGACTCCGACGACGACAACGAAAAGGTATCATCCTATGAGCGCGAAATCGTTGATTTACTTGAGAGCAATCGTCAGGAGTTGAAATATCGGGAAAAACTTCTTAGGGGGGCTAAGAAGAGGATAGATGAGTTAGAGAGTGAGCTTGCCATAGCCAACGGCAGAATTGAGAGTCTATCTTCTTCCCCTTGCTTGGGTAATAGCAGTGAGTGCCCAAAGTGTGAGGTGCTTCTGTGTGACCTGTCGACTCTAAAGTCCAGGTACACAGAAAGGGTTGATGAGAGGGACGCTTTGGCCACTGTGCTTGAAAGCGCTCAGCTGGAGCTGAAAGATGCTCAAGCCACTGTCGTCGCACCCTGTGCTGATTGCCCATCTCATCTAGCTGTCTTAGCTGAGCTGAAAGCCAAGGGTGATGAGCATTTAGGGGATTTGGAGAGAGTGAGAGCTGAGCTAGCACAGACTAGGCTAGAGCTTGAGACACTGTCAGTTCCACCCACTGTCTGTGAGAACTGTCTGCTCTTAGAATGGAGTTGATTAAGCTGAAAGCAGAGAAGTCTGTTCAAGTAGAGAGTGAGTGTGAGACCTGCTTGTCTCAGGTGGAGGTTCTAGCTTCCTTGAGAGAGGAGCTAGCAGATTCTCAGAATGAGAACTTTTACCTCCGTTCTATCCTGAGTTGGATCAGTGCCAGAGAGCCTCAGCTCGGCATGATGATCCAGCAGTTCAAGAGGCAGGATGGGTTTGGAGTAGGTTATAGCTACACCAAGGCTGACTTTGAGAGTGCCATTAGCCGGGCAGTGGAGTGGAGTAAAATGACTCTAGAACAGAGGTATCCCAAGACTCACTCCACTAAGTCTTCCCAGGCTTGTCAGCCCAAGGATGGAGTGATCCATGAACCTCCCAAAGCTCCACCCAAGAAGCCTATCTGGGTTCCAACGCCCAAACACCTCCACTCTTCTCTAGACTCTCTTCCTGGACCCTCTCAGCCTAAGAAGACAACACCAAACACCACTAAGCCCAAGAACCCCAAGCCTCAAAACCATTCCAAGAAGCCCACCTACCATTGTGAGTACTGTCAGAGAGACGGGCATCTTGCGGAGTTTTGCTTCAGAAGGAAGCGGGTTGAGAGAGCAGAGAGGGCTCGTGGTGGACAGGAGCAGTTCTACCAGTAGGGTGGTAGACTGGGTGTTCCTCGACGCGGGGAGAGGCTGGAGGCCAGGCCGCGTCGTGTAGGTGGTGGTAGAGGAGACGGCTTTGGTGCCCGTGCTCCAGTTGGTTGTGGTCGTTCCGGTAGAGCTCCAGGCCATCTTGGCTATGGTCCTGGACCTCGTGGCCGAGGTTCTAGGCAGAACCGAGGACCGTGCTTTGAGTCGCGTTTTGGTCCGAACTCTCATGATGATTTCTGCTTTCCATCTTTTGAGCAGATGGCTCGACACTGGTTTAGCTCTTTTGCTAAACCTGGTGCCGGACCATTTGCTCCCACTTACAGCCACTGATTGTACAGGATCGGGGACTGGAGGACATTTGGATCATGGACTCAAGATGTTCTCGCCACATGACGGGACATCATAGATAGTTCTCCAGTCTCACTCCCCCGAGCTCCAAAGAGTACATCACATTCGGGAACAGTGGTCAAGGGAAAGTAAGTGGCATTGGCTCAATTCACATTTCAGACCATTTTTCTTTAAAGAACGTTGCTTTCGTTAAAAATTTGAACTTCAATTTGATTTCTGTTTCGCAACTTCTTGAGGATGGGTTGGAAGTGCGTTTTAAGAAGGGCAATTCTTCTGTGTTTGATTCTAGAGGATCTTTGATTTGCCAGATTTTACCATTTGGTAAAGTTTTTCGAATTGACTTCTCTAGTTCTTTTGGCCCTTCTCGCTATTTGATTGCTGGATCTTCTTCTGAGCTCTGGAAGTGGCATAGGAGGTTAGGTCATTTGAGTTTTGATCTGCTAGTTAGGTTAAGCTTTATGGACCTCATCCGAGGATTGCCCAAGCTTAAGATGGAGAAGGATCTAGTTTGTCATCCCTGTCATCATGGGAAAATGGTTGCCGCTTCTCACTCACCTGTGACTCAGGTGATGACTTCGTATCCGGGCGAGCTTTTACACTTGGACATTGTTGGTCCAGCTCGGGTACGTTCAGTCGGTGGGAAGTGGTACGGACTTGTGATTGTTGACGACTTCTCTCGATTCTCGTGGGTTTTCTTTTTGGAGTCTAAGGATGAAACTTTTCAATTTGTTCATGACCTGATTTTGAAGCTGAAGAATGAGAACAATGGTCGGATGCGAGCAATTCGCTCCGACAACGGCTCTGAGTTCAAGAACTCTCAGTTCGTCAGCTTCTGTAGTGATCAGGGTCTAGACCATCAGTTTTCTTCTCCTTATACTCCCCCACAGAACGGCATTGTGGAACGAAACAACCGCACGCTAGTCGAGATGGCTAGGACGATGCTCGATGAGCACAAGACTCCTAGGCGATTTTGGGCTGAAGCCATGAACACGGCTTGCTATCTGGCCAACCGCATTTTTCTTCGAGCTTACATATGTAAGACTTCGTATGAGTTGCGGTTCTGCAGACAGCCCAAGGTGAGTCACTTGCGAGCGTTTGGCTGCAAGTGCTTTGTGCTCAAGAAGGGAGGGCATTTGGACAAGTTTGAGTCTCGTTGCTGGGATGGTGTTTTTCTTGGTTATGCATTACATTCTCGAGGTTTCCGTGTTTGGAAACTCGAAACCCAGCAGCTTGTCGAGACTTGCGAAGTTTCATTTGATGAGTCCTTGCCTTCTTTAACTCTTTCTTTTGAGCTTTCTGGTGATGGTGAGGTCGGAGAGTCCATCTTCGAGGAAGATGAGGATACTCCAGCTGCTGATGAGGGTGGGCCTTCTGTACCTCCTGCAGAGCCCACACCTTCTAAGACTTCGACTGAGGACAAGGGCAGACCTCTGATCACTTCTTCCACTTCGATCGAGCCCCCTCAGTCGAGTCCCGAGGTGCCAGCTGCTGACTCTGGTGAGGTGACTTCAGATCACCAGGGATCCCGAGCAGTTCAGCGTGATCACCCCTCAGAGCTCATCATCGGTTATGTGTCTACAAGAACTTTGCGTTCATCTAGTGCCTCTCTTGCTGTGTTTGCTAAATCTGCTTTTGTTGCATCTTTTTGAGCCCAGAGATGTTTCTCATGCTCTTTCCGATTCAAATTGGATTAATGATATGCAAGAAGAGCTTGAGAATTTTGTCCGCAATCGGGTTTGGACATTAGTTGAGCCGCCACCAGGATGCAACCCCATAGGCACCAAGTGGGTATTTAAGAACAAACAAGGTGAAGATGGGGTTGTGGTGCGCAACAAAGCTCGACTAGTTGCCCAGGGTTTTTGCCAAAAAGAGGGTATTGATTTTGAAGAAACTTTCGCCCCTGTAGCCCGTCTTAACTCCATTCGCATTCTCTTAGCTTTTGCCACTTCGAAGGGTTTTAAGCTTTTTCAAATGGACATTAAGAGTGCTTTTCTGAACGGGTTCATAGAGGAGGAAGTTTATGTTAGGCAGCCCCCCGGCTTTGAGAACCTTAAGTTTCCTCGACATGTTTTTAAGCTGCAAAAGGCTTTATACGGGTTGAAGCAAGCCCTAGGGCTTGGTATGACCGGTTGAAGTAGTTTTTGTTGGGGAAGGGCTTTGTGATGGGTTCAGTGGATAAAACTCTCTTCTTGCTCAGAGTTGATTCAGATTTTTTAGTCGCTCAGATTTACGTGGACGATATTATTTTTGGCTGTACTACTAATGATCTTGTGTCCAAGTTTTCTAAGCAGATGCACAGTGAGTTTGAGATGAGCCTCATGGGTGAGCTCAAGTATTTCTTACGGCTCCAGATCAAGCAGACCAAGGACGGCACCTTCATCCACCAAGGTAAGTACACCCATGACATGTTGAAAAAATTTGACTTTGGTGGTGAGCTGAAGCCGCAGATGACCCCGATGGGCACATCTGGGGGTCTGGACAAGGACGAGAGCGGCGTCAAGGTCAATGAGAGAGAGTTTCGAGGGATGATCGGTTCGCTGTTGTACTTGACGGCGACCAGACCAGACATTCAGTTCGACGTGGGACTTTGTGCGCGTTTTCAGTCTTCACCACGCGCGTCTCACCGGCAGGCTGTCAAGCGCATCTTCAGGTATCTCACTTATGCGCCCGATCTTGGTCTTTTCTATTCAGCTTCATCATCTCTCGATTTATTTGGCTTTTCGGATGCCGACTTTGGTGGGTGCCGGTTGGATCGCAAGTCTGATATCTGTCATATGCATGGCTTTTATGCTTTAAAATTGAAAAATGATCACCATTACTTCTGGTAACTAGCATGCGTAGGCTGAATGTTCTTGCTATCTATTACATGCCTTGTAGCTAGTTCCTGACTTAGATGCAAATATGCAACTTGGACATCTGTATGCTTTAAACATGGAAATATGCTATAAAAATGATGAAAAATCGAGAAAAATGAAAATTCCATGCCTTTTTATGCATAACTTGAAAAGATCCAGGTGGGTTTGCTTTGTCGCAATACATTTGTTCTGGACTGCATACCATAGCACTTTGGTATGAACTAGGACAGTGTAGTGTATGCCAAGACCAATGTCTTAAGCTTCTGATGGTCCAGATCTGGCCTAGGCTTGACTTGGTCGGTCAGCATAAGTTTTGATACGCAAATAACCCCTGGCATAAATGAAAAAGAGAAAAGAAAAAGCTTAAAAATTGAAATGATAACAAGTTTGCTGAAGCACTTTGATTCGGACAATGCCTATCTTAGTAGATATCAGTTAGCTTTTGCATCTCATGCTTTACCTTGCTTATTTAGTGGAAAATGTGGTGATGCTTTTGTTTGCAAAAACTGAAAAATGCGTGCTAATGACTTTCTTTAGATATCATCTGTTGCACTGATCATGCCATGTGTCTTAGACAGTATGTCTTTTGCTCTACTTGTTAGATGTTGTAATTGCAGTCAATCATATCTGAGAAGCATGCTTTCTACACTCCACATGCACCCCAGTTGCATTCATTGCATATTTTGAGGGGGAGTTGCATTTCAGGGGGAATCTGTGTCTCTTTTGAGTTCTTGATGAGTTCACTTATCAACAAGGGGAGAAATTTTGGGATAAGAGTTTAAGGGGGAGTTTTTGTCCCACTTACTCTTTTTGATATCCTTGTTACTATTTCTGAGATTGCACTCGTTTTGAGTTTTTACCTTTGGTTAACCATGATGACCGCTTCTTGCTTTTGTTTGGCTTTTTGTCATTAGGGTTAAACTTTTACCTTATTTTCTTCTTCTTTGTTTTCTTGTGCTTTGTTTTCGTGTTTCCACAGTTGTTCGTAGGTTCTGAAGAGCTGAAGAAGTGAAGTGTTGACAATGCACTCATCAAGGGGGAGATTGAAGAGCCATGCTGAATAGCGTGGGCGTCATGGCTACAGATGTTGATGAGGACATCGCTGCCATTGATACAACCACAACAGCAGCCAACACTTCACCGCTTACACCTAAGCAAGGACCAATGACACGCGCCCGTGCACGTGAACTTAATTATCTGGTGAACTCGTTCCTAGCTGTTCAAGTTAATTATTTTTCCAATGGGGTACTATTAAAGTCTTGTGATGACTTTATTATCCTTAAGTGCTTAGGAACTGAACCAGCTAGGAGTGGAGAAGGCAACAATGCAATAAATATTCGTGCACCCGAAGGGACTCTTGTAACTGCAGAAATCCAAGATTAAATGGAGCATATCTTTCAACTCCCAAGGTTGTTTAATGCAAATAAATACTTGTTGGAAAGGTCTCTTCGTCTTCTTTCCAACGGATCAAGAATCAATGGCAGAGGATAGATGAAACGTCCAGAAACTACCAAAGAACGCTCGTGACTCCATCCTGAGTTTCTAGTTTTCCCTTTAAAAGCAAGTGGTAGGCACAAAAGAACTCGGGTTTTGTTTGATGTAAGATAGCTGCTGCTACTTCCTTGTAACGCGCGTGTCGGCTAGACAGCCCGATTACTTGAATCAAAACTCCAACTTCTATCACATCCGTGAGTGTTTGCTTGTCATCTTGTTCTTGCTTGTTCTTCGATTGCTTGCAGGTTCAAGGTTGTTCTTGGCACGGCAAGAGCAGCAACAACCGGAGTCGGTGTAACTATCGCTAAGGCGCAGCATCCTTATGGTTGTTGTAGTCGGGTAGCACAACGTCGATCTCCACCCCCAAATCGTAGTTATCAAGAGACGGTGTACCTGTCGCTCAAGGCGCCACACCATCTTGGTTGTGGTAGTCGGACCGCCAACATCGGCCTCCACCAAATTCACCACATCCTCCATCTCTCATCGAAAGATCGGGCTCTCCCGTACCCGTCGGGTCTATTAGATGTGATGAGTCATTGTCAACGATAGTCAAAGAGGACAAAAGAATAAAGAAGATCGGCTGTTTCATGGGCCGCGTGTGACTCAGGTACACGGGCAGCAAGCGACTGTCGGGCAGAGGAGGCTGCAAAGTCGGTTAGCCCAGTCCGGGTACATGGGCCAGGAGCAGCAGAAGACCCACTGGGCTGTTGACCAGGATTGACTTAAGTACACGGGCGGTGAGTGATTGCCGGGCTGAGAGAGCTACGGAATCGGGCCGGCCCAATCCGGGTACCTGGTGCAAAGCCGGTAGAGGCTTTGTCAGTTTCGGCGCAAAACTAACAACCGTTGATCTTGTATCGGACTGTCTAGTAGAGAAGCCGTAGTCGCTACAAAAGCTTAGCTTCCGGATAAGTCATCTGTATCTCTAGGCCCACAGTCAGTCAGTCGTGTCTGTAAAAATTCCTAAGGGCAGTAGAGTCATTTTCTTTATTTTAGCGTCTGTAAAAACCCTAAGGGGCTGGTGGAATATTCTAGGCCATTGGGCAGCCTATAAATAGGGCCCCAATCCCTAGGGTTGGACTACCCTTCTAAAAATCACTTTTTCAATCATTCCTTGGGTCATTTTGTTCCTGCGTGTTGTTTTCTCTCTCCTGCGTGCGCTGCCAGGAACTTTGTTCCTGTTCTTATGAGTTTATTTTGATTCCTCACTGCTCTGAAAGAATGTTTGTTCCTGCTAGTTTGATGTGCAGCATTTAATCTACATCACTGTAGTTTTGTTTTGTGTGCTTCTATTTTATTCCTGAACGAATGTTCTTCTCTGAATGCTTTAGTTCTTCACATGAGAAGTACTAGTTCATACCGGTTGCAAGTAGTACTACTACACTATAGCAACAGTACACTAGTACTCAGGCTTTGCTTTTTCTGCGTAGCCTTTTTGATCGAAGTAAATAGGGTTGAGTCACTTTTCTGGCTGTTACTAGCGAAGCCCCTTCTCTATGTTCGAAGTCCCTCAGCTCCGTGAGGCAGGCTTCGATCTAACATTTTCGAGGGGTTCGTTTTTCAATTTCACTCTGTGCTGTTAACTTCGAATTATGGTTTTGTGCTGTCTGTTGGCTTAACACACTTCGACAACCTTTGCGAAGGCATTCTCTGTCTTGAGCTGTTCGAAGTTAATACTTCAACAGGCTTCGAAGTTAGCTTCGAAGCTAGTCTCTCCGATAGACTTCACTCAGAGTTTGCAGCTGTCTGTTCCGAAGGTCTAAATGTGTTCGTTCGAAGTTAGTCTTTTTGAAGGTAGAGTGTAGGCTTCGTTTTGGTCTTTCTACCGTGTGTCGTGCTTCGTCTAGCTTTCGAAGGTTGTTTTTCTGTGCGTCGTGTTCGAAGCTCTGTTCGAAGGTTGTGCTTCAAAGTACTTTGTTCGAAGCAAGCTTTGATACTCTCATACCTCGCTTCGAAGCATACTTCGCTCCTAGCCACCTCGAACTAGGCTAGACCAAACACACCTTCGGCATTTTCACAACAGCCTTTGACAGACTTCGACACTGACCTCTGAAGCAGGCTTCGTCACTGACCTCCGAAGCAGGCTTCGACACAGTGGAGCAGGCTTCGCCGAGTTCCGAACAGGAGACAAATCTGAACAGTATCTTCTCATCTCACTTTATTCATACTTAGATCATCCATTGAGAAGTTTAACCTGCCATGTCTTGAATATCCTTGTTTATCTCCCTAGTAGCACTGCTTTGGTGTTTCTCTGTGTTTGTCATCTGTTGATTCTAGGCTAGATACCTTTAGACTTAGGCTATCTTTTCATTCTCTGCTGATTAGTCTTTAGAGGTGCGTTGGGTATTGGGAGCAGGCCATTGATTCGAAAGAATTTTTAGGCGCCCATTCACCCCCCCCTCTGGTCGCTACTTTTGGTCCTACAGACACTAGTTGAGCTACCACCTAGATGCAACCCCATAGGCACCAAGTGGGTGTTTAAGAACAAGCAAGGTGAAGATGGGGTTGTGGTGCGCAACAAAGCTCGATTAGTTGCCCGAGGTTTTTGCCAGAAAGAGGGTATTTATTCTGGGACTTTCGCCCCTGTTGCCCGTCTTGAGTCCATTCGCATACTTTTTGCATTCGTTGCTTCGAAAGGTTTTAAGATTTTTCAAATGGATGTCAAGAGTGCTTTTCTAAATGGGTATATATAGGAGGAGGTCTATGTTAGGCAGCCCCCAATTTTGAAAACCCTAAGTTTCATCGACATATTTTGAAGTTGTAGAAAGCTTTATATTGTCTTAAGCAATCTCCAAGGGCTTGGTATGATCGTTTAAAGAAGTTTTTTTGGGGAATGTCTTTGTGATGGGTTCTATGGATAAAACTCTTTTCTTGCTCAGAGTTGGCACTAATTTCTTGATTGCTCAGATTTATGTGGACGACATTATTTTTGGTGGTTCTACTAATAAGGTTGTGTCCAAGTTTTCTGAGCAAATGCACTGCGAGTTTGAGATGAGCCTCATGGGTGAGCTCAAGTACTTCTTAGGGCTTCAGACCAAGCAGACCAAGGATTGCATCTTCATCCATCAAAGCAAGTACACGCGGGACATGCTGAAGAAGTTCGACTTCGATGGAGAGCTGAAGCCTCATATGACCCCCATGGGCACATCTAGGGGACTAGACAAGGACGAGAGCGGTGTCAAGGTCAATGAGAGAGAGTATCGAGGGATGATCGGATCGCTTCTGTACCTGATGGCGACAAGACCAAACATATAGTTCGTCGTGGGACTGTGCGCGCGCTTCTAGTCTTCACCACGCGCATCTCATCGGCAAGCTGTCAATGGCATTTTCAGGTACCTTACCTATGCGCCTGATCTCGGTCTTTACTATTTGGCATCATCATCTCTTGAGTTATCTAGATTTTCTTACGGTGATTTTGGTGGGTGCCGGCTGGATCGTATGTCGACTTCTGTACTTGCCAGTTTCTTGGTTCTTCGCTTGTTTCTTGGTCTTCTAAAAAACAATCTGGAGTTGCACTTTATACCATTGAGGCTGAGTACGTAGCTGCTGCTAGCTACTGCTCACAGTTGGTTTGGATGATTTCCTCTTTGAAAGATTTTGGGTTTTCTTTCCCTGCCAGAGTGCCTTTTTTGTGACACCATCAGTGTAATTAGTGTAGGGAAAAATCCATGTCTTCATTCGAAAACCAAACATATTGATGTGTACTTTCACTTTCTAAGGGATCAATATAAGAAATGTGTCATTGACCCTGTTCATGTTAATACCCATCATCAGTTGGCTGACATTCTTACCAAACCCTAGATCAGTCTACATTTGAGCATTTGCGAGGGGATTTAGGAGTTGTGTATCCTTTTGAGGATATTTTTGAGTCTTTTATTTCTTCTTTACTCTTTTTTATTTGAGTCTTTTTGTGTGAGTTCAGATATACACATTCATATATCGCACTTTGAGCTTGCTTTTGTTATATGGTTCAACTGCTTTACTTCTTCTTGCTAGTATATGTCTTAGAATACATGTAGATGAGCATGCTTTGCTTCAGTACACATGATATATCTGATATGTGTCATATGAATGGCTTTGATGCTTTAAAGTTGAAAAATGATCACCGTTGATTCTAGTAACTAGCATGTATAGGCTGAATTCTTTTGCTATCTTTAACATTCTTGGTAGCTAGTTCCTTAATTAGATACAGATATGCAACTTGGACATCTATATGCTTTAACATGGAAAATATGCTTTAACTTGGACATCAGAAAAATGAAAAATCCATACCTTTTATGCTTAATTGAAAAGATCTAGGTGGGTTTGCTATGTTGCATTGTATTGTTTTGGACTGCTTACCATAGCACTTTGGTATGAACTAGGACATTGTAATGTATGCAAAGACCAATGTTTTAATATTTTGATGGTCATGTTCGGTTATCATAAGGTTGACATGCAAATAACCCCTGACAAAATGAAAAAGGAAATGAAAAAGGCTGAAAATTAAAAAGATAACAAGTTTGCTGAAGCTCTTTGTTCTGGACAATGCTTATCTTGGTAGATATCAGCTAGCCCTTCCATTTCATGTTTTACCTTTCTTGTATGCTAGAAAATGTGGTGATGCTTTTATTTCGAAAAAACTAAAAATGCGTGCTAATGACTTTCTTTGGATATCATCTATTGCACTGATCATGTCATGTGTCTTCGATAGTATTTTCTGCTATATTTGCTAGATGTTGTAATTTTAGTAAATCATATCTGAGAAGCATGCTTTTTATACTCCACTTGCACGCCAGTTGCATTCATTGCATATTTTGAGGGAGAGTTGCATTTCAAGGGGAGTTTGAATCTGTCTCTTTTGAGTGCATTTAGTCTCACTTGATGAGTCCAGTTGTCAACAAGGGGGAGAAATTTTGGGTTATTTAATCTTTTAGAAGAGTTTAGGGGGAGTTTTGGCTCTCTCTGGGATCTATTTCAGGGGGAGTTTAAGTCTCTTTTGCCCTTACTCTTTGGATATCCTTGTTCATAATTTAGAGATTGCACTCATTTGGAATTTTTCTTGATTTCTTTTCTATTTAACCATAATGATCGTTTTCTTGATTTTGTTTTGCTTTTGGTCATTAAGGTTAAACCTCTTATTTTATTTATTTCTTTTAGTTTTCTTGTGTTTTTTATTTCATGTTTCCGCTTGTTTTTGCAGGTTATGAAGCATTGATAGAGAAGGTGTTGACAATGCACTCATCAAGGGGGAGATTGAGGAGCCATGTTGAAGATCATGGGCCTCATGGCTCCAGAAGTTACGAGTGATTGTCAATGGAAGTTAACAAAGAGACGCGAAGAGGAAACAAAACCTATCGTGTCTTGGGTCACGTGTTACTCAGGTACACGGGCGTTGAGCGACTGATGGGCAGAGGGGCCGTAGAGTCGTGATGGTCCAATCCGGGTACATGGGCCAGGAGCGATAGGGGATCCGCTGATCTGTTGACCGGGTTTGACTCAAGTAAACGGGCCGTGAGCGATTGCCGGGCTAAGGGAGCCACGGAATAAGGCTGGCCCAATATGGGTACCCGTTTTGATAACCGTCAGAGCTCATCATCGGTGATCTCACAACGAGATCTTTGTGTTCTCAGGCTGGTTCGCTCGCTGTGTTTGCTGAGTCTACTTTTGTTGCCACCTTTGAGCATAGAGAGGTTTCTCACGCTTTATCTGATGAAAATTGGATAAACGCCATACAAGAAGAGCTTGAAAATTTTGTTCGCAATCTGGTTTGGACACTAGTTGAGCTGCCACAATGATGCAACCCCATAGGCACCAAGCGAGTGTTTAAGAACAAGCAAGGTGAAGATGGGGTTGTGGTGCACAACAAAGCTCGATTAGTTGCCTAGGGTTTTTGCTAGAAAGAGAGTATTGATTTTGAGGAGACTTTCGGCCCTATTGCCCATCTTGAGTCCATTCACATACTTTTGGCATTCGCTGCTTCGAAAGGTTTTAATCTTTTTCAAATGGATGTCGAGTGCTTTCCTGAACGGGTATATAGAGGAGGAGGTCTATGCTATGCAGCCCCCCGATTTTGAAAACCCTATGATTCCTCAACATGTTTTCAAGTTGCAGAAAGCTTTATATGGTTTGAAGCAAGCCCCTAGGGCTTGGTATGATCGTTTAAAGCAGTTTTTGATGGGAAACGACTTTGTGATGGGTTTTGTGGACAAAACTCTTTTCTTGCTCCGAGTTGGCTTAGGTTTCTTGATTGCTCAGATTTATGTGGACGAGATTATCTTTGGTGGTTCTACTAATGAGCTTGTGTCCAAGTTTTCTGAGCAGATGCACAACGAGTTCGAGATGAGCCTCATGGGTGAGCTCAGATATATTCTTAGGGCTCTAGATCAAGCAGACCAATGACGACATCTTCATCCACCAAAGCAAGTACACGCGGGACATGCTGAAGAAGTTCGACTTCATTGGAGAGCTGAAGCCTTAGATGACCCCCATTGGTACATCTGGGGGCCTGGACAAGGACGAGAATGGCGCCAAGGTCAATGAGAGAGAGTATCTAGGGATGATCAGATCGCTGTTGTACCTGACGGCAATGAGACCGAACATTCAGTTCATCGTGGGTTTGTGCGCACATCTCATCGGTAGGATATCAAGCGCATTTTCAGGTACGTTACCTATGCACCTGATCTTGGTCTTTCCTATTCAGCATGATTCTCTCTTGAGTTATCTGGCTTTTTTCGACGCTGATTTTGGTGGTACCGGCTAGATCCCAAGTCGACTTGCGGTACTTGCTAGATAGTTTCTTGGTTCTTCGCTTGTTTCTTGGTCTTCTCGAAAACAATGTGGAGTTGTGCTTTCTACCATAGAGGCTGAGTATGTAGTTGTTGCTAGTTGCTGCTCACAGTTGGTTTGGATGATTACCACTTTGAAAGATTTTGTGTTGTCTTTCCCTGCCATAGTACCTTTGTTTTGTGATAGCATTAGCACGATTAGTGTAGGGAAAAACCCATGTCTTCATTCAAAAACCAAACATATTGATGTGCGCTTTCACTTTTTGAGGGATCAATATGAGAAAGGAGTCATTGACCTTGTTCATGTTGATACCCATGATTAGTTAGCTGACATTCTTACCAAACCCTAGATCACTCTACGTTTGAACCTTTGCGAGGAGATTTGGGAGTTGTGTATCCTTCTTAGGATATTTTGAGTCTTTTCTTTCTTCTTTACTCTTTTATTGAGTCTTTTCGTGTCATTTCATATCCTACATATTCATGTATCACACTTAGAGCTTGGTTCTGTTATATGACTGACCTGCTTTACTCATTCTTTCTTGTATATGCTTTTGAATACCTGTCGATGATCATGCCTATTTTAGTTCACATGATATATCTGATATCTGTCAATCTGCATGGCTTTTATGCTTTAAAATTTAAAAATGATCACCATTGCTTCTAGTAACTAGCATGTGTAGGCTGAATGCTTTTGCTATCTTTTACATGCCTGATAGCTAGTTCCTTACATAGATGCAGATATGCAACTTGGACATCTATATGCTTTAACATGGAAAATACGCTACAAAATGATAAAAAACATAAAAATGAAAAATCCATGTATTTTATTCTTAATTAAAAAGATCCAGGTGGGTTTGTTGTGTCGTATTGCCTTGTTCTAGACTGCTTACCATAGCACTTTGGTATGAACTAGGACATATTCAAGGGAAATTGGGATCCATGCCATTACAATTTTGTGACTTTGGAGAAATGCCATTACAATTTACGTATTTAGATTTATGCCATTACAAATTCAGAGAACTCTGAACTATACCATTACAAATTTAGAAAATTCCGAAATATGCCATTACAATTTTAGAGAAATCTGAAATATGCAATTAGATTTTGTGAGAGCTGCAATTCCGGAATGGCATTTATGCAAATAGACGAATTGTTGTGGCAAAGTTCCAAAGCACGATAATTGTAATGGCATATATCTAAATTACAATTACCGTGCTTTGGAACGTTGCCACTACAATTCATCTATTTAGATATATGCCATTTCGAAATTGCAGCTCTCACAAAATCTAATGGCATATTTCAGATTTCTCTAAAATTGTAATGGCATATTTTGGAATTATCTAAATTTAGAAATGGTATAGTTTGGAGTTCTCTGAATTTGTAATGGCATGAATCTAAATACGTGAATTGTAATGGTATTTCTCCAAAGTCGCAAAATTATAATGGCATGAATCCAAATTTCCATTTAATGTATGCCAAGACTAATGTCTTAACCTTTGTTTGCAAAAATCTGAAAATGTGTGCTAACGACTTTCTTTTGATATCATCTATTGCACTGATCATGCTATTTGTCTTATACAGTATTTGTGTGTTATACTTGCTAGATGTTGTAATTGCAGTCAATCATAACTGAGAAGCATGCTTTTTACACTCCACTTGCACCCTAGTTTCATTCATTGTATATTTTGAAGGGGAGCTGCATTTCAGGGGGAGTTTGAGTTTATGTCTCTTTTGAGTGCATTTAGTTTCACTTGATGAGTCCACTTGTCAAAAGGGGGGAAATTTTGGGTTAATTAATCTTTTAGAAGAGTTTAGGGGGAGTTTTGGCTTTCTCCGGGATTTGTTTCAGGGGGATTTTTAGTCTCTTTTGCCTTTACTCTTTGAATATCCTTGTTGATATTATAGAGATTGCACTCGTTTGAAATTTTTGTTGATTTCTTTTATGCTTAACCATAATGATCGTTATCTAGCTTTTGTTTGGCTTTTGGTCATTGGGGTTAAACTTTTTATTTTATTTACTTCTTTATGTTCTCTTGTGTTTTGTTTTCATGTTTCCACATGTGTTTTGCAGGTTACAAAGCATTGATGAAGAGGGTGTTGACAATGCACTCATCATGGGGGAGATTGAGGAGTCATGTTGAAGATCATGGGCCTCATGGCTCTAGAAGTGATGAGTGATTATCAACGGAAGTCAAAGATGAAGAGACAGAGGAGACGAAGAGGAGTTGAGTTCTATCATGTCTTGGGCCGCATGTGGCTCAGGTACACGGGCAGCGAGCGACTGCCGGGTAGAGGGGTCGCAGAGTCGGGCCGACCCAATTTGGGTACATGGGCCAGGAACGACAGGGGATCCATTGGTCTGTTGACCGGGTTTGACCCAGGTAAACGGGCGGTGAGCGATTGCTGGGCTGAGGGAGCCGCGGAATTGGGCCAGCCCAATCCGGGTACCTAGTGCGAAGACAACGGACGCTTTGTCGGTTTCGGCATAAAACCGACGCAACTATCCAGTCGGCCCATCGGAGATTCGATGGTCCTAAAGAGAAGTCGTAGCTTCTACGAAAGCTCCGCGTCAGGACAAGTTACCTTTAGTTAGGATGTTACTATTTTTCCCGTTGGGCCTGCAATTTTATTTTTGCGTCTGTGTAAGTTACCGTAAGGGGAAATCTATCTTTTCCCATTTAATGGGCTGCCTATAAAATGGCCTTGTATCTGCCCTTAGGTTTACAACTCATCCAATGCAAAAAAAAATATGAGTTCACTTTAACCCATCTTCCTCCTTCGTACTATTTTTCCTTTCTCCTGTTTGGAAGCACCGCCACCGCTGATAGGGTTTTCAACACCACCGCTAGCATGTGTGTCTACTGCTAAGAACCAAGCATCTGGCTGGTTTTTAATTCCCTAACAAAACCACCGGCCAGGCCTCCAGTTTTCTTTTGGCTGGGGCGACACGTGGCTGAGGCACTCGGCCGGCAAGACGCGCTTTTGCAAAGCAAGCAACGTGCACGGGTTCCCCGCGGCGTGTGCTGCGCTCTGTGCTTGGGAAGCCTGCGTGTTGCTATCTGCGGTTGGAGCCAGGCGGCGGGGAGGAGTAGCGGCGTGGAGACCTCAAAGCGCTCAGCTTCGGTGGTAGCTATACTGGTCGGGGCTTCGTGCACTTTTGTTTATTTCTGTTTATTCTAAAATTGATCAATTAACTATTAGCACATTTTATTTATGGAATTTATTATGTCAATTTAAATGCTTTAAAAATTGTGCTTGATCATATTCATGAACTGCGTGCGATTCGGAAATTATCTGTATGCACTTGATCGATTATCTCTAATTTGGTGATATTTTTGGGTAAGATGACATTTGCGCGGTGAACTATTTTACGTTGCCTTTAAACACTTTGATGGTGTCTTTTTTGTTTAGAACATTGATCATTTATAGGCTAGATTATTTTTAGTACTTAAGATTTGTTTTGCTTGTGCTGGGTGTCTTGTTGAGGTGCGTTGGCTGTTGGAAGAATGCCATTGATTCGAAAGAATTTTTGAGTCACCCATTCAAGCCTCCTCTGGTTGCTACTCTCAGTACGATCTGGATGGTCAGGATTAGGTCATCGATCGGTTTAATCTAAACTGTTCAGACAAATCGAAGGGGTATCAGTGGATCTGAGCCGTTGATCTTCATTTAAAACCCCCGCATGTACTATGCAGCTAGATCTCGATCCAATGGCTCTGGTTCACCTGGTTCACAATACATTGTGCTGGTTCACCACGAACTCAGTCTACCGTGCACGAGAGGCTGAATTAAAATTTAAAATAAATTCTAGAAATTGATTTGAACTTTAAAAATTCGTAACTTCTTCAAATCAATTCCAAATTTGACCATTAAAATTTCAGAAAGTTTATCTTTTTATTCTCTTCATATTCATCAATAAAATTTATATGTTTATAATAACCTTTTATATTTTTTTAATTGCAATTAAAATAAAATTTGAGAATTCATTTTAAATATCAAAAATTCATAACTTCTTTGAATTACCTCTAAAATTGACCATTCACATTACAGAAAATTTATCTTTTTATTCTCCTCATGTTTATCCGATAAAATTTAAGTGCTTGTATTGTGATTTTATATTGTTTATATTGTTTGTTTTTTCTCGTTTTGCGTGCCGAGAAGATTACGACGCCGTCGAGGAGTCGGAATATTTTCCTGAGATTTCCCCTCCATCCTTTGCTCAACAAGGCACATCACCAACCCATTTCTGAGCATATTGAACCCAGTTTTAAATTAAATATCGCTATAACCCATAGGTTATAATCGCATTAGTCAAATTAACAGCCTTACAATATAATTATTTAGATCCCCGACCTTGATGTGCAAACCAAAGCCATGCCATCGAGCCTAAACTCCTTGTCACCATACTAATAATATTATTAGATAGTGTTCAATGTATCGACACAACTGCTATAGGTTTAAAAATGAGTCGTAGATACTTTGGTTCTATTATATGATCCCCCGTGATTTTCTCTCCCCCTGGAATTCTATTAGTGATGGAGTTTTGGTTATTTAAGTTAGCATGGTGGGTTTCGTATGCAAGCGAGGGCATTGGTTAGTCGCACCCGGGGCACTATAAGGGCTGGTCTATGGGATCCATTGCAATACACTTCCGTACCAACAACAAGTCTAGTGGGTAAGTCTTAACTAGAGGTATGGGACGTTCCAACTCGAGACACTATGTGGAGAGGGGAAAGTAGCACCTGCGGGTGACTTGTACCACATGGCACAAAAGGAGGCGCGATGTTGGTCCAGTGCGCTGGCGCGCCGGTGAAACCTATAGTGTTTGTCATTGGGTTGGAGTGCTTCATGCTAAATGTTTTGGCATGAGTTCCTGTGATTTGGGTCATCTAAACACACTGTGGTGTGCAGGAATATGTGTGTTGTCAGTCTAGTGGTACACCTCTGATCAGAGTCTAAATCTTTTCGAAAAGTTGAGCCCACGGTCAAGGGCAGGATGGGTGACATCCTACAGTTAGTGTATACTTGTGAAGTGTTGCATGATAAATGGACATTTAAGGACTATTGAGCGAGGAGGGTTGTCTGTACTCCTCGAGTTAGAAGATGTTGCAACGTTCATGATATAATTTTATGTACAAATGAACTTGACTACATTAAAAGCTTCAACACAAAAATGTACAAAATGTACAAAAATGAACTTCATTTTCTTTGAAATTTCAATAAAGTCCAGAGTTTGTTAAATTCTAGATGACACAAGATGGTATCAGAGCCGACTTGACTGTAGGAAGCCAAATAGACCCGCCCCATATATAGCTTTACAAAAATCTACTCCATATTTTTCTTCTCTTCCTTACTCTTTAAAATTTGTCTTCTTTGTGGATGCCGACCCACGTCTGTAGTTTCTGCCGAGAGGCTATTGGTTTCGTCCAAGAACTCCGTATGTTGGCAACGTTCCTACTATACACCCATGAGCCTGACTACCACGGGATCTACCAGATCAGAGAGAGTGGCCCATGCCAAGTGACCCTGATGCTCATCGCCTCAAACTAGGAGCTGACCTCCTTCGCCACCTCGGCTAGAGCTACAAGTTTTGATATTAGTTGTCAGAAGACAACTCTTCAAGCACACAGAGAACTTTTTCAGATCTACGACTGCCTTGATGGCACCGCCTTTCACCATCTGCCGTCCTGTGAGCCAGGTCGGATCACAGCACCTACATCATCTATCTCAGCGACTGCGACCCTCTCGTATCCTGACTGACTCGTCTCTTATCGGCTATGGATAACCTTCACACTAAGGCTCTCCTGCATGCCGACGAGATGCGAGCTTGGGTCGACTACTATCGTCAGGAGTCCGATGAACTTCGACAACAGAATACCCAGCTCCTTAGCCAGAACCGGGAGATTCGGAAGGATATTGCATAGCTGGTATCCTCGGTCTCCCTAGGAGGAAGACCCTGCATAAGGCCCTTCACTGACCAAAGAAGTTGACTAGGCGAAGCACAGTCCTACCCAGCCTAGGTGAGGCTGGGGCATCAGAGGAACTAATGGACGACAATGAGGCCGAGCCTAGCACCATAGCAGGGTCTCTCCAAGGGTCCAAGAACACATCCGGCGATACCCCTGACAGCCACTAGGTGGTTATGATAGACGCTAGATTCTAGATGATTTTTTTCTTATTTGTGGTACCATCCATAGTGACTTGTGCTATGGGTGAGATAAAAATAAGATCTGAAATGTAATGAACTATTTTGTACCACATTTAATAAAGAATCTGTGAACCATTTTTGGTTAATTTTTTCTAAATCTGTTCTTATGTTCTTGGGTTATTATTACCTTTAGAATGTGGTACCAAATGGGGAGGCTCTAGGACAACGTCATACCGGAGCACCCATCGCCAACATTCCTACGCTGGCCAAGATGATGGCCAACCAGAAGCAACTCATCACCGCTCTGTTGGCTTAGATGCAATAGCAGCAGGCCCACATGCATGAACAACAGGCACAGAACAACCCTAGCTACTCAACTTTCAAAATTCCTACGTGTGAGGCCTCCCACGTTCTCAAGCAGGAACAACCCTATGGAGGCAGGGGATTGGTTGAGGACCATGGGGAAGAAATTGGACCTCCTCCCTTGCTCTGACGGAGAGCGAGTGGCATTCACAGCACACCAACTCCAGGGTCCAGCTGCCGAATGGTGGGACAACTATCGCGAGTCCTAGCCTGAGGCTCACGTAGTCACATGGGACGAAACTCCACTGCCTTCCGAGCCACCCACGTTCCTACTGGGATTGATGCCATGAAGCAACAGGAGTTCCGTGACTTGCAGCAGGGGAGTAAGCCTATCACGGAATACTTCCACGAGTTCAATAGGCTGGCACGGTATGCGCTAGATGAAGTTCGCACCGATGCCGACCGTCAAGCCAAGTTCCTCAGGGGAATGAAGGACGAACTGTCCGTCCAACTCGTCGTTGTGGACTACCCTGACTTCCAAAGGTTAGTGAACAAGGCCATCATCCAAGAGACCGAGCAGAACAAGCTGGACCTCAAGAAGAGAAGATAATCGCCTTCAAGCACAACAAAGGGATCATGTAGATGACCCGCTTCGCTCCTCCGGTCCATGCACCGAGCCATCACCCTCGCCCCGCCTTCAAGCCACATTATACCTCTGGTGGCTTGAGCATAGGGAACCCCCACCCAGCTCAACTAGCTCCATCGGCCCCATCAGCACTAGCCGCCAAGACCAATACTCTGAGTGACCGGAACGGCAAGCCGGTCATGTGCTTCAACTGCCAGAAGGAAGGGCACTACTCCCATCAATGTCCTCACCCCAAGCAACCCCAAGGAGCTGCTCCCAACATGGCGATCCACCCCCGCGTCTACCAGATAACCACAGAAGAAGCCCAAGAGGCCTCAAAAGTCATCCTTGGTATGTTTACTGCAAACTCCATACCCGCAGTAATATTATTCGACTCGGGAGCAACACACTCCTTCATATCCAAGAACTTTGTGGAAAATAATGGACTAGAAGTACTCCAACTACCCAAACCATTGGTAATTTCCACCCCCGGCAACCAAAATATAGCCACCCTGTTTAGCTCAAGGAAAAGGATAGAGATCCAAGGGATATTATTTTGGGCCCACCCGATCCTTATAGATTCCAAGGGCTTAGACCTCATCCTCGGTATGGATGGTTGATGAAGCAAAAGGGAATGATAGAATGCGCCAGCAAGTCCTTCACCATAACCAGTGAGGATGGAGTCATCGTCACCTTTAAGATGGCCACCCAGGGTTTAAGAAGAACTTCTCTCCACCAAACGGTAGTAAAAGAAGTACTTGTGGTCCGAGAAAACCCAGACGTTTATTAGAAGAATTACCAAGGATGCTACCCAAGAGGGACATTGAATTCAGGATTGAACTTGTCCCCGGAACCACGCCCATCTCCAAGCGACCGTATCGAATGGCCACAAACGAGTTAGCAGAAGTGAAAAGTAACATTGAAGAGCTTGAGAAGAAGGGATATATCTGACCAAGTACCTCAACTTGGGGTGCAACGGTCATATTCACCATGAAGAAGGATAGGACAAAGAGGATGTGTGTGGACTATAGTGCTTTGAATGATGTAACCATCAAGAACAAGTACCCTTTACCATGGATCGACGACCTGTTCGATCAACTCAAGGGATCATCAGTCTTCTCCAAGATCGACCTCTGATCTGGATACCATCAGCTCAGGATCAGAGAGGAGGACATCCCTAAGACCACATTCATGTCCCAGTAGTGCTTGTATGAGTATACAGTGATGTCATTCGCACTCACAAATGCCCCCACATTCTTCATGAATATGATGAACAATGTCTTCATGGAATTCTTGGACAAGTTCATCGTAGTATTCATCGATGACATCCTCGTCTACTCCAAGAACAAGGAAGAACATGAAACCCACCTCCGTCTGACTTTGGGAATGTTAGGGGGGCATCAGTTATATGCCAAGTGTAGCAAGTACGAATTCTGGCCGTCTGAAGTTAAATTTCTAGGGCATGTCATATCTGCCGGAGGGATAGAAGTGGATCTCACCACCGTGGAAGTACTAACAAACTGGTTGCAGCCCAAGAACATATCGTAGATCCGGAGTTTTCTAGACCTGGTCGGATATTGCCGACGATTCATCGAAAAAATTTCCAAGATCACCAAGCCCATGACTAGATTACTACAGAAGGAGGTGAAGTTCGAATGGACTCCAGCTTGTGAAGAAAGTTTCCAAACCCTCAAGAAGAAGGTAGTATAAGTCCCAGTGTTGACTCTGCCAGACATCCGGAAAGACTTCCATGTCTACTGTGATGCCTCTACTTTAGGACTACGGTGTGTTCTCATGCAAGAAGGGAAGGTGATACCATACGCCTCTCGACAATTGAGGCCCCACGAGTTGAACTACCCCACAAATTACTTGGAATTAGTAGTAGTAGTCCATGCGCTGAAGATATGGAGGCATTATCTTATCGATAATAGATGTGAAGTTTTAACCAACCACAAGAGCCTCAAGTACATATTCACCCAGCCTGACCTAAACCTCAGGCAAAGAAGATGGCTGGAGTTGATCAAGGATTATGACTTATACATCCACTACCATCCAGGCAAGGCAAACGTAGTGGCCAATGCCTTATGTTGAAAAGGATATTGTAACGCCGTCATGATGTAGAATCACGCTCCTTAGTTATACAAAGAGATGGAAAGGTTGAACCTAAGAATCACTACCAGAGAATACCTCGCTGCCCTAGAGGTAAGACCTGTCTTAATGGACCAAATCCACGAAGCCCAAAAGGAAGACCCCAACATAGCAAAAATATAAAAGAACGTGAAGAGAGGAAAGGCCCTAGGTTTCTCCGAAGATGAAGTTGGCACTGTATGGTTCGAAAATCATCTGTGTGCCCAGCAGACCAGAGTTGAAGGATCTCATCCTCAAGGAAGCCCATGAGACCCTATACTCCATACATCCAGGGAGTACTAAGATGTACCATGACTTAAAAGAGAAGTACTTGTGGGTCAGTATGAAAAGAGAAATATCTGAATATGTAGCAAGATGTGACACTTGTCAGCGAGTCAAAGAAGAGCACCGGACACCTGCCGATTTATTACAGCCCCTCAAGGTCCCCGAGTGGAAGTGGGAAGAGATAGGGATGGACTTCAACATTGGACTTCCCCGGACCCAAGCCGAATATGACTCCATTTTGGTAATCAATGATTGTCTCACAAAGGTAGCCCATTTCATCCCCATCAAGACGACTTACAACGGTCTGAAGCTAGCAGAGCTGTACATGGCCCGGATTGTGTGTTTGCACGGAGGTCTGAAGAAGATCGTATCCGACTGAGGTAGTTAGTTCACCTCCAAGTATTGGAAGAATCTTCAGGAAGAGCTCGGCACAGGTTGAACTTCAGTATGACTTATCATCCACAAACTGATGGGCAGACTGAAAGGGTGAACCAAATATTAGAAGACATGCTCAGAGTGCGCGCCATAGATTTTGGCGGAATGTGGGAAAAGAGCTTGCCTTATGCAGAGTTCTACAATAATAGCTATCAGGTCAGCTTGCAGATGTCACCTTTCGAGGCAGTGTATGTACGTAAGTGCCGAACACTGCTACTATGGGATCAAACTGGTGAATCTTAGTTGTTCGGGATAGACATTCTGTGAGAGCCGAATAGAAGGTTAAAATCATCAGAGACCGGTTAAAGATAGCACAGTCCCACCAAAAGAGTTATGCCGACAATCGACACAATGACTTGGCATTCGAGCAAGGTGACTATGTTTATCTTCGAGTCACTCCCCTCCAAGGCACTCAGAGGTTCAACATGAGGGGAAAGTTAGCTCTCTGTTATGTTGGTCTTTTTTCAATCATCCGTTGGCAAGGAGAAGTGGCATACCAGTTAGGGTTACCACCCCCCTTAGCTGAGGTGCATTTTGTATTTCACGTCTCCCAATTGTAGAAGTGTCTACGGGTACCCACCGAGCAGGCAGACCTTCAGCAGCTCAACATCCAAGAAGATCTGACTTATATTGAGAAACCGGTTCAGATCGTAGAAGTCGAATGGTTCATTTCTGCAAGGTTCAGTGGAGAAACCACCCCGTCAAAGAAGCCACTTGGGAAAAAGAGGAAGAACTGAAAACCCAATAACCCGAGTTATTAGAGAAACTCTCCGATTCTCGAGGACGACATTCTCTGTAAGGGTGATAAGTTTGTAACACCCCTAATTTCCAAAAAGGTAAAAATAAACCAGAAATACAAAATTCTAGAAAATAATTTATTTTTTAATATAGGTGAAAATGTACAAATACATAAAAATCTAGAGAAATAATCATAATCTTGATCTGAGAAAATTATATTATGTTCTTAAGGCCAAGACATATTTTTGAGAATTGTTTCAAATTTTTAGAGCCTTCGCAAGTAGCTCAGAATTTTTAAACTATTTTCAACAATTATTTTTATTCAGAAATGAATTCTAAACAGTAGTGAGCCGCACCCTCCCTTTCTCTCTCCATAGGCCGGCCCAACCCATTCCTCGCCGCACCATCTCACTAACAAGTCGAGCTCATCTGTCGGCACCATCTGCCCCAACATTAGCTCCAAAATTGGTCGTTGAAATTTCAGAGAATTCATCTTTTTATTCTCTTCGTGTTCATTCAATAAAATTCATATGTATAACATTTATATGGTTTTAATTGGAGTTAAAATAAAATTCTAGAAATTTTTTAAACTTCAAAAATTCATAACTTCTTTAAATTAACTCTAAATTTGACCATTCAAATTTCAGAAAATTTATCTTTTTATTCTCTACATGTTTAGCAAAAAAATTATATTTTTGTATTGTTTGTCTTATTGTTTTTAATTGTTTGTTATTCTTGTTTTCCATGCAGCGAAGATTACGACGCCGCCGAGGAGCCGGAGTACTTCCCTGAAGTTACACCATCACCTTTTGCCTAACAAGGCAAGTCACCAACCCTATTTTTGAGTATATTGAATCCAGTTTTAAATTAAATATCGCTAAAACCCATATGTTATAAATGCTTTAGTCAAATCAAAAGCCTTACAATATAATTATTTAGATCCGCGACCTTGATGTGTAAACCCAAGCCATGCTATCGAGCCTAAACTCCTTGTCACCCTAATAGTAGTATTATTAGATAGTGTCCAATGTATCGACACGACTGTTGTAGGTTTAAAAACGAGTCGTAGATACTTTGGTTCTATTATATGATCCCTATGCTTTCTCTCCCCCTGGAATTCTGTTAGTTATGGAGTTGGTTTGATATGTTAGCATGGTGGGTTTTGGGTGCAAGCGAGGGCATTGGTTAGTCGCACCCGAGGCATTATAAGGACCGGTCTGTGGGATCTGTTGCAATACACTTCCGTACCAACCACAAGTCTAGTGGGTAAGTCTTAACTAGAGGTATGAGTTCCAACTCGAGATACTATGTGGATAGGGGAAAGTAGCACCTACGGGTCACTTGTACCATGTGGCACAAAAGGGGCGCTTCATGCTAAAGGTTTCGGTATGAGTTCCTGTGACCTGGGTCATTTGGAGACACTACAGTCTGCGGGAACGAGTGTCTTATGGGTACAGTGGTACACCTCTGATCAGAGTCTAAATCTTTTCGAAAAGTCAAGCCCACGATCAAAGACGGGTTGCGTGACATCCCATAGTTAGTTTATATGTGTGAAGTGTTGCATGATGATGTGGCATGTAAGGACTGTTGAGCGAGAACGGCTGACTATACTCCTCGAGTTAAAAGATGTTTCATTGTACATGATTTAATTTTCTGTACAAATAAACTTGACTACATTAAAAGCTTCAGCATAAAAATGTACTTTTCCGTACTTTAAGCCATACCTTCCTTTGCT
The DNA here is from genome assembly GCA_019279435.1 of Zizania palustris. NCBI lineage: Eukaryota > Viridiplantae > Streptophyta > Magnoliopsida > Poales > Poaceae > Zizania > Zizania palustris. The sequence continues at coordinate 883,948 of JAAALK010000085.1, read as the reverse complement.
ATTACCATGCATTATTATTGCATCCTCGGTGGCATGTAGAGTACTTTTGTACTCATACCCATTGAAAACCCACTTCAGAGACGGTCTACTATGACGAGGATGGTCTAGAGTAGCGACCTAGTCAAGGTCGCGAGCCTGGAAAAGATGTTAATCCTGAAGATTATTTTACTAGTTTATTTTATTTTGATGTTTGTGTAATAATGTGGCCTGCAAACCATAAATGATTGTCGTATGAAAAATGTCGTGTGATGAACATCTTGTTATTATTGATTTTCTTATTTGGAATTTCAATAAAGTCTCGAATTTGTTAATTCTGGGCGTGACACCCAAGCCCCGCATCGAAAAAGGCCTCGAAGACCACTACTTCTCCTTTGCGTGGCATGGGGATTACTTCATATCCAGGGACCCTCACCGCAACTTCAGGTCCTACCCGCTCGAACACCGCCTCCTTTATTCTCTCTTCAGTGCAGGTGGACCGATCTAGGATGAAGGTCTGGTCAGGGTATTTCGCAGAGGGAGGCCTGAGGTCCCGAGGGCCATAAACCATCAGAGCCCCAAAAGCACCCGACACTGCCACCATCGATGCAGCTGCCGCCATGGCCGCCTGTTGTTAGGCTAGTGAAGAGCCCGAAGCAGGCACTTCTATAAGAGGTCAGTGTCTTACGCCGCAAGTACTGAGAGTAACGGTTGTTTCCACTTAGAAGATGAAAGACCCCATCACTGATAAGTAGGGACGCCAGCAAAAAACAACTGAACACAAGATCCCAGGATATCCGCGGCGGTTGGTATCCTGAGGGAGTAACTTCCCATCTGGAATGACGATCGGTTTCCCGAGGCGGTCTACGCATGTTATTAAGACAGCCGTTTGAAGAGACGGCACAGCTAACGGCTCTCCAAAGCTATGAATGGGTTTTTATTTTTGAACTACCTTCCTTGGCGTTCGAATCCGTCTTAAACTATTTGTAAGTACCTCTGGCTTTTTAGCTTCGGGAGCATAAGTTATTTCGTGCGTATACTGCCACCTCATCATGCAGGGCATTCAGAGAAGGCATAGTCGAGGGGCTACTATTGGGGTGGAGAATAATACCGATAAGGTTTGATGCGCCGAAGGGATACTCCGAAGGATGAGAAGTGTGAAGCCTTCAGCTATCGCTGCTATGCTCTGGGAAGAAGAACTCGAAGCTCTAGGTTAGGATCGAAGCGCACGCGTCACTTCGAAGTGGGCTTCGGCTTCAAGGCATGTTGCCTTTGTATAAGCCCCATCATTAGGGTATAGCCAGAGCCTTCTACTACGAAGGGAAGTCACCAAAAGGGACAAGACATCTTCTTTATCCAAGTGTTCACACAACATTTGTTCATTTGACCCCTACGGAGCCCAGAGAATAGTGCCCACTATGACGGTTATAACTAGAGGGTAGGATAGTATTTTTCTATTGTATTCATGCCTATAAATACCCCCCTTCTACTATAAAAGGGCATCCAATACCAACACAAACAAATACACTTCGAACTAGTCCAAGGTTATTATCCCTAGCGGAGGCCTGGTTTAGACCGTAGTTAGCCACTTCGTGCATTTAACCCTTCGAGGTTATTCTGAACCCGTTAGTGTAATCCTTTGCGCCAATGCACGCGGTGAAGACTAGAAGTGAGCGCATACTCCCACGGAAAATTGGATGTCCGGTATCGTCATCGTAAAGTACAATAGCGATTTGATCATCCCTTGATACTCTCTCTCTCTCTCTCGTCGACCTTGATGCCACTCTTGTCCTTGTCGAGGCCCCCAGATGTGCCATGGGGATCATCCGAGGTTTCAGCTTACCACCAAAATCGAACTTCTTTAGCATATCCTTGGTGTACTTGCTCTGGTGGATGAAGATGCCCTCCTTGGTCTACTTGATCTGGAGCCCTATGAAGTACTTGAGCTAACCCATGAGGCTCATCTCGAACTCACTGTGCATCTTCTTAAAAAAATTGGACACAAGCTCATTAGTAGAACCACCAAAAATAATATCGTCCATGTAAATCTGATCAACCAAGAAATCAGAGCCATGTTTGAGCAAGAAAAGAGCTTTGTCAATAGAACCCAGTTGAAAGTCGTTCCCCAACAAAAACTGCTTCAAGCGATCATATATAGCAAGCCCTAGGGGCTTGCTTCAAACCATATAAAGCTTTTTGCAGCATGGAGGAGGTGTTTGATGGCTCCACCACGTAGGATTCTTCTGACCATGTGGTGGTGGCGGCGGCGAAGGGCAGCGCGTGTGGCAAGAAGAAGGGTGGTGGAGCTAGATCCCGATCTTGATCCATGCTCAAGGTCGTGGAGAGGCGCCTCACCTCCATGCTCGCTTGGCATCCTACTTCCGTGGCCGGCACCACGGCACCTTGCTGGTGGCTCCCTCCCAATAGGCAATGATGTCTACTCACGCGACCATCCTTAGTCGCTCTTCACCTTCAAATCCCCATTCTTCAATGCCTCCCATGGTACACCCGCTTGTCTCTTCCTCTCCATCCGATCTACGACACTCGTAGGTGGATTCGTGTGGGGGATCTAGATCTTTCTCTACCAAGATTTCGGAGGTGGATCCCTGTCGCGCCCCGATTTAATAAATCAGGACTTTATTGAAATTCCATAGAAAATCAATAAAACAAGACGTTCATCATGCGACCACGTACAATACGGGCAATCATTCACGGTTCGTAGACCGCATTAATACAAAAGTGAATAAAGGTGAAGAGAAACTAATAAAATAAGGGTCCTAGATGAACGCCTCCTTCCAGTCTCGCCTTGACTGGGTCGCTACTCCAGACCTTCATCCTCCTCGTAGTAGACGGGCTCTGATGTTGTAAGTCAACGGGGTGAGTACAGATGTACTCAGCAAGCCACCGAATGCAAATATAATGCAAGGTAATAACAAGGGAGATAGTGGCTAGTTTTGCGGAAGCAGCATAATTGTAAAGCTTTAAATGTGAGCAATTTATTAGTACGGAAAAGTAAACATGTGTGTGTGCATCATCATCTTCTAACTCGAGGGGTACAGTCAGCCCCACCTCGCTCAACAGTCCTTACGTGCCATGAATAACTCGACCATTCAAACAATTGTAAACTAACTGCGAGTAGTTACACAACCCGCCCTTGACCGTGGGCTCGGCTTTTCGAAAAGATTGAATTACTCTGATCAGAGATGTACCACTGTACCCACAAGGCACGCACTCATCACTTACACCAAAGTGTAACGAGATGACCCATCACACGGGAACTCGTGCCAAAACCTTCCATATAGTCCTCCCCGACTCAATAGCACCCTCTTATGGGTTTCATATGGTGTCCCGACGCATCGGAGCCCCACCATACCCCCCTTGAGCCTCGTCGGTACAAGTCGCCCGCAGGCTAGCCCCTTGCCCCCTCCTCTATGGTGCATCGAGCCGGAGTATTCCATACTTCCAGTTAGGACTTACCCATTAGACTTGTGGTTGGTACGGAAGTGCTTTGCAACAGATCCCGCAGACCGGTCCTTATAGTGCCCCGGGTGCGACAAACCAGTGCCCGAGCTTGCACCCGGAACCCACCATACTTATAACCTAGCCAACTCCAACAGAGTCCAGAGACGAGAATAACAGGGAAATTCATATACAGAATCCAGCTATCTACGACTCGTTCTTTTTAACCTATAGCAGTTGTGCCGGTACATTGGGCACTAGCTAATATTTTTATAGTAGAGTGACAAGGAGTTAAGGCTCAATAAGCATGGCTTGGGTTTGCACACAAGGACAGGGATCTAATAAATATAAGTGTAAGGCTTGAATATTTGTCTAATGCAATATTAACCTATGGGTTATAGCGATAAGTTATTAAAACATGGGTTCGATTATGATCAATTGTTTCCACAAAGGTGATCGATGACTTGCCTTGATCAGCAAATGGGGATGGAGGAACCTCGGGGTAGAACTCCTGCTCCTCGACGAACTCGTAGTCTTCTCGATACGGAAAATAAACAATACATTCCATAAACAGATAAAATTCACCCAATATTAAACATACACATTTGTAGGTTTTATTATGTGAAGTAATATTTTTAATATTTCAAGGTTTTGTACAAAACAGTAAAATTTAATATTTTAGAATTTTCCCAATTTATTTTCTGTATTATTAACTTTAACCTTAAGGGATTTTTATTCATTTATTTATTAATAATATTTTGGGTAACAGAAACATACTGTTTTATGGCATTAATGTGTAGAGAATAATATTCTGGTTCTAACAAAATTTGAATGGTGAAATTTGGAGTTAAAATGAGCAAGATATGAATTTTTGAAGTTTAAACTATTTTCTGGAATTTTATTTAAACTAAAAACAGTCTCTGGTCCACGGTGAACCAGGTTCACCGTGAACCCGTGACTATGCGCGTGGACCCGAGCGATCTGGGCCGTTGGATCTGGATCCGGCGGCCAGATGCGAGGCGGGCGGTTTAAGTGAAAATGAACGGCTGCGATTAAAACGTGGCGAACGGTTACACGTGGACGCCTGAGATCGCTCGGAGGTTTTAAGTGGCGATCGACGGTCGCGATCGCTCGATACCCCTTCGATCAGATCCGAGGGCTTGGATTAAATCCAGAAGGGAATTAATCGTAGCCCTCCGATCGTGATCGGACGGCCACGATCGCGTCCGGCACGGCACGACGTAAGGGGGCGCGTACCCCCTTCGTCTCCGGCGACGGCGGGTTCGGGCGCGGTGGCAGCGGCGGCGGCGAGCGCCTACGTGCCTAGCTAAGGCCAAAAATGGACTGCGGAGGTGATGGGGATCACGATTGTACCTTCAGCGGCGAAGATGGGGGCTTGGAGATGACCGGCGGCGAGCGTAGACGGCGGAGCTCTTCGGGTTCTTGACGGCGACGGTGATCCGACGACGCCCACGGCCAACGGAGTGGATGCCGAGGACAGGTGAGCTCTGGTGGTCATGACGGTGGCGACGACGTAGACGGAGGAGGTCCGAGATGATGGCGAGGGCTCGCCGGAGTCTAAACAGAGGAGAAAATCAAAGACGGGGTGGCGGCGCTCTGGAGGACTAGGGCTCGGGCTACGGCGTTGTGGGGTGAGGGCGGCGACCAGAGGGGCTTTTATAGGGGTCGCCGGCGGTGGATATGGTAGGGTTATCGGAGGAAACCGAGAGGGATCCTTTCCATCTCCGGCGAGGTTTCTAAACCTTCGGATCTACTGCCATTTTCACGAATTCCGTGCGGCTAAGGATGGAATGGAGGCGGTGGCGATCGGGGAAGGTGATCCGGGGAAATCGGGTGGGATCTGGCGGCCGGCGGCGAGGGAAACAGAAGGGATCGCCGGGAAGAAGGAAGGGGGCGATCCCCTTCCATCGGAGACGAAGCACCTGACAGGTGGGCTCCACCTGTCAGTGGCGAACGGGAAAGGAAAGGGCCGATAGGCGGGCCACGGCAGTCAGCGGGCGAACGCGGGCGCACGGAGGCTGACGGGTGGGGCCGAGGCGGGGTGCGAGCGGGAGGAGAGAGGGGGGGCGGCGCCGACAGGCGGGACCCGCTTGTCAGAGAGAGAACAGTGGTGGGCTGGGCCTAAAAGGCTTTAGGAGGGGATTTCGGGGTTGAGGCCCATTAAGCTTTTCAATTCTTTTCTGATTTAAAATAATTCCAGTAATTCATTTATTTGATTAAGGGTTGAATCACTGTTGATAAAAATTTGTAAAAATTCCTAAAATTATATCTTGGCCTCTAGTTCATCTCATAAAATTTTCAAGTCCAGATTTTGAGTATTTCTCCCTGTTTGGCTTTATTTGGGTTCTTTTGGTGATTTTTCTTTAATAATAAATTCAGAAATGATTTAAATAATATTTTCTTTTTTATTTTATTCCTTTTAATTTTTGGGGTGTTACAATCCTATCCCCCTTACAGAGAATCTCGTCCTCGAGATTCGGATCAATCCTCGAATAGCTCAGGATGCTGTGCCTTGAGTTCATCTTCTTTTTCCCATGTAGCTTCCTCTACTGGATGATTGCTCCACTGCACTTTGCAGAAGCGGATGACTCGACTCCTGGTGGTTCTTTCTTTGACTTCCAATATCTTGACCGGTTTTTCCACATAGGTTAGATCTTCTTGGACATCCAACTGCTGAAGATCCACTTGCTCCGTGGGGACGCGGAGACACTTCTTGAGTTGAGAAACATGAAACACGTCATGCACTCCAGCCAATGAGGGCGGTAATTCCAACTGATATGCAACTTCGCCTTGGCGTCGAATAACGGGAAATGGTCCAACATATCGAGGGGCCAACTTTCCTCTCATGTTAAACCGTTGAGTCCCACGAAGAGGTGTAACCCGAAGATATACATGTTCTCCTTCTTCAAAGGCTAGGTCTCGACGGCGATTGTCGGCGTAGCTCTTCTGTCGCGATTGGGCTGTCTTGAGTCGGTCTCTGATGATTCGTACCTTCTCTTCAGCTTCACGAAGAATGTCGGTTCCGAATACTTGGGATTCACCTGTTTGGTCCCAAAGTAGAGGAGTTCTGCACTTACGTCCATATAGGGCCTCAAAAGGAGACATCTGAAGACTGGCTTGATAGCTATTGTTGTATGAAAATTCAGCGTACGGCAAGCTCTTGTCCCAAGTGGCTCCAAAATCCAAAACACATGCTCGAAGCATATCCTCTAGTATCTGATTTACCCTTTCTGTTTGTCCATCTGTCTGAGGATGGTAGGCGGTACTGAAATTCAATCTCGTGCCCATCTCCTCTTGGAGGTTCTTCCAAAAACGAGAGGTAAACTGACTTCCTCGGTCAGACACTATCTTCTTGGGCACTCCATGAAGACATACTATCCGGGCCATATATAGCTCTGCTAGCTTAGGGCCACTAAAGGTCGTCTTGACGGCTATGAAATGAGCTACTTTTGTAAGCCGATCAATGATCACCCATATAGAATCATACCCAAGTTGGGTCTTTGGTAATCCAGTGATGAAATCCATTCCGATTTCTTCCCACTTCCATTCCGGCACCTTAAGCGGCTGTAACAATCCTGCAGGTCTCTGGTGTTCAGCTTTTACTCTTCTGCAGGTGTCACATTCGGCGACGAACTGTGCAATCTCTCTTTTCATGTTGACCCACCAATAACGTTCTTTCAGATCCTGGTACATCTTGGTACTGCCGGGATGAATGGAGTACAACGTCTCATGGGCTTCTCTTAGGATAAGGGTCTTTATTTCAGGTTTATCCGGCACACATATCCGGGTCCCAAACCATATGGTGCCACTCTCGTCTTCTGAAAATCCGGGGGCTTTCCCTTGTCTCATGTTCTTCTTAATGGCAGCTATATCCGGGTCCTCTGACTGAGCTTCACGGATATGTTCAAACAAGACAGGTTGGGTCTCCAAGGTGGCTAGATATGCTTTGGTGGTCAATCCAAGATTTAATTTTTCCATCTCCCTACATAACGAGGGTGCGTGTTCTTGAATCAGCATAGCTGTGCAATATCCTTTGCGACTTAAGGCATCGGCTACCACATTTGCTTTTCCGGGGTGGTAGTGAATACCCAGGTCATAGTCCTTGATTAGTTCCAACCATCGTCTTTGCCTCAGATTAAGGTCAGGCTGTGTGAAGATATACTTCAAACTTTTGTGATCTGTAAAGATCTCACAGCGATTCCCAACCAAATAGTGCCTCCAAATCTTGAGGGCGTGCACTACGGCGGCTAATTCTAGATCATGGGTCGGATAATTTAACTCATGAGGTCTCAACTGACGGGAGGCATAAGAGATAACTTTTCCATCTTGCATAAGAACACATCCCAATCCTTGGCGAGATGCGTCGCAATAGACATGGAAGTCTTTGCGGATATCTGGTAGGGTCAGTATAGGTGCAGATACCAAACGAGTCTTGAGGGTGCGAAAACTTTCCTCGCAATCAGGAGTCCATTCGAACTTCTCTCCTTTCTGCAACAACTTGGTCATTGGCTTGGCTATCTTCGAAAAATTCTCGATGAATCTTCGGTAATATCCGGCCAATCCCAGAAAACTTCGTATCTCAGATACGTTTGTGGGTGGCAGCCAATCCGTAACTGCTTCTACTGTGGCAGGATCTACTGCGATTCCTTGTGCAGAGATGATGTGTCCGAGGAACTTTACTTCTGCCGTCCAAAACTTACATTTGCTGTACTTGGCATATAATTGGTGTTCCCTTAGCTTTCCTAAGGTTAACCGGAGGTGAAACTCGTGCTCCTTCTGGTCCTTGGAATAAATGAGGATGTCGTCTATGAAAACCACTATGAACTTGTCTAAATACTCCGTGAACACTTTATTCATCATATTCATGAAGAAGGTAGGGGCGTTGGTCAATCCAAAGGACATAACCGTGCACTCATATAATCCATAACGGGTAGTGAAGGCCGTCTTGGGTATATCTTCTTCTCGAATCCTTAACTGATGGTAACCAGACCGCAGGTCGATCTTCGAGAATACCGTAGCTCCTCTGAGCTGGTCGAAGAGATCATCGATCCGAGGCAACGGGTACTTATTCTTGATTGTCACCTCATTCAGGGCGCGGTAATCTACACACATACGCTTTGCCTTGTCTTCTTTCTTCTCGACGAAGATGACGGGAGCACCCCACGGTGATGTGCTTGGTCTGATATAACCTTTCTTCTCAAGATCCTCCAACTGTTGCTTCATCTCAGCTAATTCATTGGCGGCCATCCGGTATGGTCGCTTATAAATAGGAGTGGTTCCGGGCACCAAATCAATCCTAAACTCGATGTCCCTCTTAGGTGGCATCCCTGGTAGATCTTCTGGGAATACATCCGGGTATTCACTGACTACTGGTATCTCCTCCAAGGTAATCTGATGTAGTCTTGTCCCTCCGGCCTTCATGCTGGGCATCTGGAATGTGACTATAGTCCCTTCTTCATTAGTCACCGTTACTTTTCTCTGGGCACATTCTATCACACCTTGGTGTTTATTTAGCCAATCCATCCCTAGAATGAGGTCCAAACCTTGACATTCTATTAGAATGGGGTCGGCCCAAAATATCGTGCCTTGGATATCTACCCATACCCTTGGACTAAAGGAACAAGCGAGGGTTTGCTTTCCCGGGGTAGCTATTAGTACTGGCCTGGGTAGTTCACTTATGTCCAGTGCATTATTTTCCACAAAAGCAGTTGATATAAAGGAGTGGGTAGCTCCGGTGTCAAATAATACCACTGCATGCGATGAATGAACCATAAACTTACCCATGACAATTTCTGGTGCAGCCTGGGCTTCCTCGGCGGAGACGTGGTTCACTTTGGCGCGGACGGCGGGGTTGGAGGTGACTCCTTGAGCTCTCTTGGGATGGGGGCACTGGTGGGAGTAGTGTCCCTCTTGGCGGCAGTTGAAGCATACCACAGGCTTGCCATGCCTGTCTCTCAAGACCTCCGGCTTCTTGGCCGGGGCGACTGGGGCGGTCGGTGCGGCTGGAGCGGCACGAGGTTGGCTGGCTCCGGCGTTGGCAGCTGGTGGCGCCGGGCGATATACTGACCGGGGGTGGTACTGTGGCGCTGGTGGAGGTGGAGCAAAACGGGGTCTTTGGGCCATACCCTGGTTCTGCCTGAAGGCAATCATGCGCTTCTTCTTCAGGTCGACCTTATTTTGTTGGGTCTCCTGCATGATAGCCTTGTTCACCAACTTCTGGAAGTTGGTGAAGTCTCCAGAGATGAGTTGTAGGGACAACTCGTCCTTCAGTCCCCGAAGGAACTTAGCTTGTCTGGCTGCATCCGTACGGACCTCCTCTGGTGCGTACCGGGCCAGACGGTTAAACTCATGTAGATATTCCGTGACAGATCTGCTCCCTTGCTGCAGATCTCTGAACTCTTGTTGCTTCTGGGCAACGATGCCGTCGGGGATGTGGGCGGCACGAAAAGCAGCCGAGAACTCCGCCCAAGTGGAGGCGTGGCCCTCGGGCAGGGTCTCACGATGGTTGTCCCACCACTCTGCGGTGGGACCATGAAGCTGGTGGGTGGCGAAGGCCACCCTCTCCTGCTCAGTGCAGGTCAGGAGGTCGAGCTTCTTCTCGATCGCCCGTAACCAATCCCCAGCCTCCATGGGGTTGGTGGTGCTAGAGAAGGTCGGTGGGCGGACTCGGAGGAACTCCGAGAGCTGTGTCGCGGGAGCGGGAGCTGGTGTGGCAGGTCGGGGCAGCTCGGGCTGTTGGTGGAGACGAAAGAAGTGAGCCTGCTGCTCTTGCATCTGCTGCTGCTGCTGCTGCATCTGGTGCAGGAGGGCTGAGACCAACTGATTTTGAGTGGCCATCATTTCAGCCAAGGTTGGGTGGTTGGCGACCGGGGCTTGCCTCTGCCCGGTGGCTCCCCATTGTGGCAGGTTGCCACTATCCCCTCCATTCTGAGGAGCATCTGATCCCTGGGTGTTGGTCATCCTGGAATTTTCAATGTGTACACATTTATTTTGGTGAACTTCTTTTATATTTTATTTCAAAAGGATACCGTTCTTGCGGTTACATTTATTTATTCTCTCATTCATGCCTTATATTTTGACATGAATGCTAATACAAGCAAGCAAATAAAAATAACAATCAATCGTAAAACTACGTCTAAGGCAGCTCGGGGGACGGCTCGATCTCGGGCTCGTGGGAGACGGGCGGGGTCGAGGAACTGGACGGTCCGGCGGGTGGTGCGCTGCGGGAGATCCTCTTGGGCCTCACAGTGGGAGTCTGAAGGGGTTTCTTCCTGCGAGGCGGAAGAGGTGCGATCTCCTCTATGTCCTTCTTCAACTCTCTGAGCTGCTGACGGAGCTGGGCGTGGACCATGGCGCCCTGGCGTAGGAGCTCGTTCTGACGCCTCAACTCCTCCACCTCCAGGGTCAACAGAGGGTTCTGCTCAAGCTGTCGACGGAGCTCGGCATTCTCACGGGTCAGGTTCTCCGAAGTGTGGCGGTAGAAGTCGATGGTGTCGTGCTGGCTGTCTGCGTCGAGGACGGCCTCTGTGTGAAGGTTGTCCATGGCCTCCAAGAGTCTCATCGTGCGGGTGATGGCGGAGTTGCTCTGGGTGAGGGGACTGATGTAGATGCTGCGGTGGCTCCCGGGTGTGCGCATGGGCATGAAGCTGTAGACAGTGTCGCGGAGGTGGCAGTCGTAGACCAGTCGTAGCTCGGCGAGGGACTGGAGAGCGGCTCGCTGGCTGGCCACCACGAAGGAAGGTCCTCCAACTCCATGGGTGTAGAAAGGTGGCTGCGTGGAAGAGGGGCGGATCACAACCGTGACCTCGCAGTAGCTCTCGTTCGCATCGGGAAAAATCCCGTGGAACGCAGGCTCATGGGGAAACCCCAAAAAGTCGACGAGCACGCGAAGCTCGCGGATGAATCTGGCCTCGTCACGAAGAGTCCCGCTCATGGTATGAACCGGCATCTACAAAAGAGAGAAAATTTTGTGAAAATTTTAGAAGATGAGAGGACAAGTAATCTTTTGTAAAATATAGTGAATATATATATAAGTCCTAAGGTCAGGTCTGTTTGGCTTCCTACAGTCAAGTCGGCTCTGATACCATCTTGTCGCGCCCCGATTTAATAAATCAGGACTTTATTGAAATTCCATAGAAAATCAATAAAACAAGACGTTCATCATGCGACCACGTACAATACGGGCAATCATTCACGGTTCGTAGACCGCATTAATACAAAAGTGAATAAAGGTGAAGAGAAACTAATAAAATAAGGGTCCAAGATGAACGCCTCCTTCCAGTCTCGCCTTGACTGGGTCGCTACTCCAGACCTTCATCCTCCTCGTAGTAGACGGGCTCTGATGTTGTAAGTCAACGGGGTGAGTACAGATGTACTCAGCAAGCCACCGAATGCAAATATAATGCAAGGTAATAACAAGGGAGATAGTGGCTAGTTTTGCGGAAGCAGCATAATTGTAAAGCTTTAAATGTGAGCAATTTATTAGTACGGAAAAGTAAACATGTGTGTGTGCATCATCATCTTCTAACTCGAGGGGTACAGTCAGCCCCACCTCGCTCAACAGTCCTTACGTGCCATGAATAACTCGACCATTCAAACAATTGTAAACTAACTGCGAGTAGTTACACAACCCGCCCTTGACCGTGGGCTCGGCTTTTCGAAAAGATTGAATTACTCTGATCAGAGATGTACCACTGTACCCACAAGGCACGCACTCATCACTTACACCAAAGTGTAACGAGATGACCCATCACACGGGAACTCGTGCCAAAACCTTCCATATAGTCCTCCCCGACTCAATAGCACCCTCTTATGGGTTTCATATGGTGTCCCGACGCATCGGAGCCCCACCATACCCCCCCTTGAGCCTCGTCGGTACAAGTCGCCCGCAGGCTAGCCCCTTGCCCCCTCCTCTATGGTGCATCGAGCCGGAGTATTCCATACTTCCAGTTAGGACTTACCCATTAGACTTGTGGTTGGTACGGAAGTACTTTGCAACAGATCCCGCAGACCGGTCCTTATAGTGCCCGGGTGCGACAAACCAGTGCCTGAGCTTGCACCCGGAACCCACCATACTTATAACCTAGCCAACTCCAACAGAGTCCAGAGACGAGAATAACAGGGAAATTCATATACAGAATCCAGCTATCTACGACTCGTTCTTTTTAACCTATAGCAGTTGTGCCGATACATTGGGCACTAGCTAATATTTTTATAGTAGAGTGACAAGGAGTTAAGCCTCAATAAGCATGGCTTGGGTTTGCACACAAGGACAGGGATCTAATAAATATAAGTGTAAGGCTTGAATATTTGTCTAATGCAATATTAACCTATGGGTTATAGCGATAAGTTATTAAAACATGGGTTCGATTATGATCAACTGTTTCCACAAAGGTGATCGATGACTTGCCTTGATCAGCAAATGGGGATGGAGGAACCTCGGGGTAGAACTCCTGCTCCTCGACGAACTCGTAGTCTTCTCGATACGGAAAATAAACAATACATTCAATAAACAGATAAAATTCACCCAATATTAAACATACACATTTGTAGGTTTTATTATGTGAAGTAATATTTTTAATATTTCAAGGTTTTGTACAAAACAGTAAAATTTAATATTTTAGAATTTTCCCAATTTATTTTCTGTATTATTAACTTTAACCTTAAGGGATTTTTATTCATTTATTTATTAATAATATTTTGGGTAACAGAAACATACTGTTTTATGGCATTAATGTGTAGAGAATAATATTCTGGTTCTAACAAAATTTGAATGGTGAAATTTGGAGTTAAAATGAGCAAGATATGAATTTTTGAAGTTTAAACTATTTTCTGGAATTTTATTTAAACTAAAAACAGTCTCTGGTCCACGGTGAACCAGGTTCACCGTGAACCCGTGACTATGCGCGTGGACCCGAGCGATCTGGGCCATTGGATCTGGATCCGGCGGCCAGATGCGAGGCGGGCGGTTTAAGTGAAAATGAACGGCTGCGATTAAAACGTGGCGAACGGTTACACGTGGACGCCTGAGATCGCTCGGAGGTTTTAAGTGCCGATCGACGGTCGCGATCGCTCGATACCCCTTCGATCAGATCCGAGGGCTTGGATTAAATCCAGAAGGGAATTAATCGTAGCCCTCCGATCGTGATCGGACGGCCACGATCGCGTCCGGCACGGCACGACGTAAGGGGGCGCGTACCCCCTTCATCTCCGGCGACTGCGGGTTCGGGCGCGGTGGCAGCGGCGGCGGCGAGCGCCTACGTGCCTAGCTAAGGCCAAAAATGGACTGCGGAGGTGATGGGGATCACGATGGTACCTTCAGCGGCGAAGATGGGGGCTTGGAGATGACCGGCGGCGAGCGTAGACGGCGGAGCTCTTCGGGTTCTTGACGGCGACGGTGATCCGACGACGCCCACGGCCAACGGAGTGGATGCCGAGGACGGGTGAGCTCTGGTGGTCACGACGGTGGCGACGACGTAGACGGAGGAGGTCCGAGATGATGGCGAGGGCTCGCCGGAGTCTAAACAGAGGAGAAAATCAAAGACGGGGTGGCGGCGCTCTGGAGGACTAGGGCTCGGGCTACGGCGTTGTGGGGTGAGGGCGGCGACCAGAGGGGCTTTTATAGGGGTCGCCGGCGGTGGATATGGTAGGGTTATCGGAGGAAACCGAGAGGGATCCTTTCCATCTCCGGCGAGGTTTCTAAACCTTCGGATCTACTGCCATTTTCACGAATTCCGTGCGGCTAAGGATGGAATGGAGGCGGTGGCGATCGGGGAAGGTGATCCGGGGCAATCGGGTGGGATCTGGCGGCCGGCGGCGAGGGAAACAGAAGGGATCGCCGGGAAGAAGGAAGGGGGCGATCCCCTTCCATCGGAGACGAAGCACCTGACAGGTGGGCTCCACCTGTCAGTGGCGAACGGGAAAGGAAAGGGCCGATAGGCGGGCCACGGCAGTCAGCGGGCGAACGCGGGCGCACGGAGGCTGACGGGTGGGGCCGAGGCGGGGTGCGAGCGGGAGGAGAGAGGGGGGGCGGCGCCGACAGGCGGGACCCGCTTGTCAGAGAGAGAACAGTGGTGGGCTGGGCCTAAAAGGCTTTAGGAGGGGATTTCGGGGTTGAGGCCCATTAAGCTTTTCAATTCTTTTCTGATTTAAAATAATTCCAGTAAATCATTTATTTGATTAAGGGTTGAATCACTGTTGATAAAAATTTGTAAAAATTCCTAAAATTATATCTTGGCCTCTAGTTCATCTCATAAAATTTTCAAGTCCAGATTTTGAGTATTTCTCCCTGTTTGGCTTTATTTGGGTTCTTTTGGTGATTTTTCTTTAATAATAAATTCAGAAATGATTTAAATAATATTTTCTTTTTTTATTTTATTCCTTTTAATTTTTGGGGTGTTACAATCCCGCTAGTCACGATTGTTTGATCCATGGGTTTTCTTGGTTCCAGAGCTAGCTAATGTGTGTTAGGAAATAAACCTGACTTCTCTTTTTTAGAGATTACTTTGAGCTCATTTGGAAAGAGATCCTTCGAGCGTATCTTTGATTTGTGGCTAGGATGGCAAATGATTTCCTTGCTGCTTTTATTTTCTATGTTTAAGGAGTAGGTTTCCTTTCAGGTTTTCCCTTCCAAGTTTAGTTTCTTCCATGTTTAGATTGGAATTTGCACTATAAAGAAACGTCTAGTGTAGACATTGAGAATAAAAAGAGAAGAGCAATAAAGTTGCATCCACAAATCTGTTTGTGTGTGTCTCTATTCTCACCAGATGGCTCGGCGGAGAAAGCTCGGCTGAGGGTTTGGCTGACAATGTGTGCGTGTGTTTTTTCATGCACGTTTGATGTGTTCTTTGTTCATTCTTGTGAGTGCCTAATTAGGATATGGTTTTAGCGGTTGGGCGGCTTGTGTGTGTGATTGATCTCATGCTTATGGATGTTGCAGTTGTTGTTGCGACGTGAAAGCTCCCCTTTTGTGTGATCACAGTAGATAATGCATGCTGTCTATGCTCTGCTTAATCAAAAATCTAGAACATGTGTGCCTGTATAGTAGATAACAGAATTTTGTGTAAATTTTCTTCTCACGTACACTTTCCTGGCGACCCACACTCAAAAAAGTATTTTGCTTGTCGTACAAACAATATTCTTAAGAAATTGCTTGGACTAGTTTCCTCTTTCCATGTTATTTTTGTTATTTGTATGGTTTGTGAATTACTGCTGTATGGTTTGTGAATTACTGTTGTACACTACAACAAAACAGGGAACTTCCGTCGGCCAAAGCCGACGGAAGTTAGCCCTTTCTCGACGGAAGAAGCTAACTTCCGTCGGTAAAAGCATAACTTCCGTCGGCATTTGGCCGATGGAAGCGCGTAGATGGAAGTTAGCTAACTTCCACCGGCTTCACGTGGTCGACGGAAGTTAGGGGCACCTAACTTCCATTGGCTTTGGCCCTGGCCGACGGAAGTTGGCCTTTCTGCCAACATGGCCGAAAGCAGCTAACTTCCGTCGGCTATGGTCAAAGCCGACGGAAGTTAGCTGGTATTTTTTTTGTTTTTTCCTGGTTTCCCCTATTCACACTCACATCCAAACACAATTTATATCACATTCACAATACACGTCCAAATTCACATTTCATATCCAAAATCACATTCAAACTTCACATATAACATCCAAAATCACATCTCACATCCAAAACTTCACACATCACATCCAAAATCACATAACACAACTTAATTCAAATCCAAAGTCACAGTACATATCCGCATTCACATATACCATCCAAATTCACATACAAAGTCACATAACACATCGAGATTCAATCCAGGTTCACAATACACATCCATACTCACTGATCGCCCACATTTGGGTTGTGGGCGCCGCCGCTGCCTCCCGCTTCATCCACATTTGCCCGGGAGGCTCCATCCTGGCCAGGTGTATGGAAACTCTGAAGAAATAGAAAAAAATAGAGAACGAATTAACTCAACTACTCTTCTAAACACTAACTTAAGTATCTGAAGTAATGATATGTCAGGAGGTACCTCAGGTGATGTAGAATATAATGGTGGTGGCGGGGGAGGTAGTGGTTGGAAATTGGACATGTCAAATCCACCATGCTGTTGGGCTAGTTGCTACACATGTTGTAATGTAATCAGTTAGTTCTAAACCTATTTCTGAATACTTTTAACTGCAACACTCCAAACTAAAATTACTTAGATCATCGCCTGCTGTTTTGCTAAGCAGGCGGTATAGTACTCGTCGCGCCGCCTCATTTCCTGCCTCATTTCCTCCCTCACCCGAACCACCTCCGGAGTTTCTTCTGAGTGACGACGGCTGGAGCCAACTCCGACGGAGCTCTGCGATGACTGAGCTGACTTCTGAGCTCTCACCGCTCTCGAGTCAATAACTCCATTGAACATGGAGTACCTGCAACATTGAATGAGTTAGTTACCATCACAATACCATACACAAAACATTAATAAAAACATTGTCTCACCGTCCATGGCTTTTTCCACCTCCGCTAGAGTACACGGCCATTTGGTCGACAGGTTCTCTCCGCCAATCATAGTCCTCTCCATGGAGTCGAACCATGTGTTAACCATACTGCGCCTGCAAAAAACATGTCCAATTAGCTAGACGCAAAAAAATGAAATTATGCAAACTCTTAATAACATCTCACCAAATGGTCCGTGGCTATCTGGCTACACAAGACATCTGGCTGTGTAGGATTGCTTCCTTTGTGACTAGAGGTATACACCTCTATGTCACTTGGCACGTTGCCAGATTTAGCTTCCTGTATCTATAGCTAAAGAGTGACAGAAGAAGGTCTTACTATGCGTTTAGCGTGGCGAATATGTCCGTCGGCACCATATCTTTGCTTCGGATCCGTCCCGTGGCATTGTCTTTTCTGCTCGGAAGTCTTCTTAAATGCAGCTGAAGACCAAATCTTGCAGAATTCGAAATATGCGTCCTCGCGGTTTGCAAACCATGGAATCCTCACTTGAACTGAGATGCTATTTGTATTATATGACAACAAATCTCAACAACCGAAGAAGCAAAAAGTTAGAATTGTTTAACAAACGGTATTGTTCTTCAGTCAAATATATTGACGATGTGCCCGTCGCCTTACTCATTCGTTGCCCTAGCTTCTCCTTGTAGTAAGCATTGTTCGCTTGAATGCGGGCATACGAAATAGCATCCTTCACCACCTTATGTGCATTGTTGTTGAAGACTTGAAGGGCATGATTATGGTGATTTCCGACTTCTGGCAAGCAAAAGCGTAACTGCAAAAGTCATGATTAGTACAGTGTTGTAACTCGAAAAGCTTTGTGTTAGAACTAAAAGAAGATTGAAAAAACACATGAATACCCAGAAGTCATGAGACACCGCCCCTGAGCAGTTTCGTGGCGCCCGTCAGGAGCAAACCGGTACTGGTCCCATGTCTGGCATAGAACCCGCTCATCGGTTGGCATTGTCAGCACCCCTGGATAGTGCAGACGACACAGGTTACCCAATATCTTGTTAACCTGCCTGACCCTCGAAGTGCTGTCAAACAACTAGCGGCCTCAAGTATATGCAAACAACTATATATGTATGTGACACATATCTTCTAACCTTAACAATTTATGTGACACACAATTCACAAATAAAAAGTGAAAAAAATAACACATTAACAATTTATCTTGGGTGACATATATCTTCTAATAACACATTAACAATTTATGTGACACATAATTCACAAATAAAAAGTGAAAAAAAGCCGAAAAAATTACTTCGTTGGACGATGACGGGCGGTGACGACGGGCGACGGCGGCGACAACCAGGGGGCGGTGCCCTGAAGGGGGCCACGACGGCCAGGAGAGGACGCGGCGGTGGGCGGCACGGGGCAGCGGCCGGCGCGGTGGCGCGGGGCACCGGAGGCGGGCGGGCGGTGCGCGGCGCGGGGCGCCGGAGGTGGGCGGTGGCACGGGCGCGAGGCGGGCGGCGGCGTGGGCCAAAGGCTGTTGGCCGGGGCGGCGGGAGGCGGCGGGCGGCCGGCGGGCGGGGCGGTGGCGGCGGCGCGGGCTGGGCGCGGGAGGCGGCGGCGGGCGGTGTGCAGTGGGCGCGTACGGGGAGTTAGGTCTCCCTGTACGCGCGCGCGGTTGGGGAAAAACCCCCTAACTTCCGTCGGCAAGCATTAAAGCCGACGGAAGTCGGAAGTTAAGTTAAGACTTCCGTCGGCTTTAATGCTTGCCGACGGAAGTTAGGGGATCTGATCGGCCACGAAAAAATCCAGCCTAACTTCCGTCGGCCACTGTGAAAAGCCGACGGAAGTTAACTTAACTTCCGTCAGCCACTTGAGTCCGACGGAAGTTAATTAACTCCCGTCGGCTTTCGAAAAAGCCGACGGAAATTTGATTATGCATATATAGTTTCCAGGATTATTCTACAATTGTGCTTTACACTTGATCGTGCAGTTAAGGATTGGTCAGAACATGCAGGAGCAAAATTTTTGCACAACGTTTAAGAAACACCAAATTCTTTCTTCATTTGCTGATTGTACTTGACCTAATCCCCTGCTTGTAATTGTTATGCTAGGTGCTTCATGCTGCATCATCACCAATTGAACTTGCAAAAGTCTATATGGAAGCACAAACCTCAGCATCGATCTGTACATGAGTCTCAAAAGAGAAAATTGAGAGCTTTGAGTCATGGAGTTGATGGACAATTCATGATCAAGAGTTTTCCCTAAAGTAGCTACAGATACTTCTGTATATATGCTGGCCAGGCTCAGTTGTCAAAAACTATCCCAATTATCTTACACCACAGAGTAATAAAGGAAGAGCTCTGCCTCTAACTTCCTCTCGGATAACTTATACTGGCTCACTTTTCCCAAGATATAACAAGGTCTCTACAACTTTCGTACGATTTTATTTGATTTTTTTATGTGTGATATCTTCATGTCTCATGTGCTGAGCTATCGGACTGTAACTAAAAAGAGACATTAAGTCTAGGACTACAAATTCTTACTGTTTGTTTTCCATGTTTACACCAGACAGGAAATCATGCTGCCTACGATAACTCATTTGGGCAGACAGAACATTCAACTCCTCTTCCTTGTGGAAGTAAGGTTAGATAATCAAGTTAAATGCTTTCTTCACTGTCACCATGATATATTCACAGTGTTTGCTTTTTTAGTCAAACATCTATAATTCTTGTTCTTGGCATGAAATTACTTCTTACCTTCTATTGTGCCATATGGAGTGGGATGTTGATAGACATACTTGTTCCATTCCTCAAACCTAAGAAGCAAGTTTAGTTCACACTTCAGAGTTAGGTTAAAATGAACCTACACTAGCCCACTCAAACAAAACACCCAAAATACTGAGGAGCCTCAGCCTGATTGAAGCCCAGACAGCGGCATTTTGTGTTGGAACTTTTATGACGTATGAGTAAGTTAATTGTTGCTATTCAACTTATCTAACCTACTATATAACTGGTGAGTTTGAGTGTCCATCCGTTAAATCACAACCTTTCATACGCATCTAACGTATCACAACCATTGATCTTCCAACTAATTTCACGCATCACACTTACACAAATCATAATCACCTAACCCTAATCAGCAGATTTCTTGCCACCGCACGCCGTCCCTTCCTCACCCACCGCCATCGTTCCACTCGTCTCCCCTGCCTGTCACTGCCATCCCACTCACCCCCCCCCCCCCCCCCCCCCACCACATGCCATCCCACTCCGCTTCTCTTGCCGACTGCTACCATCCCGCTCGCTTACCACGCTCGACGCCATCCCGATCCTGCTGGTAGCGTGTTTGTCCGATTATCTTTGATCCTGGATAGTGTTCTTGTTTGAACAGGTTTGAACAGGTTCATTTCTGTGCCAAAGGACATGGGAGCATTCAACTGTGGAGCTTTTGTAGCGGGAATTGTAAGGGTGCGAATTTTATAGAGAATATATATTCATGTACTGTAAATTTTTAGATGATCAATCTCTCAGTAGAGCTTTCAAACTGTTTGTAGGGTGTATTAGAAAATGCTGTCTTTCCTGCTATAGTTACTGCACACTTTGTTCCAATTGAAGGCCAGCAAAGGCCAAGGACAACAATCTTGATTAAATTTGCGGAAGAGGTATTAGGTGCTTGAATTTTTTAGTTGTGGTGTACATTGATAAAGTCTATACTCCTACTAAGAAAAATAACATGTGGGATCGGAATGGCGACTAGAGGGGGGTGAATAGGTGCCTCGATAAATTCATGCGAATGTGATGGCCTGTTTAGAACACCCAACGCACCTCTAAAAGATTGCCAAAACAAACTTGATGCTCACTTGAAATGAATTCAGACCAAAACAGTTTAAATCAAAATTTTCTTTCAAATCGAAGTATCAATTACTGAAATGTTATAGTCGGAGAATGGTTTGACGAGATACAATTCTGAGTCGATAATTGAAAGTCCGATAGAATGTGGTCGACTCTTTAAACTCCAACAATGTTCAGAGAAGGCTAAAGCAACAAAACTGAACTTTAGCAATTTGACTTGGATTTAACACTAAATCACTATGACATTTCTGAAATGGTAATTAACTATACTAACTCCAATTTGAAAAACTAAATTTAAACTCACAAATGATTTCAGAACAGGATTTAGTTAAAGAACCAAATGTATCTCAGTTGTATTCACAAAATTTCAGATAACAGCACAGCAGATAAACTCAACAGTGTTTACTGTACTCAAAAGCTCCAAACAGAGTTGATCAATATAAACAGGATGTGTAAAGTTTGATTTTCAATCAGTGAACACAAACATTTCAAAGATGATTCAAATTCTTTTACTTAAGAGCATAGATTCTATTTCCTTCCCTGATTGAGCTGTTAGAATCTGTCTTCAAAGTTCAATTTGTAAGAAACAACCAACTACCTGAAACATCTCAGAATAGTGTACTTCTAGACAGAAACTATAACTATGAGTAATTACAGAAAAAAATTAAGAATTAGAGCAAGTAATGATGTATCTACAGTAAGTATCAAAACAATATGGATGACAAAAAAATATAAAAGTTGACACATCAGAGACTGGAACGAGCAAAACTACAGATCAGACCAGAAAAATGAAACTGAATTGCTACAGAGGACTTTTACTAAAAATAACTCAAAACTGAAATAAGCTCAAGTATTTTTGCTGAATATAGTCATCTCATTAGGTAGAAGATTAGGCATAGATAATATAAAGCATATCCAAACAACACAGATTACCAAAACTTAGAAAACAAGTTTGCAGTATACTTAAAGTTTGATAATATCTTGATGATGAATAGAGCTATTATAGAATACACAGTTGACAGATCATACAAGCAATGAACTAAAACTGTTGTAATAGTTCAAAAAAGCAATGGCACAAATTCATCAAATTCTCAATCAAACATCTGTATAAAATCACCACTTCAAATGGTACTTGATCACTTTGCTCTGAAAATTTTATACAAACCTTGTCCAGATAATAGATGCAATACAAAATCTATATGACAAGAATGGTGAAATCACAGGTAACAGCACCTTTTACTCAGAGATGATATACCAGAACCAACACAGTGATTTCACACCAATCTGAGAATAAAATTTGTAATAGACAAAATCAACCAGCTATAGAAAAATATGGCAGGAAGAATTAGCTATTCAGATCTAAAACCACTAATTTAAACTAATCAATGGACACACATCTCTTTGGATCATACACTGAATAGCTGTAAGACATATCATCAAATAGTGAATAGTCCACAAAAATCTCAGACTGGATGGATCAACTAATCATAAATGATATAGAAAATTGAGAGAACACCTTCCTTGTAACACATCCACCACAGACCAGAGTATAACAACAGTAGGAAAGTATCAAAAAATCAACATCCAGCGAGACACATCCACTAGAACAAATCCCAGCACATATGGCAAAATAGAAGTAAGACAAACTCACACAAGATTATCACACGGGAAATCTGAGAAGTACCTTCAGATAATCACAGAGAAGTGCAATCTGACTTCCTCTTCTCTGTGCAGCTACTGAATTCTCTGTAGCAGATTAGGGACAAAAGAACCAGTGTCTGTTTCTTAGATTTCTTGTGAGCCACACAAAGAAAAGCAGCAAGAACACAACAAACAGGTTTCAATCTCCAAACGTGGCCATCAATCCCAGAGCAAGATCAGCCGAAAAACTCTTTACTCACTACAGAATCGGCACAGGGCACTACAGTTTTGGCACAAATTGTTCACCGTAAGACAAATGCTCTGAAACATGAAATAGTCCCTTTTTGATTGAGGAAAAATGTGATCCAAAGTGCCAGCCCAACCTTAGGGGATGAGATCCCTTAAGTAGACATCTTCTAGAAGCTACTTTTACATAAAACCCCTTGGACAATTTCAGAAATGCAATTCTGAAAATTACCCTATTTTACTTAAAAGAAAAAATACAAAACAACTTAACTTTCAATATATTTTCAGAATAAAACCATTCTAAAAATATACCAAAAGATTTAACTATTGAACTGGAATACTCAAACTAAAACTATACTCCTATTTATTGAATTTAAAACATTTAGTGATTCGACGGTTTTCAGCAAAAACCAACAAAGCCTCCCCTGATTGTCGACGACCGTCGTCAGTCCGTGAACTCGACCGCCAGCAAGTCTCTCCCACTCTCGATCCCTCGAGCCGCCTTGTCACTTGAACTGGCTTCCCTTTCGCTGACTCGATCGGCGTTTCGTCTTGATCAATTTTCAACTCACGTCATGTTCGACCTCCATGCGTACATCTGAGTCCACTCTCGACTTCGACTGACACCCTCGACCATCTGGCATTATATTCCCCGTCTAACTCTGATCCCGTGCCATCGACAGTTGAGGAGTAACTCAAGCCTGCTCACACAAGACAACACACAGACACACACCATATCCAAAACACCCAGACACAAACTCATGACAACACCCTGTCAATAACTAATCATTACCATGAATCATAGTGATAAACCTCACTATGTTCCTCATAACCGTTGAAAAATTATGGTATTCCCAATTTCATAACCTTGTAAATTATCTATCTTTAGAATCTTTTAATTTTAGGCTCACAGTTAATTATTACCGACTGTACTAATCTATTAGACATCGGACCAGATGTTTGTAGCTTCGAAGTTACAGTACCATTTACAATGTTACTTTTTTCCACTAATTCTCACTCCCTGGTATGGTACACAGATAAAAATGTGAACATATGTACCATTCTCATCATTGTGTACTTGCCTTGGGAAAATGTGCAGTGTAAAATAACGAATTAGATTCATTTCATGCGAATTGTTTTAAGAATTTTGTCCTGATTTACTGTCTGGAACTACATGCCTCTGGTCATCTGATGACACTTACCTTATTTTCACAGGTCAAACTTCTTTTTGCTGTAGAGCATCAGCTTTGTGACCAAGTTTTTGAATGCGGTCAATCAATAAGGGAACTCAGCTTTGGAGAGGAAATTGCTACGAGTAAAAGATCATTAGAGAAACTGTTTGTTCTGCTAGACATGTATTAGATAATGTGTGAACTTCAGAGAGATGTAAGTTCCTCATTCATGCCATAGCTATCAACTACTTGTTTCATTGGCCAGTGCAGCTCTTGTGTGGAAGCACATAAAAACAATGATATTGTATTCCCGCCGAATGTACAGTTTAGATCTCTTTGTAAGTTGCAACAAATGTTAAATCCTTGGTGCTGTCTCTGAAATCCTAAAGTACTTTAAAGTAGGAAGAGCAGACCAAACAGTCATACTCTCATTAACTTGTATGAAAGTTTGATAATATATTTCCATAAGTTTTTGATGTTTCATCTGTATTTAAGTTAACCTTCTATCAAAAATTAATTTTCACCATGATCTTTGGAGTTTTAACTTCTTGTCTATTTTCTTTAATGAAAACACAGTTCAGTAGACAAATCTTGTAGGAACTATGCAGACTTTAGACTATCAATTGAATGTCAATTTATTTAGGTATATTGGTATTTCTTTTTGCAGAAAGAACTCACATATCTATTTTCTTTATTAATTCCGTAGATTAACACCATCTTTCTTGGAGAATCATGCTGTGAAATGCGTGAATGTATTCTTTAAAACAGTTTCTGTAAATTCTAAATACTGACACTATTGATGGTAACCTCCATTCGGATATCAAACTTGGAGGCATTGCGTAGTGTATTCTTTTGGATTTCCTTGCCCATACCTTGATCAGTAAGAACTGGTTATTCAAGAGGTGGATCATATTGATGAAGGCATGGTGTTTCTATGAGAGTCGGATTCTTGGTGTTCACTATGGTCTTATATCTACTTATACATGGGAGATGCTGATTCTGTATATTTTTCATGTGTTTAACAACTGTTTTATTAGACCACTCGAGGTGATTATTATCTCTTGCTTTGACCATCCTGAGATGAGAAACAATTCTTATTTGCTACCTATGTGTTTGTAGGTGTTATACCATTTCTTAGATTATTTGGCAACTTTGATTAGAAGAGATTTTGTTTGAGCTTATGAAGCCCTCTTGTCAGGTGGGGCCTCACATAGAATGGCAGTTGGCACAATATCCAGGAAAGGAAGGAAGCAAGTTGCAATCTTCTGAAGAAGCATGCGGCAAGGAAGAATCCAAATAAGTAAGACATGTGAGCCTAGGGGATTACATAAGTCCTTATTAGTATTTGCTAGCTATTTTTGGTTAGTCCTTAAGATAGCAAGTTGAGATATGTTCCATCTTAAGACATATGTTCTTAGGAGGAGATCAATATTATATAAATTGATCTCTTGTCTCTTTGGAGGCATGCTTGAATAAAATTGGCTTCTTTTGCTTGAACTACCCGCCGTCTCCCTCTCCTCAATTATTAGATCAACAACATCAAATCAGGTCCCTTGTAGGATAGTATCAATTACTGGCCAAGCAATTCCTCTGACAACTTCATTATTGTCACGCCTAGGAAGAATGGTGACTCTCAAAATTCTATTGATTAGACTTGGCTTGACCTTTAAACCAGTGACTTCAAGTATCCTATAAGGTCCATCTATGTCATAGAACATGCG
The DNA here is from genome assembly GCA_019279435.1 of Zizania palustris. NCBI lineage: Eukaryota > Viridiplantae > Streptophyta > Magnoliopsida > Poales > Poaceae > Zizania > Zizania palustris. The sequence goes on along the minus strand of JAAALK010000085.1, from coordinate 858,408 downwards.
CAGCTCAGATTCTACAATTGGATTCACTGCCAGTTCCTCATGAAGCTTCAAACCTCCCTCAAAGTGAATCTGCAACAAATTTCTGATTTCTTCTTTGGTGGCCTTATACTTGGAGGAGCGAGTCATTCACTTGATTTTTTTCTTCTCATGGTTGATCCAGATTGTGGCATAAAACTGTCTGATTAATTCCTCATCATAATCTTGCCTCAATATCACAGTCCTATCTAGGCCAACTGACATGAATAATTGTTGAACAACCTCAAACTGTGGCACTTCATTAATCTTTTCCCAATTTATCCACTTTTGGTTCGCTATCTTCCTATTGGGACCATGAAGTTGCTCAAACACCTCCTTTTGAAATCGACTGTGAAACCGGGCGTCATTAGTGTAATTTGGCCTCTCGTATTGGTTATGGTCCATGAGGGATTGATATCTCCTGTCATTGCGCACATCAAGCACAAATTGTATATTTGGGTCAACCTCATCTCCATCATCAGACTCGTCCTCCTCAACTTCTTCCTCTTCCTCCTCATTTCCTATGTCAACATCCTCATTACCCACATTCTCAGACTCATCATCAGAACTTGGCTCATAGTCATCTCCACTTTCATCAACTTGAGCGGGAGGGACCCTTCCAAGTGCCCTCAACCTAGCCATTTGCCCACGACAACCATAACGGGGAGGAGACATTTCTCCAAAGAAATAGCCCTAAAAAGTTAAAACTAGATCATCCACTTCTCTCACCTAGGGTTACACGCCATGGTTCACAAAAACAATAAAAACTGAAACCTAACCATGGAATGGAGAGAGGGAAGTGAGGGGAATCACTTACAGAGTAACTGGAGGGAAAATGGCGGTCAGACTGGAACGATTCGTCCCAAGGATGAAAAGGGGGCTAGGGTTCTTGAGAGGGGAGAGGAGGGGAGAAATTTGAAGTGTGGCTCGGTTTGGGGAGAGAGAGGGAGAGAAAAGGGGTAAAAACCGGAGTGGAGGTTGGTGGGGCCAACTTAACCCTCCACTTCGGTCAAACCAGCGTTATAGGTTCGGTCAGACCAAACTCACTTCGGTGGCCGTCGATCAGACCGAACTGCCCAGGCTCAGAAAAATTCAGCACACACAAACTTCAAAAACTTGAAATCCATTCAAATAAATTTAGAAAAAATTGAAATTTTGTCTCGGACATGTTTGAGTTCCAATATGTATGAATCATCAAAATTTAAAAATATTTGACACTAAAAATGTGGAACTCATGAAAATGCGAGTTTAGGTCTACAATGGTCGATGGTCAATTTTTGGCAACTTTAAAATTCAAATAACTTTTTATAGAGAGCCCAACATAGAAAATTTTGAATATGAAAAACATTTGTGTCGGCATCCTCTAAAACTTTCCTTTTAAGCTCAAGTCTCAAAAATGCTTTGAAGAGAAACTAGGGTCTTAAGTCAATTTGGACAAAAAGAAAAACCTCCAAGAACCTATTTTGCCAAAATTGAGATAAGAGAGTTGTAAAATACTTTTCTAGTTTCCAACATCAATGAAGTGTACTTAGAAACTCTTTTATAAACTTTTTAACATATTTCTTGACAAAATAGTTTAAGTTTTGATGAAAATCACTTTTTGACCCATATGACCATTTTAAGCCTAAATTTGCACTTCATTTGGTTTTCATCATGTAGCAAGAGTAGTATGGCATGTGAGTGAATGTAATACTCCCCCTTTATGTATCATTCCATAAAAATGCTTGAGAATCAAATAAAGGGCAACTTATGACTTGAATGGGTGAAAATGCGATATAAGAGTCAATTGAGCACAAAACATCATAAAAGCAAATTGTTAAACAATATTAGAGATATCTATGACATTTAACTCATTCCTCAATTCGCAAAAGCGGGTTTCATCAAGAGGCTTGGTAAAGATATCGGCAAGGTGGTCTTCGGTGGGTATGTGGTTTATGACTATGTCTCCCTTGGAAACATGGTCTGTTAGGAAGTAGTGGCGAATGTCAATGTGTTTGGTTCGAGAGTGTTGTACCGGGTTGTTGGCTATTTTGACAGTGCTATCATTATCACAAAGAAGTGGAATTTTGGAAAGTTTAGGCCATACTCTAACAAGGTTTGTCTCATCCAAAGGAGTTGGACACAACAACTACCCACCAAAACGTATTCCGCTTTGGCGGTGGAAAGAGCCACTGAATTTTATTTCTTGGATGACCATGACACAAGGGATCTACCAAGCAATTGACAACTATCGAAAGTGCTCTTTTTATCCACTTTGCAACCAGCATAATCCGAGTCGAAATAGCCAACTAGCTTGAATTGAGCACCCTTAGGATACCATAAGCCAATGTTTGAGGAATACTTTAACTATCTAAGAATTCTTTTTACCACCACTAAATGGCATTCTTTAGGAGCATCTTAAAAACCAGCACACATACAGACACTAAACATGATATCAGGTCTAGATGCGGTAAGATAAAGTAGACTTCCAATCATAGAACGATAAAGTTTTAGGTCTACCGGTTTACCTCACTCATCAAGGTTAAGGTGTCCATTTGTTGCCATTAAAGTCTTGATGGGCTTTGCATCGATCATGTCAAACATCTTGAGTAGATCCTTGATGTACTTGGTTTGACTCACAAAAGTTCCATCCTTGAGTTGCTTCACTTGTAGCCCAAGGACGAAGCTCAATTCACCTATCATGGACATCTCGAATTCCCTATACATCATGTCACCAAAATCTTTGCAAAGTAGTTCATTAGTGCAACCAAAAATAATATCATCAACATCAATTGACAAACAAAGAAATCATCACCAATAATTTTTGTAAAGAGGATGGTGTTGACTTTGTCAATTATAAAACCTTTTGAAAGAATAAAATCTCTCAATTTTTCATACCAAGCTCTTGGAGCTTGTTTTAGTCCATATAGAGCTTTTGACAATTTGAAAATATGATCGAGATATTTAGGATCTTCAAAACTGGGATTTGTTTAAAAAAGACAAGTTCGACAATTTCTCCATTTAGAAAGATACTTTTCACATCCATTTGAAAAAGTTTAATATCGAAACAACACGCAAATGCAATAAGGATGCGAATGCCCTCAAGCCTTGCCACAGGGGCAAAGGGTTCACCAAAGCCCAACCTTCGACTTGAGTAAATCCTTCAGCCACCAACCTTGCCTTGTTCCTTATAACAACTCCACCTTCATCTTGTTTATTCCTAAACACCCACTTTGTTCCGATGACGTTGTGGTTCTTGGGCCTCTAAACTAAAGTCCACATGTTGTTTCTTGCAAAATTGTTGAGATATTCATGCATTGCATTCATCCAATCCGGATCTTTAAGAGCTTCATCTATATATTTAGGCTCAAGACAAGAAACAAACGAGTAATGTTCACAAATAGAATCAACACGAGAGCGAGTTTGGACACCCTTACTAATATCACTCAATACTTGATCAATTGTGTGATCCTTTGATAGGGCGTTGTTGATTTTCAAGGGAATAGGTGGTTCATGTTCCTTCTCCTCCTCTAGATCAACTTGAGCTTGACTTTGCGTAGAGGAAGTAGATGGCTCAACTTGAGTAGAAGTGGATGGCTTCTCTTCATTTTCTTCTATGGAATTGATGTCACCAATTGACATTTTTTGCACTGCTCTCATCAAACCCTCATAACCTACATCATCTAAATTCTCATGCCCTTCTTGAGAGCCATTAGTTTCATCAAATTTAACATCCATGGTTTCCTTTACAATACATTTTCTTTTGTTATAGACACGATATGCCTTGCCATTTGAGTCATAGCTGAGTAGGAAACCTTCATCACAACGTCTTTCAAATTTTGTTAGTCTCACACCCTTTCGGTAAATATAACAAGTGCATCCAAAAATACGAAAGTAAGAGACATTTGGTTTTATCCCAACAAGAAGTTCATAAGAAGTCTTTTTCAAAAGTTAATTCAAATAAAGATAGTTTAAAGAATGACAAGTGGTATTAAATTATTCCGCCCAAAATGCATCTGAGACATTATATTCATCAAGCATGGTTCTAGCCATCTCAGTGAGAGTTCTATTTTTCCTCTCCACAATAATCCTCAATATTGGTTTTTGAACTCCGAACCATTGTTGCTCCTTATTTTCACAATAGTATGATTAAATTTATTTTGAGCTCTTTTAGCAAAATTTTTGAAAAGATCAGATGTTTTGGCTTTATCATTTAAAAAGAATACCCAAGTATATCTTGAATAGTCATCAACAATTACAAGACAATGGATATTACCACCAATACTCTTGTAGGTTGTTGGAACAAACAAGTCAATATGTAATAGCTCCAATGGTCAAGATTTGGACATGATACTTTTGGAGGGATGAGAACAAGCAACTTGTTTACCCGCTTGACATGCACGGTACAATTTATTTTTCTCAAACTTCACATCCTTCAAGCCCATAACTATATCACATTTTGAAAGTTTACTTATTTGATGCATTCCAACATGAGATGGTCGTCTATGCCAAAGCCAACCCAAAGAGGTTTGTGCAACTAAACATGTTGTCAAGTTAGATTCTTTTGAATTAAAATCCACGAGATAAAGATTTCCATAATGAAAGCCTTTAAAAATAAAGGAGTTATCAATGATGCTTGTTACAACTACCTCATGAGAATTTAATGTGCATGATAAGCCTAGATCACATATTTGGGCAATAGAGAGCAAATTAAATTCTAAAAATTCAACAAGAGAAACATTTGGAATTGAAAGGTCATTTGTGATAGCAATTTTACCTACACCAATTACTTTCCTATGCTATTATCTCCAAAGGTGACTTTCTCTTGATTTTTTCTTTCAACATCAAATGTGGAGAACATCTTTCTATCTTCGGTCATATGTTGAGTGCAACCACTATCTAGCACCCAATGTCTACCTCCATTGTTGTAATTTACATACAAAACAAAATTAATTTCTTTTAGGTACCCAAACTTGTTTGGGTCCTTGGAGGTTAGTGACCAAGACCTTTAGCACCCAAATGGCATTCTTTTTGGTAAAAGAATAGGGGAACCAACATATTTATCATAAATAGTATCATTTTGAGGTTTCCTAAGCATATAGTGTGAATCATAAGGAAAACACTTAGGAGTCTTACCAACCAGACACTCTCCAACAATGTGCCCTACCTCTTTCCCTTGAAGCATCTCTCCAAGATTTTGCTAAGCTTGGCTACTTGTTCTTTTAATTCAATATTTTCACTAACTAACATGGAATAACAAGTAGTACTAGAGCTAGAGCATGGCATATCAATTAAATCATCACAAGAAGTAGACATGCTAGATGTAGATACAACATGATCATTTAAAATTAAAACATGCTCATCGATTAAATCACATGTAACGCCAACATCAATTTTAGCTCCACATTTCTTAGTGGAAAGGATCTTGTCATGAGCATCCTTTAGCTCCTCATGAGAAGTTTTTAGCTCTTCAAATTTCTCAACTAAAGAGGCATGTTCCTTCTTTATTATTTTGAATTTTCCAATTTCCTTTTCACTATAATCATGGAGCTCTCTAAACATGTTTTCTAATTCATCATATGAAAATTCGTTTTCTTCTTCTTCACTTTCACTATCACTATTTGAATTTACCTTGGTGGGTCATTTTGACATGAGGAAAAAAGGTGGGAGTGATGGCGAAGCTTTTGTTATGGTGATTCTCACCATAGCCTTCTTCTGTGGAGTCCCCTCATCACTTTCATCGGAATCAGAGAAAGACCTTGAGTTGGAGCTTTCTTCATTTGAGTCCCACTCTACAATAAAAGCTCATTTGTATTGATATTTCCCAACAAACCGGCCAAAGTCATTGTGGATAGATCCGAGTTGATAAGTGAGGAGTCATGTTAAATATCATGGGCCTCATGGCTACAGAAGTGATGAGTGATTGTCAATGGAAGTCAATAGAGAGACGCGAAGAGGAGATGAGACCTGTCGTGTCTTGGGCCACATGTGACTCAGGTACACAAGCGATAAACGACTGCCGGGCAGAGGGGTCACAGAGTCGGGCCGGCCCAATCTAGGTATATGGGCCAGGAACGATAGGGGATCCGCTAATCTGTTGACTAGGTTTGACTCATGTAAATGGGAGGCGGGCAATTGCCGGGTTGAGGGAGCCACGGAATCGGGCCGGCCCAATCCGTGTACCCGGTGCGAAGATAGCGGATGCTTTGTCGGTTTCAGCGTAAAACCAACACATCTATCCAGACCATTCATCGGAGATCAGACCATCCTGATGCGAAGACGTAGCTGATACGAAAGCTCTGCATCAAGACAATCTACGTTTAATTGGGATTTTATTATTTCCCTTTGGGCTCGCATCTGTATTTCATAGTTTGTACCCTAGGGGTAAATCTGTCTTTTCCTATTTAATGGGCTGCCTATAAAATGGGCTTTTATCCCGCCTATTCAAACTGTACTAATATGTAGCCATCAAGTATTCTGAATCTCAAAAAACGCACTAAACAGTAATTTGTCTTTTCAATCTTTGTGCATCTGCAGTACCGTTTTTTATAGATATTTTGTGTTCAATCTAATACTTATCAGCACTTTATATTTATATTCAGATTGCACTTTGAATATCCATTTATAAATTTGTGATATCATTTTATTTGCTGCATTGATATTGACTAGATTAAATGCGTTAAATATTGCACTTTCTCATATATGTGAAATTCTTGTGAAATTGGGGATGATCTGCAAATGCTTGATGGAGTCTCTGTGATTTGGTGAAACTTTTGTGTGGATGTTATTTGCTTGGTGAGTAATCTTAATCAGCCTTTAAACACATTAGTGTTGTCTTTACGATTAGGACCCTCGTCGTTTTTAGGCTAGATTATTTTTAGTGCTTGAGATTTGTTTTTGGTTATGTTTGTTTTCTTTTGAGGAGCGTTGGGTATTAAGGGTAGGCCATCGATTTGAAAGAATTTGTTGTGGCGCCCATTCAACCCCCTCTGGTCACTACTCTCGGTCCTACAAGTGGTATCAGAGCCTAGTTAGGGGTTTTCCATACCTTAACTGGCTCTAATAGAAGGTAGCGATCATGACGTCTACTGGCAAGGTTCTGTCCCTTGTGGTGTTTGGCTATAACTATTTGAAGACTCGCATGCGAGCCTATCTATTGAGCCAAAGCTCAAGGATATGGGGCATGTGTGTTCATGCTACTTTTACTGTGCTTCCAGCTATAGCGCGTACTACTCATGAGATAGTCGCTCTGCATGACCTGAACAACAGGGCAGTGAACATACTATTTTCTGGTTTTGGTCCCAGTGAGTTTGAGCATGTTAGTCAGCTCGACACTGCTCGAGAGATCTGGCTACCCTCCAGGCACACCATGAGGGGACAACTCAGGTCAAGGGTAGACTCTATCAGACCTACCAGTAAGAATACGAAAACTTCTCATAGAAGACGAGTGAGACTATTGAAGCTTTGTTTGGTCGCTTTTAGTCGATCATTAACAAGCTTTTGGGCCAACAAGGCTGATTGTGATCAGTTGGTGTCAGATCATGAACATACGCTCAAGGTTTTTCATACCTTGGACCCTAAGATCTGGGAGATCAAGGTATCCTCTATTGTTAAGAGTGCTTCCTATGATACATTGACTGTCGCAGAGCTTTTCAGCAAGATCAAGGCCTGAGAGGTTGATATCAAGTTGAGATCAAATCTCACTTTTTCTGGATCAAAAACCCTAGCCCTTGCGATACCTTCTGCTGATCTTGCGTCTTTGAGTTGTGCTTTGTCTTCTTTGATGTCTATTACTGAGGACCAATTGGATTCGCTAGGAAACGATGACCTGTGTTTTTTTAATAGTCGGGTTCGTCGTGTCTATGACAAGAGGATATTCAAATGACATGGCATGATACATGGCTATTTTGAGTGTGGCGATCCAGGTCATTTCACCACTGACTTTCCCAAGCGGAACACACACCAGAAAGGCACCAGCGGTTGCTCCTACGACTCCAACAAACATGACAGCTCCACCTTCACCAAGGGCAAGCCCAAAACGAAGTTCTCAGCGTAGGGCCCTAAGGACTACCTGCGCGAGAACAAGAAGAGAGACAAGGCTTTCTTTGCTGAGATGGAGAAGACCTACTCCAAGCAATCATCCTCTTCTTCCTCTTCATCAAGCTCAAGAGATGAGGAGATCACGATCAAGAATGGTATGGACAAGGATGATCCAGCGGGCCTCTACTTCATGGCCTTTAGGGACAAGCCGAAGAATCGCTCACACTGCAGCTGAAGATCCCGCAAGAGCGTCTGCTCAATGGCTCTTGGGGATAAAGAAGATAAGGGCTCCTTTGACAACTCCGATGACAACGATGAGAAGGTATCTTCCTATGAACATGAAGTCATCAAATTACTTGAATAGAATCGTCAGGAGTTGAAATATCGGGAGAAACTGCTTAGAGGGGCTAAGAAGAGGATAGATGATCTTGAGAGTGATCTTGCTATGGGCAATAGAAATATTAATAGTCTATCTTCTTTCCCTTGCTTGGATGAGAGTAGTGAGTGCCCTAACTATGAGGTGTTGCTCTGTGACCTGACTATTTTGAATCTAGGTACACAGAGAGGGTTGATGAGAGAAACACTTTGGCCACTGAGCTTTAAAGCGCTCAGTTGGATCTGAAAGATGCTCATGCCACTGCTTTCATGCCCTATAGAGACTACACATCCTATTTAGATGTTTTAGCTGAGCTGAGAGCCAAGAGTGATGAGCAGTAGGGGGAGCTAGAGAGAGTTTGTGCTGAGTTAGAGCAGACTAAGCTTGAGCTTGAGACATTGTCAGTTCCACCCATTGTCTGTGAGAACTACTTGTCTTTGAGGTTGGAGCTGATCAAGCTAAAAACTAAGAAGTATGTTCAAGTTGATGGAGAGGGGTGAGATCTGCTTGTCTCTGGTGGAGGTGCTAGATTCCATGAGAGAGGAGTTAGCTGATGCTTAAAATGAGAACTGTGAGTTTGGTGAGTGTCAGAGAGCCTCAGCTTGGCATGATGATCCAGCAGTTCAAGAGGCAGAATGGGTTTGGAGTAGGTTACACCTACACCAAGGCTGACTTTGAGAGTACCTTGAGTCGTGAAGTGGAGTGGAGTAAGATGACTCCAGAATAGAGATATCCCAAGACTCACTCCACTGAGACTTTTCAGGCCAGTCAGCCCAAGGATGGAGTGTTCCAAGAACAACCTAAAGCTCCACCCAAGAAGCCTATCTGGATCCCGAAGACCGAGCATCTCCACACTTCTCTTGACTCTCTACCTGGACCTTCTCACACTAAAGAGCCTACACCCAACACCACCAAGCCTAAGAAACCCAAGCCTCAACCACATCGCAAGAAGCCTACCTATCATTGCGAGTTCTGTCAGAGAGATGGGCATCTTGTAGAGTTTTGCTTCAGGAGGAAGCGTGTTGAGAGAGCAAAGAGAGCTCTAGGTGGATAGGAGCAGTTCTACCAGTAGGGTGGTAGACAAAGAGTCCCTCGACGCAGAGAGAGGCTAGAGGCCAAGCCGCGTCGTGAGGTGGTGGTAGAGGTGATGAATTTCGTGCCCATGCTCCGGACGGTGGTTTTCACTCCGATAGAGCTCCATTCTGCATACGGCTTTTGACCTCGTTGCCATGACACTAGGTAGAATAGAGGACCGTGCTTTGAGTAGCGCTTTGGTCCAGACTCTTACACTTCTTTTTGCTTTTCGTCTTTTGAGCAGATGGCTCGACAATGGTTTAGCTCTTTCGCTAATCCTAGTGTCGGACCATTTGCTCCTCCTTATGACCATTGATTTTGCAGGATCGAGGCTTGGAGGACATATGGATCATGGATTCGGGATGCTCTCACCACATGACAGGACATCGCCAATGGTTCTCCAGCCTCACTTCTCCGAGCTCCAAGGATTACATCACATTCGGGAACAATGGTGAAGGGAAGGAGCACGGTTTTGGCTCAATAAGGATTTGTGAGCATTTCTCCTTGAAGAATGTTGCTTTGGGTGGAAATTTGGGTTTTAATTTGGTTTCTATTTCGCAACTTCTTGAGGAGGGCTTAGAGGTTTGTTTTAAGAAGGGCATGTCGTCTGTTGTTGATTCTAGAGGATCTTTGGTTTGCTAGAACTTAACCTTCGGTAAGGATTTTCGGATTGATTTATCTAGCTCTTTTCGCCATTCTCGATCTTTTATCGCTGGATCCTCCTCTAAGATCTAGAGGTGGCATAGGAGGTTAGGTCATTTGAGCTTTGATCTGCTAGTCAGATTGAGTTCTATGGACCTTATCCGAGGATTGCCCAAGCTTAAGATGGAGAAGGATCTAGTTTGCCATCCCTATCATCATGGGCAGATGGTTGCTGCTTCTCATGCACCTGTGACTCAGGTGATGATTTCATACCTGAGAGAGCTGTTACATACAGATACTGTTGGACTAGGTCCAGTACGTTCAGTCGGTGGGAACTGGTACACTCTTGTGCTAGTCGACGACTTTTCTTGATTCTCATGGGTTTTCTTTTCGGTGTGTAAGGATGGGGCTTTCCATTTTGTTCATTACCTGATCCTGAAGCTGAAGAATGATAACAATGGTCGGATGCGAGCAATTCTCTTTGACAATGGCTCTAAGTTCAAGAATTCTCAGTTCGTTAGCTTCTATAGTGATCGCGGTCTTGAGCACCAGTTTTCTGCCCCTTACACTCCTCCACAAAACGGCGTCGTGGAACAAAAGAACCACACACAGGTCGAGATGGTCAAGACGATGCTCGATGAGCATAGGACTCCTAGGCGCTTTTGGACTGAAGCTATGAACACAACTTTCTATTTGTCCAACCGCATTTTTCTTAGAGCTTACTTAGGTAAGACTTCATATGAGTTGTTGTTTGGCAGACATCCCAAGGTGATTCACTTGCGAGCGTTTGGATGCAAGTGCATTGTGCTCAATAAGGGAGGGCATTTGGACAAGTTTGAGTCTCGTTGCTGGGATGGATTTTTTGTTGGTTATGTTTTGCATTCTCGAGGCTTCCATGTTTGGAACCTCGACTCCCAGCAACTTGTCGAGAAATGTGAGGTTTCATTCGATGAGTCCATGCCTTCGCTTACTCCTTCTTTTGAGCCTTCTAGTTATGATGAGCTTGGGGAGTCCATCTTCGAGTAAGATGATGACACTCCAGCTGTTCATGAGGGTGGGCCTTCTGCACTACCTGCAGACCCTACACCTTCTGAGATTTCGACTGAGTATGAGGGCGGATCTTTGATCACTACTTCCATATCGATCAAGCCCCCTCAGTCGAGTCCAGAGGTGCCAGCTACTGACTCTAGTGAGGTGACATCTGATCATCAAGGATCCCGAGCAGTTCAGCGTGATCACCCCTCAGAGCTCATCATCGGTGATCTCACTATGGGATCTTTGCGTTCTCAGGCTGGTTCACTCACTATGTTTGCTGAGTCTACTTTTGTTGCCACTTTTGAGCCTAGAGATGTTGCTCACGCTTTATTTCTTTTCTTTTTAGGGTTCTATTATTCCAGGTGAATGAGTATGAACTTCTAAAATTCATATCCTTTCCGTTTGAACTCCAAATAAATCCATTCAAATTCCAAAAATTCTCTCTTTTTATTCTCTACAACTTGAACTAATTTAATAGAAATGTTGGTACTGTTTATTTTATTTATTTTAATTGTTTATTGTTCTTGTTTTGCGTGGCGAGAAGATTACGTCGTCGTCGAAGAGCCGGAATATTTCCCAGAGGTTCCACCATCTCCATTCACTAATCAAGGCAAGTCACAAACCCCAAGTTGATCATATTTAAGCCCAGTTTTTCATAATTACCGCTATAACACATAGGAATTAAATATTACATTAGTTTAATCACAAAGCCCTAAATTATATTTATTAGATCCCCTCCTTGTATGTAAACCCAAGCCATGCTTATTGAGCCTAAAATCCTTGTCACCTTTTAAATATTATATTAGCTTGTTTCCAATGTATCGACACAACTACTATAGGATAAAAGAACAAGTCGTAGATAGTTGGATTCTACTATATGATTTCCCTGTTATTCTCGTCTCTGGATTCTGTTGAAGTTGGTTATGTTATAAGTATGGTGGGTTCCGGGTGCAATCTAGGGCATTGGTTGGTCGCACCCAGGGCACTATAAGGATCGGTCTGTGAGATCTGTTGCAAAACAAACTCGTACTAACCACAAGTCTAGTGGGTAAATCCTAACTGGAGGTATGGATCGTACCAACTTGAAGCACCATAGTGGAGGGGGCAAGGGGCAACCTGTGGGTGACTTGTACCAATGAGGCTCAAGGGTGGTACGATGTTGGCCCGACGTGTCGGGGTACCATATGAAACCTATAAGAGGGTGTTATCGAATTGGTGTGTTCCATGCTAAAGGTTTTGGCACGAGTTCCCATGACATGGGTCATTTGACACTCTATGGTGTGTGGGAAACGAGTGCCTTGTGGGTAAAGTAGTATGTCTCTGATCAGAGTATAATCTTTTCGAAAAGCCGTGCCCACGGTCAAGAGCGGGTTGGGCAATGTTCGCCACAGTTAGTTTACTTTTGTTTGAATGATCGTGTGATTCATGGCATGTAAGGACTGTTGAGCGAGGGTGGGCTGACTATACCCCTCGAGTTAGAAGATGATGCATTACACATGTTTACATTCTGTACTATTAACCTGACTTCATTAAATGCTTTACAACTGTACTTTTCCGCAAACATGAGCCTATGCCTTCCTTGTTATTACCTTGCATTATAATTGCATTCGGTGGCTTGCTGAGTACGATTGTACTCACCCCCGTTGACTTACACCACCAGAGGTGGTCTACTACGAGGAGGATGATGGTCTGGAGTAGCGACCTAGTCAAGGCGCGAGACTGGAGGAAGGCGTTCATCTAGAGGATTTATTTTCCTAGTTTCTCTTTTATTTAACTCTTTTGTAATAATATGGTATATGAACCATCTTTGATTGGCGTATTGTACGCAGTCGTGTGATGAACGTCTTGTATTTATTGATTTTCTATGGAAATTCAATAAAGTCCCGATTTTATTAAATCTGGGCGTTACATGTTGTCACAAAACAGTGGAACTCCTTTAAAATCCAACCCAAAATCCTGCAAAGTAGAAACCATCCACAAAATCTGTGCGCAACAGCTAGCGGCAGCTACATATTCAGCCTCGGTTGTAGACTGTGCAACGCTAGACTGTTTGCGTGGTACACACAAGAGAAGAACCCAAAAAATGACACGTCCCAGAAGTACTCTTGCGATCAATACGACATCCAAGAAAGTCAGGGTAGAAAAACCTCTCAAGCATAATGAAGATGATGCATAATACCAAATGCCAAATGCAAGAGTGTGCTTGAGATACCTTACAATGCGCTTGACAGCTTGACGATGTGAAGCCCTAGAGAAGCCTTATAATGAGTGCACAAACACACAGCAAAGTGTGTGTCCGGCCACGTAGCCATCAAGTAAAGGAGGGAGCTGATCATACTTCAGAACTCCTTCTGGTCCACTTCTTCTCTGTCTTCATCTGGATCAAGTGCAACAGAAGTACCCATTGGGGTAGCAACCGGTTTTCATCTGACTTGTCAAAGTATTTTAGTAGGTCTTTAGTGTATTTTGTCTGATGAACAAATGTTCCTTGTTTGCTTTGCTTGATTTGCAATCCAAGGAAGAAGGTCAGCTCGCCCAACATCGATATCTCAAATTCTCTACTCATGGATTCAGCAAACATGGCCACAAGAGTATGAGATGAACCACCAAAGATTATGTCGTCAACATAAATCTGAACGAGTAAGAAATCTTTGCCATGCATGAGAGTGAACAAAGTCTTGTCAACAGAGCCCATTTTGTACCCGTGCTCAATCAAGAAGGTCCTAAGGCGGTTGTACCAAGCCTTCGGAGCCTGCTTGAGCCCATATAGAGCTTTGTGAAGTTTAAAGACTCTATGTGGGTACTTGGGATTTTAAATGCCAGGAGGCTGCTTGACATACACATCTTCTCCTATGAAATCATTAAGGAAAGCACTTTTTACATCCATTTGAAAGAGTTTAAAGCCACGAGATGATGCAAAAGCAAGTAAGATGCTAATGGCCTCAAGTCGAGCTACCAGAGCAAATGTTTCTCCAAAATCAACCCCCTCGACGTGAGTATACCCTTGAGCCACAAGTCTAGCCTTGTTTCTCACTATAGCCCCATCCTCCCCCTGTTTGTTTTTGAAAATTCATTTTGTTCCAATGATATGAATGTTTGGGGGTGGATCAACCAGAATCCAAACTTGATTTCTATCAAAATTTTCAAGTTCCTCATGCATGCCATTGATCCAACTCGCATCAGATAAACCATGACTAACATCCAATGGTTCAAAATTTGCGACAAAAGCAGAATCAATGAAATGAGAAAGAGATCGAGTTACTCATTCATTTAGCTCACCAATGATCTGTTCAGGAGGATACATTCTCTGAATATGAAGTGGTGCGTCTCTCTGCGACAGAATCTCCCCCTCAACTCTTGCCAAAATTTGCTCCAAGCTGCCAAAAGTAGAATCTCCAGGTCCTCTTGTTGATGTAGACGAAGCTTCTAGAGACGCCGTAGAGGGAGGTAGTGGTACAACATGATGATCTTCACCATCTGATGGTTCTTCTTTCTCAAAAAGAGTTTCACTCATATCACGCTCACTTGCAAGTTCAAAATCAGAACTAACACATGAAGAGGTCTCAACAAATGACACATCACAAGATTCAACTATAGTGTTAGATTCAAGATTGAAAACACGATAGGAGTGACCATGCAGAGAGTAGCCCAAAAAGACTCCATCATATGCGCATGATTCAAATTTGTCCAAATTACCTCGCTTTAGGATGAAGCATTGGCATCCAAATACTCTTATGTGAGTGACCTTGGGCTTCCTCCCAAAATGAAGTTAATAAGAAGTCACATTCAACAAGGAGCGCAAAAAAATCCTATTGGAGATGTAGCATGTTGTACTCATGGCTTCAGCCCAAAATTTTCTAGGAGTCCTATGCTCGTTGAGCATCGTCCTAGACATCTCCACAAGTGTGCAATTTTTCCTCTCAACAACACCATTTTGTTGAGGGACTCTTGGTGTAGAAAACTAATGTTAAATTCCATGTTCAAGACAAAAATCTGCAAAACAACTATTCTTGAACTCGGTGCTGTTGTCACTTCGAATGGCTTTCATTGCACAGGGGATTTCATTAAATAGCCTCAATGCTAAGCTCCGAAAGTGTATGAACACTTCATCCTTGCTCACAAGAAAGAAAACCCAAGAGTAATGAGAGTAATCAACAACAACAAGAACGTACCATTTTCCACATAATGAGCTAACCGGGATGGACCGACAGTATCCATATGAAGAAGCTCTCTGGGTCGCTCAGTCAGCACCATGTTTATGGGTGAATGTGAGGCGGCAACCATTTTTCCAAAACGACAAGGAGCAAAAATCAGGTTGTTCTCAAATTTGAGCTTGGGCAATCCTCAGATGAGTCCTAGGGCACTCAATCTCGCAAGAAGATCAAAGCTCATGTGCCCTAGTCTCCTATGCCACATCCAAAGCTCATAAGAAGGTTCAGCTAAAAGGCAATGAGAAGATCCAAATGACTCAGAGAAGTTAGCTCCAAACACTCTCCCTACTCTCAAGATTTTGCAAATAAAAACATCAGAGGAATCAAGCACATGAGAGGCATCACGACCAATGTGAACCTCAAAACCCTCATCAAGCAATTGAGAGAAAGAAAGTAAATTATAGCTTAAGTCCTCAACCAATGCAACATTAGTGAGAGAAATTTTCATTGATTTTGATCATACCTTGACCTTTCACACTACTTTTGCGATTGTTTCCAAATGTGATGTGTTCTCGTTGCTTGGTTGAGGTGAAGCTGGAGAACCATGATGACTTTTCGGTCATATGGTGTGAACAGCTGGAATCCATAATCCACTTGTCCTCCAGGCTTCCATGCCTCCCATAAGTAGAGACGGAAGACCTTGAGTACTCAGTGCTGGGTTTAGAAATAAAGTGCCTAGGTATCCAGCACTGAACTACTCGAGAGTTAGGTAAGGCAAGAGGCTGTGTAGGAGGAGAATCATACTAAAAATGAGGTCTTCTTGCAAATTGTTGAGATCTCCTAAAATGATTTTGACCAAAACTCCTACGTGGTCTAACATCATATGAAGCATGATGTAAACCACGATGGGCATAGTCACCCATATAATTATGAAGTGCCTCAAAATCAGAATAAGTATGATAACCATATTCATGCAAATCAAATGATGGATAATCATGAAAGTTCATAGAATGAGCACGGCGTTCATCCTTCATACGATGATAACAAAAACCAATCAAATGACCAACACGATGACAATAAGAGCAATGAAAAACTTTCTTGTGTGTAGGTTCATAGTTTTCTGGTGCAAACCTCACAGTTTTTCTTGGTTTTTGCTTGGAGTCTGTTTTGGGTGGTGGAATGATTATCCTTTTAGGTTAGGTTGGATTTTTGGCTTTCTGAGGGGTGTCTAACTGGGCTCTCTCTTTCTCAAGGGTAGTAGGTATAGTGAACACAGTTTTTCTTGGGGTATTTGGTGATGTTCTCTCATAACCCAACCCAAGAGCTAACCCTGCCCTGTCAGCACACATTTTTGTTTTATCCAAAAGCAAATCCATTTTACCCTTCCCTTTAGTACATTTATCCACCATGGAAAGTAGATAATCATTCTCACACTTAAGTTTTTCGACTTGCTCTCTAGCGAAGTTGAGTTGGTCCTTCAGGATGATGTAGGTGGAACATGACAGCTGCACATCCTTAGAACACTCAGTACTCTCCAATCTAGCCTTAAGTTCATCAACATGCTTATCTCTCAAATTAATGCTTTCAACAAGTAAAGAACAATTTAAGCATTCATTGATGACATAAGGACTAGAATCCACCTCCGAAATTGTTTTTGAACATTTTCAATTTTTTTTCAAGATTTTGAGCATGAATCAAATGCAACTGAGCAAGTTTATTCATTACAACAAGACATGACTCACATTCAGCATTTTCAGACTTAGACTTCAACAAAGAAAGTTTAGTAGAAAGAAATTCAATTTTGAGTTTTAGTTCCTTTCGTTCTTTAGCAGCAAGTTTGAGTAGTCTATCTTGTAAAATAATTGCATCATGTAATTCATCGTTTTAAACAAGTAGCTTGTCATGAGATAAACTAACCTCAGATGAGTCTAGCTAACTGTTGTTGTGCTTGTCATTGGCCATGAAGCAGAGGACGTTTAAGTCTTTTGTCTTTTCCTTCTTTTGCATGGTTCTTCTTCATCAGAGCTTGGCTCTTCACTTGAGATGTTGTCGATGTCGCTAAGTGCAGCCAAGAATGCGCTAGACACTCTTTTTGCCACTTTTCCTCTCTTGCCTTTGAAGAAGGGTTTTTTGTCTCTTTTTTGGTGTTTGTGTTCATGTTCATTCTTTGGTTTTAGTTTTGGGCAATTTGCTTTGATATGATTAAGATCACCGCACTCAAAACATACTCAAGAGCATCCTCTTCTCTGATCTCTTCTATCATTGTAGAATCTAGTGAACTTTTGACTATGAGAGCAAGCTCCTCATCGTCCAATGTGTCCACTTGTTATTTTGCGATACAGACCAAAGAAGACAAGGCAAAACCTCCAGAAAAGCACAAACTCTAGACAAGTTACCTCCAGATGAGGTGTCACTGCTAGAACTAGAAACTAGTGCCATGGATTGTGGCAAAGAGTTCCCAATTCCAGAACGAGATGCCTTGTCGATCTCGGTGGATTTAAGCTTACTAAAAAGTTCATCGCAAGTCAAAGTATCAAAGCTCGTGGACTCTTAAATACTTGAGATCTTTACTTCCCATATGCTATGATCAAGAGCATAGAGAAGTTTGATCGCCCTGTCATGATCCGAGTAAGCTAACATGCTAGTGGAGCGCAAGTTACTAACAATTCCATCAAAACGTGCAAACATGGCATCTATAGATTCGCCGGGGCCTTGCACAAACATTTGGTATTCTTGGTTATAAGTGCTTTGCCTCCTAGCCTTAATCTGAGAAGTGTCATCATGAAATGTTCTCAAAGTAGTCCAAATCTCACGTGCAGTTCTAAGGTGCTGGACCCTGTTGAACTCATTGCAACTCAGACTGATGAACAATATGGTTCCTGCTTTGCTATTACAATCGTACTGTAACTTCTCAGACTCTGAAGTGCGAGTATTAGGGATCACATATTGGGAATCAACAATGTCCCAAATAGCACTTCCTTGGCTTAGTAGATAAGCCTCCATGCGCACCTTCCAATAAGCGTAGTCTCGACCATCAAACATCGGAATCTTAGAATTCTTGTCCATGTCGCCACAAGGATCACAAACCGGTTAAGGTCAACTGGTGATCTAACTGGCTCTGATACCAATTGTGGGATCAGAATGGCGACTAGAGGGGGGTGAATAGGCGCCTCAACAAATTCTCACGAATATGACGACCTTTTCAACTCACCCAACACTCCTCTAAAAATGACAAAAGAAAAAGTGTGACTCACAATTCAAATTCAAAATAGAAATCAAACCAAATTCAAGTTTCTGTATAAATCGGAAATTGAACAGTCGATTTGTATTCTCAGTGTTTGAGTTTCCGAAACAGACTGCCTAGATCGGCATTTGATTTGTCGACAGGAGTTTAGACATTTTGAGATAGATCATGTTATGTATTTTGAGTATATAACCACCACAACAATCACAAAATCATGTACACACAGATTAATCAACCATTTCAATTGAATCTCATATGAAGGTTCAGATTTGATCAAAAACACCCAAATTCCGAATGGACTTCAATTAAGCTGTGTTATGGACTGATTACTTTGCAGGTATATAATCACCACTTGGCAACTAACAATATCTACTTAGTTTCATTCAAAATAGCATAACACACTACTACAAAGCGACACTACAGTGGTGGGCAAAAACGTACTGTAGTGGCAGGCAAATAGTCTGCCACTGCTCTAACGCCACTACTAACCTTGGTTAGCAGTGTCGGGCAGAGTGCTCACCACCGCTGTGCCAACAGTAGTGGCGGGAAGATTACGTCAGCGTGCCCACCACTACTCTGTTTTCCTCATTACACAGAATGTTATAAATCTTAATTCACACAGTCCCACAAACAAAAACACAGAAATATATAGCTTCACACAACTATCCACAGATACAACAGCAAAACAACAACAGAAATTATATGCTCCCACAACCATCCACAACAGCAAAACAACATTAACACAACAATAACCGATCTCATCAATTTACAAATTTACAAAGTTTACATTTCATCACACATCATGTTTACAAAGTTTACATCTATCAAAATTTCAAAATTAACAATTGTTCACAAATACATGCCCATTTTGTTTAATGTTTCTTCTCGGAAGGCTAGCTGTGATCTTGCACATCTCTTTCTTGCTTCTAAGCTTCAAAATTCTTGAAAATTAGTTGTTCAAGCCTTTTAGGTCTTCTGTCCCAACATCTCAGAGTTGGATGCTTGGCGACTTCACCCTCAGGATCGAAGAGTATTCCTTCCTCATAAATAATTTCATGCATCGTGAAGCGGCAGATCCTTGATATGATTCCAAACATTTTTGCATCGGAGAGTTGGCTCTTCCCGGCAACGGTTGATGGATCTAACGTCTGCATATGTAACATATAAGTACATACGTTGCATGTTATATTAGATTAACACACAATAAATCAACTTACTTCTTTAGTATCCTCAGATACTGTCCGCGCATACTTTCCTAAGTCATTTGTCAAGAAATGACAAGTGTAATACCCGCAATGCACCGAACTAGGAAATTGTTTGTGACACTTTAAAATAGACAAAGTTAGAACGATATATAGTTTGACTTTATTATTTGAATTAAGAAATTTCAAAATATAATCTTACCGGATAGTTGGTTCTGATATGCATTTCTTTCGGCTTTTGTGTATCATGTGGGCCATGTAACGTTTCCACGTAGTATTTATATGCACTCTGAAGAACATTTATTATATCTTGATATTCTTTTTTGGGTTTGTCGAGGGAGTCGAGCACCGAAACCCTAGAGTTTTTCGGGTATATCAGAAGTGCAATCCAATGATCACTATCGAAAGAAGTAATATGTGATTATGTTAGTTTCATAATCGATAAAATATGATTAAGTGGATATAGTGGGAATAGTTACTTAAAGTTATATGCCGCGCTTATCATTTCTCTGTCCCTCCATTGAAACATGCACCGCGCAATATAAAACGCGACACAATTCCTTTTATTCTTCTTAAGTGTGTCTTGGTCTTTATTGAAAATCTTTCTTTGAAACTTTTTTTGACCCGCACTCCAGTACTTTGCATCGTTCTGGTTTAGTACTGGGTTCAGTGTACTTTGTGATGGAGGAGGGGGGTGCCCAATCTTCCGTCAGGTGGGGATAAACAACGATTTGTGAGGCCTCGATGGGCTCGGCCGAAGCCCACCTCGGCAGAGATGGAGTTGTATGCGTTCCCAAATCAATCTCTATCTGGCCAGATTAATAGCAGATTAGATTAGGAGTTAACCCCCTATAAATAGAGAGGCCTGGCCGGCGTGGAGAGCACCCCAACCCAAACCAAACCAAAGCCATGCTTTGATCGTACCTTTACTTTTACCTTTATTTTCCTATACCTCTTCGTGGGTTTGCCTGGAAGCCCTTCGTCCGCCGCTACGGAATAGTGGTAAGCCTTGGTACTTCGCCCATGAAGTCCCCGTTAATATACGTAACAGATTGCTATCGCCTTGTTACTTCGCCTGTGAAGTATCCGCTAATCTGCGTAATAGATTGCTACCTTCGCCACCCGTGCAACACCTCGCAAATTCGGTCCTAAGGCCGAATTGGTACTTCGCACCATGCCTGTTGTAGGTTCACACGTTCGGAGCCCCTTCACCGGAGGTGTTCGGAGCTGAGAGATCGGTTCCAGAGGTCCCCAAGACACCCTTCGACAGGACCACAGGCTTCGACAATAGGCTCCGTCGGCATACTTCGTCGTGATAGGCTTCACCACGACTACACTCCGCACAAGACGAAGTTGCACCTACGCGTGTCCTTCGCGTTACCACTCTGTAATTCACCGCGTTAGAGATCGCACGCCGAACCCCGCTGTTCGGAGGTGATCACTGTGTTCAGATCCGTTCGGAGTCTGCCTTCGGTCGGATCAGTCCGAACGTCGAAGCACCCTTCGGCGGAGCACTTCGCACCGAGCGCCGAAGCACCCTTCGGCGGAGCACTTCGCACTGAGCGCCGAAGCACCCTTCGGCGGAATACTTCACACCATAAGCCTGAAGGTACCCTTCGGCGCACCCTTCGCACCAGGCTTCGAACCAGACAGGCTCCGACTGGTTTGCTCATTTTATTCTGTTTTAACTATCTTTTAGGCTAATTGAGTTATTTTGTGTAATCTGGTTGCCTAGCGACTCCACCCCCTTATCACTATTAAGGGTAGTCAGAACGCGGCGTCAGTGCTACGTCACGCTTAGGCCCGTCCCTAAGTATCCATGCACTTTTGGATTGCTGGACTGACCCAAGTGCGGGGGCACGTTTCCGTGTCAACAACTGCATGATGCTATAATTTCTCAAGATAGACTACTCAAACTTGCTGCAAAAGAACGTAAAGAACTAAAAATCAGACCTGAAGCTATTTCCACTGAACTTGTTATTTTGAAATCTAAGTCTGATGATGCCAATTGTGAATCTTGTCTTATTGTCATAAATGAACTTACTTAGCTGCGATTTATACATGCTCAAACTGTTGAAAAACTAGAATTAACTGAAAAGCAGCTCTTGTTGGTGGAGTCTAGTCCTGCAGTCATTAACGAATGCCTAAACTGTCCTTTGCTTGTTGAGAGCATAGAGTTGAGAGATAGGCATGTTGATGAACTCAAGGCTAGATTGGAGAGTGCTGATTGTTCAAAGGATGTGCAACCGGTGTGTTCGACATGCGTCACCCTGAAGGACCAACTCAGCGTTCTAGAGAGCAAGGAGAAAAGCTAATGTGTGAGAATGATTATCTGATTTCCATGGTAGATAAATGCACAGAGGGGAAAGGGAAGATGGATATGCTTCTAGATAAAACTAAAATGTGTGCTGACAGGGCAGGATTAGCTCTTGGGTTAGGGTATGAGAGAACTTCACCTAGCGCACTGAGCCAAACAGTGTTCACTTTACCTACAACCCTTGAGAAAGAGAGCCCATTTAGACACTACACAAAAAGCCAAAGATCCTTCTCGACCCAAAAAGATAATCATTTCTTCACTTAAGACAGACTCAAAGCAGAAACCAAGAAAACTGTGAGGTTCACACCAGATACCCACAAACCTACACCAAAGAAAGTTTTCCATTGCACTTATTGCCATCGTGTAGGACACTTGGTTGGTTTTTTCTATAGACGCATGAAACATGAACGTCGTGCGTATGCTTCACATTCTCATTCTTCATTTGATATGCATGACTATGATTATAATGCTTATACTGATTATGATGCTTCTCACATCTATATGAGTGACTTTGCCCATCGTGGTGTATATCGTACATCGTATGATGATAGACCACATAGGCATTTTGGTCATAACTATCTTAGAAGACCTCAGAGAATTACGAGGATACCCCATGTTCAGTATGGTTCTTATCACACACTGTCTCCTGCTTTACATACTCCTCGAGTTGTTCAGCGCTAGATATCTAAGCATCTTATCTCCGAACCCAGCGCTGAGTACTCGAGATCTTACTTCTCTACTTAGGGAGTTTTGGGAGGCTGGAGGACAAGTGGATCATCGATTCCGGGTGTTCACGACACATGACCAGAAATTCTTCATGGTTCTCTAGTTTCACCTCAGCTAGGCAGCACGAGAACATCACGAGAGATGTTCTTAAAAGATTTGACATGTTCGATGCTAAACCACTTGCTACCCCAATGGGTACTTCTATTGCTCTTGATCCAGATGAAGACTGAGAAAAGGTGGACCAGAAGAAGTACCGCAGCATGATCGGGTCCCTCCTGTACTTGACGGCTACGAGGCCAGACATACATTTTGTTGTGTGTCTGTGCGTGTTGACACGGAAACGTGCCCCCGCACTTGGGTCAGTTCAACGATCCAAAAGTGCACGGATACTTAGGGACAAGCCTAAGAGTGACGTAGCACCGACATCGCGTTCCGACTACCCTTAGTCGTGATAAGGGGGGTGGAGTCGCCAGACAACCAGATTACACAAAATAATCCAATTGGCCGAAAGAGATAGATTAAAACAGAATAAAATCGACAAACCAATCGGAGCCCGTCTGGTTCGAAGTATGGTGCGGAGGGGTTACCGAAGTATACCTTCGACGTTCGACGCGAAGTACTCCGCCGAAGGGTGCTTCGACGTTCAGGCTGATCCGGCCGAAGATGGACTCCGAACGGATCTGGACGCGGTGATCACCTCCGAACAGCGGGGTTCGGCGTGAGATCTCCGATACAGTAGACTACGGGATAATGACGCGAGGGCCACACGCAGGCGCAACTTCGTCCGATGCGGAGTATGGTCGTGGCGAAGCTTGTTGACGAAGTATGATGGCGAAGCCTGTTGCCGGAGCATGCAGTCCACCGAAGGGTGTCTGATGACCCCCGAAACTGATCTCTTAGCTCCGTATACCTCCTGCGAAGTAGCTTCGAACGTGCGAACCTGCAAAAGAGATAATTCGAAGTACCAATTCGGCCTGAGGACCGAATTTGTCTAAGTGTTGCACTAGTAGTGAAGGTAGCAATCTATTACGCAGATTAGCAGATACTTCACAGGCGAAGTAACAAGGCGATAGCAATCTATTACGTAGATTAACGGATACTTCACAGGCGAAGTAACAAGGGTTATCATTGTTCCATAGCGGCGGACGGAGGGCTTCCAGGCAAACCCACGAAGAGGTACAGGAAAATAAAAGTAAAGTAAATGCAATCAAAGCATGGGCTTTGGTTTGGTTTGAGTTGGGGGGACTCTACGCCGGCCTTGCTTCTCTATTTATAGGGGCTTAACTCCTAGTCTAATCTTCTATTAATTTGGCCAGGTAGAGATAAAAATTGAGTTGGGAACGCATACAACTCTATCTCTACCGTGGTGGGCTTTGGCCAGGCCCGTCGAGGCCTGCTCCTCGGGCTGAAGCTTCGGCAGCGTGGGCCTCCGAAGGCTTCCAATGCTTCGGCAGCGTGGGCCTCCGAAGGCTTCCTGGCCAAAGCCCATGGGCTGGCTAGAGGCTTTCGGAGCCCATAGCTCAATGGACTTCGACCCTGTAGGGCTTCGGACAGACCCTGGACATGTGCACTTTCGAGCCAAATCACCAAAAATTGATATTTTGACAATCTAGCCATTGATGCCATTTTTTGCTATCAACAGTGCGCTCGTTTTCAGGCTTCTCCCAGGGCATCACATCGTCAAGCTGTCAAACGCATCTTAAGGTACCTAAAGCATACACTTGAATTCGGTATTTGATATTCTGCGTCATCTTCATTATGCTTGAGAGGTTTTTCTAACACTGACTTTGTTGGTTGCCGGATTGATCGTAAGAGTACATCTGGGATGTGTCATTTTCTTGGATCTTCTCTTGTGTGTTGGTCATCACGCAAATAGTCTAGCGTTACACAGTCTATAGCCGAAGCTGAATATGTAGCTGGTGCTAGCTGTTGCGCACAGATTTTGTGGATGGTATCTACTTTGCGGGATTTTGTGTTGGACTTTTCATGTGTTCCACTCTTTTGCGATAATACAAGTCCAATCAGTTTAGCAAACAACCCAGTACAACATTCTAGGACCAAACACATTGATGTGCGTTATCACTTTTTGAGAGATCACAAGGAAAAGGGCGATATTGATTTGCAGTTTGTTGACACTCAAAACCAGCTTGTAGATATTTTCACCAAGCCTCTCGATGCTTCTCGCTTTGCATTTTTGAGGGGAGAGCTCGGCATTTGTCATCCCTATGGCATCATGTGAGGGGGAGTTGTGTACATATGCATATGCTTCTATAATATGATTAATTGCTTTTACATGTACATGACTTACTTGTGCACTTTACAATAATGTACTGCTTTCACTGTTTGATTATGCTTAGAATGAAATCATCTATGTATATGTGTTGAGCATGGCTTTTGATTTTGAAAATTGAAAATGGTCACTACCAAGTCTGGTTGCTAGCGTGAATAGGCTAGGGTGCTTTTGCTATTCATTTCTTACTTGATAGCTTTGTCCTTGTCACTTGGACGCTCATATGCAACTTGATCATGTTTGTTATATATATAAAAAATGCCAAATTGAAAAATGAAAAAAATGAAAATGTTGAAAATGGATCAAAAGTTCTTAAGTATTGATAAAAATGAAAAGATCTAGGTGGGTTTGCATAGTCGCACTACTTTGTTCTGGACTGCATTGCATTGCACTTTGGTTTGAATCGGGACATCGAGTGTATACCAAGATCAATGCCTTAAGCTTCTGATGGCTTATCCTAGGGTTGGCTTGATCGGTTAGCATAAGGTTGACTTGCAAATAACCCCTAGCATTAAGAAAAAAATGATGAATGAATAAAATAAAAAGTTTACTTTTCCCGCATATCAAGTTTGTTGCACCTCCTAGTAGTTGGATGTGTTTTTCGAGTCTGTTTGTGACTAGCTTTTGTACTTCTTACCTTGCCATGTCTAGTTCACTAGTCTGGTAGTGATGCTTTTGTTTGCTTAAATTTCAAACTGCTTGCTCATACTGATATTTGGATTATGATCATTCAAAGCTTTCCATGCAATTTAGTCAGGATAGATTGTGAGTCACATGAAGCTTTTGTGCTGTAATTGGACTTTTTCATATTTTGGAAGCATTGCATGGTCACTTTACTCTCTCGACTCATGGGGCTATCTTGATGTCTGCATTGCCAAAGGGGGAGAGTGCTTTGGACTTGGAGGTTCTTGATGAATCAGTGATTTTTTGAGCGATCTTTTTGGAGCTTTGTGTTGCTTTATCATTTGGCAAGTGACATGTTTTCTCATTTTTGCTCTTTTTAGAGCTTTTCATGGTCACTTGTATGCTGAACAACTCTTTTACTTTGGTTTGGATCTTGTGTTGTCAATGCACTCATCAAGGGGGAGATTGAGAAACATAGTGAGTTGTGTCACTATTGTTCAAAGGAATGATGAGTGATTGACAGGTTGGATTCACGAGTTGAGTCAGGATGTGTTGGAGTTGGGGTGTGTGTCTGTGTTTATCTCATGTGTGCAGGCTGGAGTTACTTGTCAACTGGCGATGACATGGGATCAGGGTTAGATGGGGAGTCTAATGCCTGATGGTCGAGATTGTCAGTCGAAGTCGAGAGTGTACTCAGAAGTACGCATGGAGGTCGAACAAGATGTCGAGTTGGAGATTGATCGAGACGAAGCGTCGTTCGAGTCAAAGAAAGGGAAGCTAGTGCAAGTGACAAGGCGACTCGAGGGATCGAGAGCGGGAGAGACTTGCTGGTGGTCGAGATCGTGGACTGACGACGGGCATCGACGATCGAGAGAGGCTTTGTCGGTTTTCGCTAAAAACGATCGAGCAGCAGCAGCAGTAGCTTTGTCGGACTCAAGGCCAGCAGAGCCCTAGAAGTGGCAGCAACAACGTAGCGCTCGGGCAGACCGACGGAGGACTTTTCTTCGTGGAAAGCAGCAAACGCACGCACACTAGTGTTTTTGCGTGGAGGCTGAAGAATGTTCTGCTGCAGGCCAAATTTTCTACAGTCCGGCGGAAGATGCATGCAGCGAACACAGGTAATCTGTTATTGATATCCTATTTTCAGCTAGTTAATTAAATTAATAGTTATCTAGTTTTAATTAGCATGAAAATAATAATTTCGTAGTAAATTTTTAATCTGTTAAATTTTTATTAGTTATCTCGCATTATTTATTTAAGTGTTTTTATTCTGCTCATAAAAGAAAAAAAATATTTATTTATTAATCATAGTAGTATTTTTATTCTAGTTTTTACATGCAATATTTTAGGTTTATTTCTGAATTAATTTTTGAATGATCGATGTTTTATTCATTTGATTAGTATTTTATTTCTAGACTGCAATATAAATATTTCTTGATATATCTAGGTGTTTTTATTTACTGCAGTATTTCTATTTAGTTTATCTTCAATACCATTTTAATTAGCACACCGGTCATTTTTAGGCTAGACAACTTTAGTTCCTATAATTTGCTTTGCTAATATAATTTGTCTGGTTAAGTTTGTTTGGGTGTTGGGATTAGGTCATAGTTTAGCAAGAAATTTTTAGGCGCCCATTCACCCCCCTCAGGTCGCTACTTTCGGTCCTACAATTGACTTCTCTAGTTCTTTTGGCCCTTCTCGCTGTTTGATCGCTGGATCCTCCTCTGAGCTCTGGAAGTGGCATGAGAGGTTAGGTCATTTGAGCTTTGATCTGCTAGTCAGATTGAGCTCTATGGACCTTATCCGAGGATTTCCCAAGCTTAAGATGGAGAAGGATCTAGTTTGCCATCCCTGTCGCCATGGAAAACTGGTTGCCACTTCTCACACACCTATGACTCAGGTGATGACGTCGTACCCGGGAGAGATGTTACACATGGATATTGTTGGTCTAGCTTGGGTACGCTCAGTCGGTGCGAAGTGGTACGCGCTTGTGATAGTTGACGATTTTTCTTGATTCTCGTGGGTTTTATTTTTGGAGTCTAAGGATGAGGCTTTCCAGTTTGTTCATGACCTGATTTTGAAGATGAAGAATGAGAACAATGGTCAGATGCGAGCAATTCGCTCTGACAATGGCTTTGAGTTTAAGAACTCTTAGTTCATCAGCTTCTGTAGTGATCAGGGTCTTGAGCATCAGTTTTCTGCCCCTTACACTCCCCCACATAATGGCGTTGTGGAACGAAAGAACCGCACGATGGTCGAGATGGCCAGGACGATGCTCGATGAGCATAGGACTCCTAGGAACTTCTGGGCTGAAGCTATGAACATGGCTTGCTATCTGGCCAACCGCATTTTTGTAAGAGCTTACTTAGGTAAGACATCATATGAGTTGTGGTTTGGCAGACAACCAAAGGTGAGTCACTTGCGAGCGTTTGGTTGCAAGTGCTTTGTGCTGAAGAAGGGATGACATTTGGACAAGTTTGAGTCTCGTTGCTGGGATGGAGTCTTTCTTGGCTATGCTTTGCATTCTCGAGGCTTCCGTGTGAGGAACATAGTGAGTTGTGTCACTATTGTTCAAAGGAATGATGAGTGATTGATAGGTTGGATTCACGAGTTGAGTCAGGATGTGTTGGAGTTGGGGTGTGTGTCTGTGTTTGTCTCATGTGTGCAGGCTGGAGTTACTTGTCAACTGTCGATGGCACGGGATCAGGGTTAGACGGGGAGTCTAATGCCTGATGGTCGAGGTTGTCAGTCGAAGTCGAGGTGTACTCAGAAGTACGCATGGAGGTTGAACAAGACGTAGAGTTGGAGATTGATCGAGACGAAGCGTCGTTCGAGTCAAAGAAAGGGAAGCCAGTGCAAGTGACAAGGCGGCTCGAGGGATCGAGAGCGGGAGAAAGTTGCTGGCGGTCGAGATCGTGGACTGACGATGGGCGTCGACGATCGAGAGAGGCTTTGTCGGTTTTCGCTAAAAACCGTCGGGACATTAATGTTTTTAATTTTTTCAATAAAATCGTGTCAAATTGTTAGTCTAAAATTTTAGTGTCATAGTGTGTACTAATTAGTATATTTTTGGAATATATATTCTGAAAATATATTAAAAGGAGTCAAATGTAATTTTTCTTTTTAGCTAAAGGGTATTTTCAAGTTCTAGATTCCATACTTGTAATTAGGAAAATTCTAGGGGGTTGTTTGCAGTTTTGCCTTCTAGAACTTTGGAGTTTGTGGGATAAATACCCCCTCTCCATGGCCGGCTGTGTACAACTTTTGGGAACCAGAACATTCCATCAACCAGAACGCAATTTAGTTTTTACTTGCAAATGTTGTTCCTCCAATTGCTTTGAAGCTTTGAACGCTGGATCCTGAGCAAAGTTTTTTAGCTGTGCCGGACTGTCTACAGGATATGTAGGGAAGTTTTTCAACGCCTATGATTTGGAGTTCAACGATTCCAGGTTTGATTCCTATCAAAATGTCTGTGGATTGTTGTTGATTTGAGTTGTAGTATTGGCTTTTGGCTGTTCATCTGAAGGGATTATCTTCAGCACAAGTTTGCATACAGTACAAACACTCTGCCGTATCCGCTACAGCTTTTATCCAGAACTATCTCCACGCAATTGAATCCAAATCAAATTTGCTTTGTGTTGTTGTTCATCCGAAGGGATTTTTTCTTGTGCTAGAAATTGTACAGTGCATCGTTTCTTTGCCGAAATCCTCTACAGCATTGCCGACAAATCTATCTGAAGTTGTTCATCATCACGGGCTGAAAAGCTGCTAGCGCTGGTGCTGTTTTGCCGGTTCTGCTTCAGCAATTTGAAGGGTGCTGTTCACCATCCAGACGCAGAATTTCTTCAGCGTTTTTCCTGGTTAGTTCTCAATCAGATTTTGTGCGATCTTCTTGATGATATGAGATGAATTAAAGTGTATATTCGTCTGGCCATGATTGAGTTATTGTCTGAAGTGGTTTGTTGATATAATCTGCTTGATCCTTAAGAAATTTCTGATCTAAATTTTTGGTTCATATTAGTTCTGTCCATATGCTGTTGGAAGTTTGCTGCTAATAGAGATCATCTTTGAATGCATATATTTTGAAGCAGTCTATCCCTTGTAGTTCTGAGATTACAATCATTCAGTTATGCAGTTGCTTTGCTGAATTTGTGATATGTCAAGTTTTTCAGTAGATGCTGGTTGATAGACAGAAATTGCTTGAGAAAGTTTTTGTGAAGAGAGGTTTCTGGTCTGAAATGAGTTATCCTGATGTTTGAATGTTTTAGTACAGTTAAGGCTTATAGTATTCAGTACTATCTCCCTGATTTCTAGTCTGAATGTATTTGTTCAAGCTGTGTATCTCTTCTGAAATTTGAGTGGGTGTCAATCTCTGAATTAACTGGTTGTGCTGGATCTATTTTCTGTGTTGTATGAGATAGATCAAAGGGATATGCAGTTCTACATTTTGAGTCTCTGATCTGTTTAAATCAAACCTGTTTGAGTATATGTTAATCTGTTCCTGTCCAGTTTTGATGTGTAAAGGATTCAGAATAGAGATTTGCTGTTTAGCCATTCATCAGTTCTAAGCATTAATTTTGGTTGTGTATTGAGGTATACTAAACTGTAAACAGAAGCTCTCTGTTTGTGTGATCCATTCATTTATCATATTCAGTTTTGTTAGAATAGAGATGAACACATTTCCTGTTATTGCCTGTTGAGGAATAGTGCTATGTCTGAACTGAATTGATGATCTGTCTTCTGAAGTGAATTTCTGTCCTGTTTTGATTTGTCGGACCAGGAACAGTCTTGAGGGTAATAGGAATGTTCAGAATATTCTTTTTGGCTTGATCAAGTGTGAAAACTTTCAGGTTTCTAATGAATGATTTATTATGAAGATTTTGTTATTTTGAGCAGAATTGAAATGTATGTGAATTTGAAATTTGCAAACTGAATCAGGAATTAACAAACTCACTTTGCTGAATTCCAGTGTACTATTCACTGTACGAAAAATTCATTTTCTGGAATTGGTTGATTATAGTTGTGGATCTCCTGATTCCTTACTGTTTAGAATGTTTCAAATTTGCCTGTGTTGACCTAAAGTGAAACTGAAGTTGACACTTGATGTTTGAACCAAAGTATATCAACATACTTTGCTGAATTCAATGTTTACTATTCACCGTCTGATAATTTCAGAAGTGTGTGATTTCAAATTGTAATTGAAGTAAAGCGTTCTGATTTATCTGTTTCATTTAAAATTGATCTTCTGGGTGAGTATCTCTTATAGGTGTTATCTAGGAACTTGAATCTAAGCGGTTTTGATAATCTGACTCTGTTTGAGCTCAACTTTTGTTCTGATTGATTTGAAATTTGAATTTGTGTTTTTAGAGGTCCGTTGGGTGATTTGAGTAGGCCATCACCTTCGAAAGAAAGTGTTGAGGCACCTATTCACCCCCCTCTAGTCGCCATTCCGATCCAACACCGTGTTTGGAATCTTGACTCCCAGAAGCTTCTTCCACTTCGATCGAGCCACCTCAACCGAGTCCAGAGGTGCCAGTTGCTGACTCCAGTGAGGTGACTTCAGATCACCTAGGATCCTGAGCAATTCAGCGTGATCACCCATCAGAGCTCATCATCGGTGATCTCACTTTGAGGTCCTTGCGTTCTTCTGTTGGCTCACTTGCTGTGTTTGCTGAGTCTTCTTTTGTTGCCTCTTTTGAGCCTAGAGATGTTTCTCATGCTCTTTCTAATGCAAATTAGATAAACGCCATGCAAGAAGAGCTTGAGAACATTGTTCACAATCGGGTTTGGACACTGGTTGAGCTGCCACCTGGATGCAACCCCATAGGCACCAGGTGGGTGTTTAAGAACAAGCAAGGTGAAGATGGGGTTGTGGTGTGCAACAAAGCTCGCTTGCTTGCCCAGGGTATTTGCCAGAAAGAGGGTATTGATTTTGAGAAGACTTTCGCCCCTGTTGCCCATCTTGAGTCCATTCGCATACTTTTGGCTTTTGTTGCTTCTAAAGGTTTTAAGCTTTTTCAAATGGATGTCAAGAGTGCTTTTCTGAACGGGTATATAGAGGAGGAGGTCTGTGAGGCAACACCCTGATTTTGAGAACCCTAAGTTTCCTCGACATGTTTTCAAGTTGCAGAAAACTTTATATGGTCTGAAGCAAGCCCTAGGGCTTGGTATGATCGTCTAAAGTAGTTTTAGTTGGGGAGTGGCTTTGTGATGGGTTCTATGACAAGACTCTTTTCTTGCTTATAGATGGCTCAGACTTCTTGATTGCTCAGATTTATATGGACGAAATTATTTTTGGTGATTCAACTAATGAGCTTGTGTCCAAGTTTTCTGAGCAGATGCACAATGAGTTTGAGATGAGCCTCATGGGTGAGCTGAAGTACTTCTTAGGGCTCCTGATCAAGCAGACCAAGGACGACATCTTCATCCACCAGAGCAAGTACACGCAGGACATGCTGAAGAAGTTCGACTTCGGAGGAGAGCTGAAGCCTCAGATGACCCCAATGGGTACATCTGGAGGAATGGACAAGGACGAGAGAGGTGTCAAGGTCAACGAGAGAGAGTGTCGATGGATGATCGGATTGCTGCTGTACTTGACGACAATGAGACTAGACATTCAGTTTGTCGTGGGACTGTGTGCGCGCTTCCAGTCTTCACCACGCGCATCTCATCAGTAGGCCATCAAGCGCATTTTCAGGTACCTTACCTATACACCTGATCTAGGCCTTTACTATTCAGCATCATCGACTCTCGATTTATCTGGTTTTTCCGACGCTGATTTTGGTGGGTGCCGGCTGGATCGCAAGTCGACTTCCGGTACTTGCCAGTTTCTCGGTGCTTCACTTGTTTCTTGGTCTTCTCAAAAACAATCTGGAGTTGCACCTTCTACTACTAAGGCTGAGTATGTAGCTGTTGCTAGCTGCTGCTCACAGTTGGTTTGGATGATTTCCACGTTGAGAGATTTTGGGTTGTTCTTCCCTACTAGAGTACATTTGTTTTGTAATAGTAGTAGCGCGATTAGTGTAGGGAAAAACCCATGTCTGCATTCAAAAACCAAACATATTGATGTGCGCTTTCACTTTTTGAGGGATCAATATGAGAAATGTGTCATTGACCTTGTTCATGTTGATACTCATCATCAGTTGGCTGACATTTTTACCAAACCCCTAGATCAGTCTACTTTTGAGCGTTTGTGAGGGGATTTGGGAGTTGTGTATCCTTTTTAGGATATTTTGAGTCAGTTTTATTTCTTCTTTACTCTTTTATTGAGTCTTTTCGTGTGAGCTCATATCATGCATATTCACATATCACACTTTGAGCTTTCTTCTGTTATATGATTGATCTGCTTTACTTTTTCTAGCTAGTATATGCTTTTGAATACCTATCGATGATCATGCTTTGCTTCAGTTCACATGATATGTCTGATATCTGTCATATACATGGCTTTATCCTTTTAAATTTTAAAATGATCACCATTGCTTCTGGTAACTAGCATGTGTAGGCTGAATGCTTCTGCTATCTGTTACATGCCTTGTAGATAGTTCCTTACTTAGATGCAGATATGCAACTTGGACATCTATATGCTTTGAACATGGAAAATGTGCTATATAAATGATAAAAAAATCAGAAAAATGAAAAATCCATGCCTTTTTATGCATAATTTGAAAAGATCCAGGTGGGTTTGCTTTGTCGCATTGCATTGTTCTGGACTGCTTACCATAACACTTTGGTATGAACTAGGACAGTGCAATTTATGCCAAGACCAATGTCTTAAGCTTCTGATGGTCTAGTTCTGGCCTAGGCTTGACTTGGTCAGCTAGCATAAGGTTGACATGCAAATAACCCTTGGCAAAAATGAAAAAGGAAAAGAAAAAGGCTGAAAATTAAAAATATAACAAGTTTGCTGAAGCACTTTGTTCTGGACAATGTTTATCTTTGTAGATATCAGCTAGCCTTTGCATCTCATGCTTTACTTTGCTTGTCAACTAGAAAATGTGGTGATATTTTTGTTTGCAAAAATCAAAAATGTGTGCTAATGACTTTCTTTGGATATCATCTTTTGCACTGATCATTACATGTGTCTTAGACAATACTTCTTTTTCTATACTTGCTAGATATTTTAATTGCAGTCAATCATATCTGAGAAGCATGCTTTTTACACTCCACCTGCACTCTAGTTGCATTAATTGCATATTTTGAGGGGGAGCTACATTTCAGGGGAAGTTTCAGTCTGTGTCTCTTTAGAGTGCTTTTAGTCTCACTTTATGAGTCCAGTTGTCAACAAGGGGGCGAAATTTTGGGTTACTTGAGCTTTATAAAGAGCTTAGGGGGAGTTTTGGCTTTCTCTGGGATTTGTTTCAGGGGGAGTTTTAGTCTCTTTTTCCTTTACTCTTTGGATATCCTTGTTGTTGATAATTCAGAGATTGCACTCGTTTTTTGAGTTTTTATTTTTTGTTTAACCACAATGACTGTCTTCTGGTTTTTGTTCGGCTTTTGGTCATTAGGGTTAAACCTTTTATTTTATTTTCTTTTTTCTGTCTTCTTGTGTTTTGTTTTCCTGTTCCACGTGTTTTGCAGGTTCTGAAGAGCTGATGAAGAGGGTGTTGACAATGCACTCATCAAGGGGGAGATTGAGGAGCCATGATGAAGATCATGGGCCTCATGGCTTCAGATGTGATGAGTGATTGTCAACGGAAGTCAAAGAGAGGACGTGAAGAGAAGATGAGACCTGTCGTGTCTAGGCCGCATGTGACTCAAGTACACGGGCAGCGAGCGACTGCCGGGCAAAGTGGCCACGGAGTTGGGCTGGCCCAATCCGAGTACATGGGCTAGGAGCGGCAGAGGATCCACTAGTATATTTACCAGGATTGACTCAGGTACACAGGAGGTGAGTGATTGCTGGGCCATGGGAGCCGCGGAATCGGGCCGGCCCAATCCGGGTACCCGGTGCGAAGACGGTGGATGCTTTGTCAGTTTCGGCGCGAAACTAACGACCGCTGATCTTGGATCCGACAGTTCTGAGGCGAAACCGTAGCTACTATGAAAGCTCCGCATCGGAACAAGTTATCTTTACTTAGGATTTTACTATTTTGCCTTTAGGCCCACAGTCTATGTTAATCGAGTCTGTAAAAAAAACCAAACGACAGTTCGATAATTTTCCAGTTTATTTCAGCATTTGTGTAATTTACCCTAGAGATAAATTTGTCTTTTTCTCTTTTGTTGGGCTGCCTATAAATAGGCCCCAACCCCCTAGGGTTAGGGAGAACTCACTAGAAATATTAATCTGAGTCCACTTTTGTTTTCCCCATTCCTTTTCTGCAGCCGTATTTTTTTCTCTAGTAAAATACCCATCTCGCCGCTGATTCATCTATCACCGCCGCAGGCGTGTTCTCCAGTATTGGGCGGCTGGGGAATTCAAGCAGTGCACTTAGCCTTTTGGCATGGAGGGAATCCGGTGCACATATCCTAGTGGAAGAAATTTTTGGCGATGATCTCTGACAGCAATAGCAGCAGCACTATTCGGCTTGGGACACTATGAGCACACGCGGCGCAGCAGCAACAAGGAATCAGGCACGTTTAGCCGGCGTGCAGAGCCAACATTCCATTGCCATGTGTTACACGCGTTCGCACGGAGCCATGGCAGGCGTAGGGCGTAGGCGAGGCACTAGGCTGCTTATTCGACGCCGACTCCTTTGCGTGGAGGCAGGAGAAGCAGAACGCCAGCAACGTCAACTCTCGCGATTCAATGCGTAGCAGCACCAGGCGCACGCGTAGCGACGCAGTACACGTGAAGGCCCTCAGCGCAGAAGCTGTTCTTGGCGGAAGACACGAGGTGATTTTTTATGCAACGAAAAGGCACGAAAATCGAGGCAAGTCTGTTGTGTTCGCTTTGAATGGTTAAAACCTATTGCTGATTGAAGTACTGCACATGAATATTTCCTGTTAGCACTCATTAATATTACTGGATACACATACCACTTTGTCTTGAATTGCATGCCATGGCTAATATTTGGATACTGTGTTTAGTATGTGTATGAGCTAATTGTTTATTTCCTAGAGATTCCTTCATGCTTGTTTATTGATAAATGAAATGCTGGCAGGAATAGTGTTTGTTGAAATGCATGTTTAAATCAATGTTTATTTCTGAATTTATTTTGTCTGAGAAACGGCTTGTGAACGATTGATGATGAATGTATTGGATGAAATACTTGTTGCTTCCTGAAATACATTTTTATGTCATCTGATTATTGATTTGATGTTCAATTTGCCTTTAAGCACTTGTGTGGTGTCTTTTCAATTAGGATTCCAGTCATTTTTAGGCTAGATTATTTTTTAGCACTTTAGATTTATTTATTTCCGCTGATTGTTTCTTGAGGTGCGTTGGGTGTTGGGAGAAGGCCATTGATTTGAAAGAATTTTTTAGGCGTCCATTCATCCCCCTCTGGTCGCTACTTTCGGTCCTATACCGCTTTTATATGTGAGTATCATGTACCACCGATTGGTTTGGACATTTTTTTAAATGATATTTTGGGAACAACTGGAATTTTTTTGCAATGATGTCATGCTCAAGTTATATAATTATGAATATATATATAATAGCCCATGTCCTAGGAAATGAAGTGGCACCGTATATGGTAACGATTTGGATTGCAAACTAACTTATTGAATGATAAATAAAGTATTTGTTAAAAGTACAATTATAGCCATTCAAATAAAATTAACACAACAACAGAATAAATAGGTGTCTACAACTTTACTTTCATACTTTTGTATGCAGATATGCATGGCTTCTAAGGATATATCGGCATAGGATGGGGCAATTCTACTTTTAAATGTGTTTGGATAGGAGACATGTGGGATGAAATGATCCCTAGAGTCAGAGAATATTTCCTATAGATTGGAGACAAGCAGGGACAGAGCCCAATGGGGTAGAGGGGTTCTCAAGAACCGAGATCCTAATATTTTTAGTTATTAGTTTAATGCATTGATTCATTCTCTCACACCATGCCTTATGTATTGAATCTATGTATTTACCAATCATGGCAGTTTAGCTTGTCATACAGTATTGATCGTATGTCAATCATCAGTAGCACACTATCTTTGTTGGGTCCTACCTATCGCGTTGACGAGGTTACACATGGGATGGTCTGGCTCAATCCTTAGGATCGATGTTTGTTGAATTTTTAGCCTATGAGTTATCTGTTGTACTATCAATTGGATCTATTTTGTTCATCATGCTCTCGGGAACCCATCTTTATGCTACATCGATTCGATTCAAACAATATAGATTGGTATCTTTGAGTATTAATGATAAAGCTAGTTGGTACAATTTATTTCATTCTATATGCTTTTAATGATGCATCCTAGTTTTCAATCATGCTATCATGGGCGATACCAATAGACTATCGCCGATAGTGTTAGGACATCTCACGTTTTCTTGCTTGTCAATTATATGGTCAAACTGACTGGCATGACTACAAACACCTCTAGGTTATTTAGTACATGCACTAGAGCTAAGCAGACACTCACTACTACAAATACGAACTGTAGTGGCATTGGGCAATTTCACTGTAGTGGTGGGCCATTAGAGGCTGTAGCTTCGGCTAGACTCTCAGCCCATGGCAACCATTGAAGCCACTGTTTTGGTGTGATGTTTATCTAGCATGTCAAAATCAACTGACCATGTACATGAATACCCTTTCTGACCATCAAAGCAAGAGAAGCAGCTATCAAGATTAGGCCCACAAGGCAACCTTTGACTATAACAACCAATCAAAACTTACTTTACATTTAAAACCTCTCAAATAAATATAGTCAAGTCAACTGATCTTGTATGTGAGCCGCTCGTGCGTAACATAACGTACGTGAATCGAGTTGACCGTGGACACGAATTTGTTGACTAGTAGCTTGGGCCGCTCTGGCACCACCAGCCTAGCTCTAGTCGGGCTCTATAGACCGACCAAGGAAAAGTTCGACAAGCATCTAGGCAATGATTAGTTAAGATACATTAGCTCTTTATTCAATTCCTTGCCGGCCTTATTTAAGAGTCAAATGATTAATTTTTTCATGAATAGTTCATCTATGGCGGAAGAAGGACGTCCCATCAAGGAGCTCATCTACAAGTCTCATGCAAAATCAAATGAAGAGGGTTCATCTGAAGGATCCTCTGATAGCGAATCATTGTACCACTCTCTGGAGGATCCACATCCAGTGGAGCCTAGGAAGAAGTGAACGACAGAAGACGACGATGAGGATTACATTCCTAAAACTCAAGCAGGGGTAATTATTGCATTAGTAACAAGTCAGAGTAGCTTCTAACCGAGGATTACATTCCTGAAGTTCATATTGTCTATCATCGTAGGATCATCCAAAGCGAGCAAGGAAGCGTCGATTATTCCATGATGAGGAAAGAACGACAATTGTGCTAGTTGTTGAGTCCTCTAAGACAACGACTCTTAAGACCTCTAAGCCAACAACTGTTGAGTCCTCCAAGCCAACGACTATTGAGTCTACTGCCACTACATCCTCTGCAAATAATAAGAGGAGAGGAAAACAACAGAAGAACAAGCTGCATACAGCCATCTATGAGGTTGAAGATGTCTATGTTGATGGACTCCAAAGAAGCCGGAAGAAATCACAACTAAGTGGCACAATGACTGTGGATGTCTCGCTAGGGAGCGATGTAAGATAGTTTGGAAAATCTAGAAAGATGTCTCTGAAGCTACAAGAACGAATTGTGGGAGCATATAAAAGTGCATTATCAATTCTCGGAAGATCGCTTAGAAGACGCTAAAGCTGCCACATTGAAGACTATCGGGAAGTCTCTTCGTACGTTCAGGACTACACTGAACACACAATACCTTCATAAATGAGAGTCTTCGCTCAACGACTACAGGTTTATCATGCCAAATGAATGGAAGGAATTCAAATTGCAACATTGCTCATAAGATGCCAAACAAGAGAGCATCATGTTCAAAGAACATAATAAGAAAAATAAGTTCCCACATACCATTGGCCTAGGTGGATATAAGGCCAAGGAGGATGATTGGAGTAAAAAGGAACAGGAGGATCGTGCGGCTGGGTTACCTGAACAGATTTCAAGTGCTGATCAGCGCACTAAGAGATGGCTCCTAGGTTGTGCTAAAAAACAACTAAGGGCCAATATATCCTCTCCGACTCACAGACCAGTGGAGTATTTTAGAAAGCGAAGGAAATTACTGAGTTGGAGAAGGCTGGGAAGTTCATACCCAAGGGATGTAATGACCAGCTAATAGCTGCTGTCGGGAACGAGGAACATCGAGGGCACACCCGATGTGTCTCTTCTATAGCACCGTGGAAGAACATGTTCAAGAAGTAGGATGGTGCCACATATAAGAAGCGTCAAGCATGCACAGATGACGCCGCAAAGCGATGTGTAGAGTGGGAGAGACATTTCTTTGAATTTATTAGAGTTAATCCAAACGTCATGCAGGCTGCAGCAGGACAAATAGTTGTGCTAGAGGTACAACTTGACATACCAAGCAATGTTGGATCGATACAATAAATGTTTCCTGTAAATTATAGCAAAGAGGACACACCATGCAGTCTTCATGTACCGATTAGAGGCAAAGGTTATTCCCAAGAGGCTGCACAAGGCATTGCTATGCTAAGGTTATTCCCAAGAGGCTGCACAATTGCCCTATTCCCGCAGAGTATACTAAGGTTCAGGTCAATGAGATCACCAACGATAGATTTAGCAATAAACCCCTGGATATTCCAATGCCCGATGAGGGGATAGAGACAATCGGAGATGCACTAAACAACTTTGTGTAATGGGCGAGCCGAGATATCAATTTACCCTAGAGGTAGTCTCCGATAAGATCTTAACATGAGGTGGAGGAAGAGGCAGAGAAGGAGCTAGTGCCTGAGGAAGTGGCAGATCCTCAAATGGCTCAACAACTCGAGGAGCGCATGCCCGAAGAAGTTATAGAGCCTCAAATAACTCAACAACTCGAAGAGGGCATGCCCGAGAACGTGGAAGAGCGTGAGACGGAGAAAGAGGCCAAACTGGAAAAGAAGGACACACGTTCAGAGCCAGTTCCAATGGTCGTGCCCAAAAAACACAAGGCACATTCAGAGCCTGTGCAGTGCTACTGCCCAAGCCCGGGGAACAAGAGGCACATTCAGATCCTGTGCCAGTGCTATTACCTGAGCCTGGGGAATAAGAGGCATGTCCAGAGCCTGTACCCATGCTACTGCCCGTGCCCGGGGAACAAGAGGCAGGTCCAGAGCCCACAATCCACAAGACAATTGTTAAAGTTGGGCAGTGTTCAGAGAAGGTCTGAAATACTTAAATTATTTGCTACTATGGGCAAACACGTTCTATGCCCGTAGAGGCTCCCGTAATGGCTCCAGTACAGAAGCAGGGGTCACACTCTGAGGAACAATTGACCTACGAAGATGATGATTATATCGAGTACGAACAAGGCAAACCATTCTTACATCATCGAGTACTTAAGATTATGAATTGGGAGATGAAAACATTCCATGTTCGGTGCCTTGAAGCATCTTCGTTAGGAATGATGTAAATAGAAGTGAAGGTTCCAAAAGAAATATTCCACTGCCCAGAGTTTAGTCTTGGCCTATTTTTCGACGACTTCCACCTGATGTTCTGTCTAAAGAGAACCGACATCACAAGCATGATCATCTGGTGCCTGTAAGTAGTTTTTACTTTGTCAATAGAAAACAAAAATCAATCACAACCTATATTGACTAGTGTTTCATAACATATGCAGTTTGAATTACTCAAGTGATGAGTATAAACGATATGGATACTTGAACCCATCATTGATAAGTCAAGGTACACTCAACCTAGTACTGAACCAGAACAACGCTAAGTACTAGAGTGTGGGTCAAAAAAGGTTTCAAAGGAAGAAGTTCAATAAAGAACAAGACGAACTTAAGAAGAACAAAAGAAAATGTGTCACATTGTATATCGCGCGGTGCATGCATCAATGGAAAGATAGAGAAATGATAACTGGGGCATATAACTTTAAGTAAGTATACCCACTATATAGTCTTAATCACGTTTTATCGATTATGAAACTAACATAATCACATATTACTTCCTTTGTTAGTGATCATCACTACCACAAAAACGTACATTAGTGACTAGTCATAATGTACATTAGTGATGGACATGTCCCCCATCACCCTTATCGTGTCAGTAAAGCCCTATCATTAATGACAAGTAAATACCCGTCACAAAAAGGTCCCTACAGGTCCCCTCCACGTCCATCATGCCCCCTTTTAATGAGGAGTAACATTGGTTACCCGTCACTATTGTGACCTTTAGTGACCTTTAGTGACGGGTAACCAATGATACCCGTCACTAACGTTATGGTCATATTTAAAAAATAATTATTATTTTTATGCTGCATCTTGAATCAAAGTCAGGATTTGGCAGCCACCTTTTTAATTTGCAAACAACAGACAATTCATCATAGAAAATACAAGACATAATTCATCATAGAATACCACCATCACAGATTGCATTGCTCAAACAAAGCATGTATACAAAATGTATTTCATATGTATTTCACAAAATATTTGCATTCTGTTTCACCAAATTTTTGCATTCCACACAACAAATTAAAACATTAATCTAGGGGCTCTTATAATGGAAAGCGCCATTCTTTGGGTAGACATGTTCCACGATGAATTCCGCTAGTTGTGAATGGATCTGCGGCATTTCATCATGTTTAATAGTGCCTTCAGGTAGGTTGAATTCCTGTAAAATGATTTTTTAACTTGACATCAATCCATGTTTGCATAAGTGAAAAGTAAATGAAACAGAATAACAAATATCACGATAATATCTTACATCAGGTGATTTCAGATCTGCTATCTTCACGGCCAGCTCCATACGGTGTGCAACATAAAACCCACATTGGTTTCGAGGAGGTTGACTGTAGCACTGTTATGGAAATACACGATTAGTTTGGAGGACACATTAAATTTGAAAGGGTAAAACATTTATTAAATTTGAAAGGGAAAACATTTAGAGGCTTACATGCACTGTGGTTTTATGAACAAAAATTCCCCGCTATGGTCCTTTTATTTGGTTCGTTTTGATAGCGGTGTCGAAAGCTCTGTAATGAGGTAGAACAAGATTGTGTTAAACAATAATAGCTTGAAGGTTGAATTTGTAATGACAAAGTGAAGAAAACATTACTCTTCTATTAATTATTTGAGTAGCGAGTAGTCCCTCTCGGTGCTCTCGCCATTCGGTCACTTTGGTCTTGCCGAGTCAATGTACCATATCGTCTTCCACTTGGGGACGATGAGTACTAGGGCATAATGATTACCACCAATTTGGTGTATGCCCATTATATGTCGCTTAGATGGGATGCTTGCGGTGATTACACTGTATATGTAGTTGAAACATGCCCTTTTCTCATCGACCAAAATTGTAGGTGTTGCAATTATCTATGATTCAAAAATTTGAAAGGTAGTGGATGCTTTTTCTCACAATATTTTTGATACATCATCCTGTACATATGAAAGAGTAGTCAATACCACATATTGACGGGTCGACTTTAATATAAAATATAGGTTAAGTAACTTACAATATCGAGCACCGCAACAAGCTGATGTCGAGAGCGTCCAAGTTAAAAAGATCGTATAGATCGGGGAAGCATACCAAGAAATAGCCATCAACGTTATAGAAATGTTTTGTCTTGTATGTTGCGATGATCGAATCTTTGCTGTCGTTGCAGCCGTTGAGGAATATTTGATGGAGGGTCATTAAGGCTTGCCCTCCCTTTCTTAGCTCATCTTGACGCAGCAAGTTCTTTCCTTTTTCGTACTTAGCATGTGGTTGAGTCTAGGCTAAGCCAACCTTAGACTTCTCCTATTTTTTACTTTTTTGGTCTTCTTTGGTTTTCTGTGTTGAATCGTTGTCTTTTTTGACGGCGACACAGTGATGGCATTTTCACCTTGCTCGATAGGTGCAATTGCAACAGGCGCAACAACAGTAGGTGGTTGAGCAGGCGCAACAACAGTAGGTGGCTAAGCTGCCTGAGTAGTTGGAGGTTTGGTAGAAGGTTCATCAGTATCTTGAGTGTGCAGCTGGAGGTTCTCAGCATCGACCAAAATATTCACCCGTTTCCACTGTACCCTTGTGAGAATGGCAGCA
Organism: Zizania palustris; assembly: GCA_019279435.1. NCBI lineage: Eukaryota > Viridiplantae > Streptophyta > Magnoliopsida > Poales > Poaceae > Zizania > Zizania palustris. Next base: position 815,517 of record JAAALK010000085.1, on the reverse strand, counting down.
CGAAGGGTTGTGATTTCATCAGTGGGTGGAATAGGAAGTGGGATGTCTTCGACGTTGGGGTACACAAAATCAATAGACACCACTGCAAATCCCTCATTTATCGGCAAGATGTGTATCTCCTGTTGATATGGATAGACAACTCCCCTTGCCACCTCAATCTAAAACCCTATGATATTTATGACAAGCATTCACGTGGTTGGTTTAGTTAGTTTGTCGATGGTGTCATCTATACCATTGCACATTAAATGCTGATCATCCTCTCTTGATGCACATCTGCTCTTTCTAGCGCGAGGGCTATCAACTGTAGCTTGGTCTGGAAGAATAATACCCTGTTGAGCTAAGCTACTCACGATATATGTGTATAGATCCACCTTGATCTTCATAGAGAGGGCCTCCACATAGATTCATGTGGACCTTCTTCGCTTCTTGTACATGTCAGCATTGTCCGGGAAACCATGCTTCCAACCTTGCGAGCTAGAGACGCCTCGCACATGACCAGGGTGCTCTTGGTTGCCAATTATGGCGAAGACGGCGGCGGTTGGGACTTGGGAGCAATAAGTGCAGAGATTTGTGGGTGAGTGAGGCACTTATATAAATGTCATCAGTTATGGTTATCCTTTTAAGGACGTCACTAAAGGTGGCCTTAGGGTTTCGGACACAATACTCTTTAGTGAAGGGTAGTACTACCAACCATCACTAATGTGGTGCTCCATATTTAGTGATGTGGTCACTGTTGGGGAATAGGGGAGCTACGCTAGCCAGGAAATTCAAAATTTCCGCCTTATGGCCCTAGGCTCATGCGCGTGTGAGATCATAGATCAGTACCTTCTAGCACTTAACGCGCTAGGTGCAGCGGAAGAAGATGTTGGAGTAGTGCGTCTAGCCTCTACTCGCTTCGTCCTTAACGCCCTTCACTGATCTGATTAATGAAGATGATATAATCATTCGCATGTAGATGTTCACAAGCGTTGCTATTGGAGCAACGCTTCCACGTACTCCATACGTACAAGGATGGATTACCTCCCACAGCAACGTGCTAGCACCGCATCTGAAAGACGAGATACTTGACCTCAATGTTTGAGATCAAGAAGGGGAGGAGAGAACTCTTGGGTGGCTAGGTCTAATCTAGGATTATTGTTGTACCCAAGACGTCCTCCTCCTCTCCTTATATAGGGTTGAGGTCCCCTCGGTTGTGCTTATCCCAAAACTGTAATAGATCCAATCTGTCTGCCTACGTCGGAACTTCCGATTCTGCATCGGAACTTCTGATAGGGTATTTTAGGTCTCCTGATACAGTATGACACGCAACAGATCCAATCTGTTATCACCGACCTCAGAACTTCCGATACCATATTGGAACTTCTGATCAGTACAAAATTCCTCCGATTCCAAGTCGGAACTTTTGGCTCGTCGGAACTTCTAAAGCAACAATTGCTTTCTGTATCGAGACCAAAATTTAACCAGAACTTCAGATACTACCTATCGGAACTTCCGATCCATTGAATTTTCATGGGCACAACTTTCAATATCCCACTTGCTCAAGAACCAATTCATTGCATGTTTTAATCCATCCCCTTAAGTGTGTGACCCGATAGGTTCATACACTAACGACTGTTTACCGGAAACCATTTCCGACTCACTGATCAATAGTGGTTCCTAGCAACACATATCGACCCCCGAAAGCATACAAAATCAAAATTCATGAACCTTTGATATACGCATGAACTAGTCCATTTACCTCACGCCGTCAGTCAAGCTCTGTAACACCCCAAGAAATAAAAACAAATAAAATAAAAGGAAAATATTATTTAAATCATTTCTGGATTTATTTATTAAAGAAAAATCCTAAAAGAACCCAAATAAAGCCAAACAGGGAGAAATACTCAAAATATGGACTTGAGAATTTTATGAGATAAACTAGAAGCCAAAATATAATTTTTGAAATTTTTACAAATTTTTATCAATAGTGATTCAACCCTTAAACAAATATACGAATTACTGGATTTATTTCAAATCAGAAAAGAATTAAAAATGCTTAATGGGCCTCAACCCCGAATTCGCCCGAGCCCAGCCCAGTCCAAGCCATGGGTCACTTACCCGTGGGTCCCTCCTATCGGCGCCGCCTCCCTCCTCTCTCTCCCGCCCGCGCTCGCTTCGGTCCCACCGGTCAGCCTCTGTCGCGCCGCTTTTGCCCACTGACCGCCCGGACCCGCCTGTCAGCCCTTCCTTTCCTGTTTCGCCCGCTGACAGGTGGGGGGCCACCTGTCAGCTTCGTCTTCCTCGTTGGAAGGGGATCCCCCTTCCTTATCCGGCGAGATCCCCTCCCAAATCCGCCGCCGGCCGCCCGATTTCGCCCAACCGAGCACTGGATCGTGATCCCCTCACTCGGCGATCTCTTTCCATCCAAGCCCGATGCGGATTCATGAGTATAGAAGCCTCCCCGTACGCATGGAAACTCGCCGGCGCAAAAATGGAACCCCTCGGATTTCCACCGGCATCCTTCCCTCCTAACGACGGCGAAGCCCCCTATTTATACCCCTCCGGCCACCGCACATCGCCCACACCACGATAGCCTGAACCAGAGCGAGAACAGAGCGCCCCGCCCCCATTTCGGGTTTTCTCTCTGTTTCGACTCCGGCGAGTCCTCGCCGGCGATCCAAGCCACCGCCGCCCTCGCCGTCGCCACCTACGTGACCGCAGAGACGCGCCCGTCCTCGGTCACGCCTCCGTTGGTCGAAAGGACCGCCGGATCGCCTCGCCGCCGACGAACCCGAGGAACTCCATCGCCCCTCTTCGACGCCGGTCACCGTCAGCTCACCGCCACCGCCACCGCCACCTCCGGTACAACCGAATTCCCCTGGTCTCACTAGTCCTGTTTTAGCCCTTAGCTTGGTCGATTACTCCTCGCCGTCGCCGGAATTCGTCGCCGTTGCTCCACCGGAGTCGGGAACGAAGGGGTACTTACCCCTTCGCCGCGTGCCATGCCGGACAAGGCCTCGGCCGCATGATCCGCAGCACACGGCCACGATTAGAACCCGAGATCGAGGGCCCGGATTGCTTTGACCGATGTTGACCGGTATCAGGCAATCTGAGCCCTCCAATCTCATTTTAGCGCCCCGCTCCGCTAGCGATCGTTGGATCTAGATCCAACGGTCCAGATCTGGCTGGTTCAGCGCACAGTGCGCGGGTCCATGGTGGACCTGGCTCACCGTGGACCCACGCCTGATTTCTGGTTTTAAATAAAATTCAGAAAATAGTTTAAACTTCAAAAATTCATATCTTACTCATTTTAACTCCAAATTTCACCATTCAAATTTTGTTAAATCCAGAATAATATTCTCTACACATTAATGCCATAAAAACAGTATGTTACTGTTACCCAAAATATTTTTAACAAATAAAAGAATAAAAACCCCTTAGGGATAAATTATTAATTCAGCACAATAAATTAGAAAAGCCCTAAGAAATTAAGTTTACTGTTTATTCACCAAACATCAGAATATTAAAACTTTATTCCACATAATAAAACCCACAAAGGTGTATGTTTAGTATTTGGTGGATTTTATCTGTTTATTGAATGTAATGTTTATTTTTCTGTATCGAGAAGACTACGAGTTCGTCGAGGAGCAGGAGTTCTACCCCGAGGTTCCTCCATCCCTATTTGCTGATCAAGGCAAGTCATCGACCACCCATGTTGAAACAGTTGATCATCATTGAGCCCATGTTTTAATAAAATATCGCTATAACTCATAGGTTAATATTGCATTAGTCCAATAATCAAGCCTTACACTTATATTTATTAGATCCCCGTCCTTGTGTGCAAACCCAAGCCATGCTTATTGAGCCTTAACTCCTTGTCACCCTACAAATATTATATTAGCTAGTGCCCAATGTATCGGCACAACCGCTATAGGATATCAAGAATGAGTCGTAGATAGCTGGATTCTGATATATGAAATTCCCCGTTATTCTCGTCTCTAGACTCTGTTGGAGTTGGCTAAGTTATAAGTATGGTGGGTTCCGGGTGCAAGCTCGGAAACTGGTTGGTCGCACCCGGGGCACTATAAGGACCGGTCTGCGGGATCTGTTGCAAAGCACTTCCGTACCAACCACAAGTCTAATGGGTAAGTCCTAACTGGAAGTGTGGAACACTTCGGCTCTATGCACCATAGTGGAGGGGTACAAGGGGCAAGCCTGCGGGCGACTTGTACCGACGATGGCTCAAGAGGGGGTATGGTGAGCACTCGACACGTCGAGACACGATACGAAACCCATAAGAGGGTATTGTGGAGTCGGAGGGAACCATATGGAAGGTTTTGGCACGAGTTCCCGTGAAATGGGTCATCTCGTTACACTTTGGTGTAAGTGATGAGTGCGTGCCTTGTGGGTACAGTGGTACATCTCTGATCAGAGTAAAATCAATCTTTTCGAAAAGCCCAGCCCACGGTCATGGGCGGGTTGTGTGACTACTCGCAGTTAGTTCACAATTGTATGAATGGTTGAGTTAATCATGGCATGTAAGGACTGTTGAGCGAGGTGGGGCTGACCGTACCCGTCGAGTTAGAAGATGATGATGCATACACATGTTTAGTTTTCCGTACTACTAAATTGATCACATTTAATGCTTTACAATTATGCTTCTTCCGCAAAACTAGCCACTATCTCCCTTGTTATTACCTTGCATTATATTTGCATTCGATGGCTTGTTGAGTACCTCTGTACTCACCCCGTTGACTTACACCATCAGAGCCCGTCTACTGCGAGGAGGATGAAGGTCTGGAGTAGCGACCCAGTCAAGGCGAGACTGGAAGGAGGCGTTCATCTAGGACCCTTTGATTTATTAGTTTCTCTTCATCTTTATTCACTTTTGTATTAATGCGGTCTACGAACCGTGAATGATTGCCCGTATTGTACGTGGTCGCGTGATGAACGTCTTGTTTTATTGATTTTCTATGGAATTTCAATAAAGTCCTGATTTATTAAATCGGGGCGCGACAAGATGGTATCAGAGCCGACTTGACTGTAGGAAGCCAAACAGACCTGACCTTAGGACTTATACTTACTATATTTTCTTACAAACACTACTTATCCTCTCATCTTCCGAGATTTTCACAAAAACTTTCTCTCTTTTGTAGATGTCGGTCCATACCATGAGCGGGACTCTTCGTGATGAGGCCGGATTCATCCGCGAGCTTCGCGTGCTCGTCGACTTCTTGGGGTTTCCCCATGAGCCCGCGTTCCACGGGATTTTTCCCAATGCGAACGAGAGCTACTGCGAGGTCACGGTGGTGATCCGCCCCTCCTCCACGCAGCCACCCTTCTACATCCCATGGAGTTGGAGGACCTTCATTCGTGGTGGCTAGCCAGCGAGCCGCTCTTCAGTCCCTCGCCGAGCTTCGACTGGTATACGACTGCCACCTCCGCGACACCGTCTACCGCTTCATGCCCATGCGCACCCCCGGGAGTCACCGCAGCATCTACATCAGCCCCCTCACGCAGAGCAACTCCGCCATCACCCGCACGATGAGACTCTTGGAGGCCATGGACAACCTCCACACAGAGGCTGTCCTCGACGCAGATAGCCAGCACGACACCATCGACTTCTACCGCCACACTTCTGAGAACCTGACCCGTGAGAATGCCGAGCTCCGTCGACAGCTTGAGCAGAACCCCCTGTTGACCCTCGAGGTGGAGGAATTGAGGCGCCAGAACGAGCTCCTACGCCAGGGCGCCATGGTCCACATCCAGCTCCGCCAACAGCTCGAAGAATTGAAGAAGGACATTGAGGAGATCGCGCCTCTTCCACCTCGCAAGAAGAAACCCCTTCGGATCCCTACTGTGAGGCCCAAGAGGATCTCCCGCAGTGCACCACCCGCCGGACCATCCAGCTCTTTGACCCCGACCGTCTCCCACGAGCCTGAGATTGAGCCGTCCCCCGAGCTACCATAGACGTAGTTTTACGGTTGATTGTTTTTCATTTTTGCTTGCTTGTATTACCATTCATGTCAAAACATAAGGCATGAATGACGAAATAAATAAATGTAACCGCAAGAATGGTACCTTTTGAAATAAATATAAAGAGTTCGCTAAAATAAATGTTGTCTACTTTGAAAACTCCAGGATGACCAACGCCCCTGCATTCTTCATGAATATGATGAATAAGGTGTTCATGGAGTATTTGGACAAATTCATCGTAGTCTTCATAGACGACATTCTCATTTATTCCAAGGACCAGAAAGAGCACGAGGCTCACCTCCGGTTAACCTTAGGAAAGCTAAGGGAACACCTATTGTATGCCAAGTACAGCAAATGCAAGTTTTGGACGGCAGAAGTAAAATTCCTTGGACACATCATCTCTGCGCAAGGAATCGCAGTAGACCCTGGCACCGTAGAAGCAGTTACGGATTGGCTGCCACCCACGAACGTATCTGAGATACGGAGTTTTCTGGGTTTGGCCGGATATTATCGGAGGTTCATTGAGAATTTTTCTAAGATAGGCAAGCCAATGACCAAGTTGTTGCAGAAAGGAGAGAAGTTTGAATGGACTCCTGAATGCGAGGAAAGTTTCCGCACTCTCAAGACCCGTCTGGTGTCAGCACCCATACTAACCCTACCCGATATCCGTAAAGACTTCCATGTCTACTGTGACGCATCTCGCCAAGGATTGGGATGTGTTCTTATGCAAGACGGAAAAGTTATCTCTTATGCCTCCCGTCAGTTGAGACCTCATGAGTTGAACTACCCGACCCACGATTTGGAATTAGCCGCTGTAGTACACGCTCTTAAGATTTGGAGGCACTATTTGGTTGGAAATCGCTGTGAGATCTTTACGGATCACAAGAGCTTGAAGTACATCTTCACACAGCCAGACCTCAATCTGAGGTAAAGACGATGGTTGGAATTAATAAAGGACTATGACTTAGGTATTCACTACCACCCCGGAAAAGCAAATGTGGTAGCTGATGCATTAAGTCGCAAGGGATATTGCACAGCCATGATGATTCAAGAACACGCACCCCTGTTATGTAGAGAAATGGAAAAGTTGAATCTTGGGTTAACCACAAGAGCATATCTAGCCACCTTGGAGACTCAACCTGTCTTGTTCGAACAAATCCGCGAAGCTCAATTGGAAGACCCGGATATAGCAGCCATCAGGAAAAACAATGAGACAAGGAAAAGCCCCAGGATTTTCAGAGGACGAGAACAGCACCATATGGTTTGGAACCCGAATATGTGTGCCGGATAAGCCAGAGATAAAGACCCTTATCCTGAGAGAAGCCCACGAGACGTTGTACTCCATTCATCCCGGCAGTACCAAGATGTACCAGGACCTGAAGGAACGTTATTGGTGGGTCAGCATGAAAAGAGAGATTGCACAGTTCGTCGCTGAGTGTGACACCTGCAGAAGAGTAAAAGCTGAGCATCAGAGACCTGCAGGATTGTTACAGCCACTTAAGGTGCCTGAATGGAAGTGGGAAGAGATCGGTATGGATTTCATCACCGGACTACCAAAGACCCAACTTGGGTATGATTCTATTTGGGTGATCATCGATCGTCTTACGAAAGTAGCACATTTCATAGCCGTCAAGACGACCTTTAGTGGTCCTAAGCTTGCAGAGCTATACATGGCCCGGATCGTGTGTCTTCATGGAGTGCCCAGGAAGATAGTGTCTGACAGAGGAAGTCAGTTTACCTCTCGTTTCTGGAAGAACCTTCAAGAAGAGATGGGCACCAGATTGAATTTCAGTACTGCCTACCACCCTCAGATGGATGGACAAATGGAGAGGGTGAATCAGATATTAGAAGATATGCTGCGGGCATGTGTCTTGGATTTCGGAGCCACTTGGGACAAGAGCTTGCCGTACGCTGAGTTTTCATACAACAACAGCTATGCAAGCCAGCCTTCAGATGTCTCCTTTTGAAGCCCTATATGGACGTAAGTGCAGAACGCCTCTACTTTGGGACCAAACTGGTGAATCCCAAGTGTTCGGAACGGACATTCTTCGTGAAGCGGAAGAGAAGGTACGGATCATCAGAGACCGACTCAAGACAGCCCAATCACGACAGAAGAGCTACGCAGACAATCGACGCCGAGACCTAGCCTTTGAAGAGGGAGGCCATGTCTACCTTCGAGTTACTCCTCTCCGTGGCACCCAACGGTTTAACATGAGAGGAAAGTTGGCCCCTCGATATGTTGGACCATTTCCCATTATTCGACGCCAAGGCGAAGTTGCATATCAGTTGGAATTACCGCCCTCATTGGCTGGGGTACATGACGTGTTTCATGTTTCCCAACTAAAGAAGTGTCTCCACGTCCCCACAGAGCAAGTGGATCTTCAGCAGTTGGATGTTCAGGAGGATATGACCTATGTGGAAAAGCCAGTCAAGATATTGGAAGTCAAAGAAAGGATCACCAGGAGTCGGGTCATCCGCTTCTGCAAAGTGCAGTGGAGCAATCATCCGGTAGAGGAAGCTACATGGGAAAAAGAAGATGAACTCAAGGCACAACATCCTGAGCTATTCGAGGATTGATCCGAATCTCGAGGACGAGATTCTCTGTAAGGGGGATAGGATTGTAACACCCCAAGAAATAAAAACAAATAAAATAAAAGGAAAATATTATTTAAATCATTTCTGGATTTATTTATTAAAGAAAAATCCTAAAAGAACCCAAATAAAGCCAAACAGGGAGAAATACTCAAAATATGGACTTGAGAATTTTATGAGATAAACTAGAAGCCAAAATATAATTTTTGAAATTTTTACAAATTTTTATCAACAGTGATTCAACCCTTAAACAAATATATGAATTACTGGATTTATTTCAAATCAGAAAAGAATTAAAAATGCTTAATGGGCCTTAACCCCGAATTCGCCCGAGCCCAGCCCAGTCCAAGCCATGGGTCACTGACCCGTGGGTCCCTCCTGTCGGCGCCGCCTCCCTCCTCTCTCTCCCGCCCGCGCTCGCTTCGGTCCCACCGGTCAGCCTCTGCCGCGCCGCTTTTGCCCACTGACCGCCCGGACCAGCCTGTCAGCCCTTCCTTTCCTGTTTCGCCCGCTGACAGGTGGGGGGCCACCTGTCAGCTTCGTCTTCCTCGTTGGAAGGGGATCCCCCTTCCTTATCCGGCGAGATCCCCTCCCAAATCCGCCGCCGGCCGCCCGATTTCGCCCAACCGAGCACTGGATCGTGATCCCCTCACTCCGGCGATCTCTTTCCATCCAAGCCCGACGCGGATTCATGAGTATAGAAGCTCCCCGTACGCATGGAAACTCGCCGGCGCAAAAATGGAACCCCTCGGATTTCCACCTGGCATCCTTCCCTCCTATCGACGGCGAAGCCCCCTATTTATACCCCTCCGGCCACCGCACATCGCCCACACCACGATAGCCTGAACCAGAGCGAGAACAGAGCGCCCCGCCCCCATTTCGGGTTTTCTCTCTGTTTCGACTCCGGCGAGCCCTCGCCGGCGATCCAAGCCACCGCCGCCCTCGCCGTCGCCACCTACGTGACCGCAGAGACGCGCCCGTCCTCGGTCACGCCTCCGTTGGTCGAAAGGACCGCCGATCGCCTCGCCGCCAACGAACCCGAGGAACTCCATCGCCCCTCTTCGACGCCGGTCACCGTCAGCTCACCGCCACCGCCACCGCCGGTACAACCGAATTCCCCTGGTCTCACTAGTCCCGTTTTAGCCCTTAGCTTGGTCGATTACCCCTCGCCGTCGCCGGAATTCGTCGCCGTTGCTCCGCCGGAGTCGGGAACGAAGGGGTACTTACCCCTTCGCCGCTGTGCCATGCCGGACAAGGCCTCGGCCGCACTGATCCGCAGCACACGGCCACGATTAGAACCCGAGATCGAGGGCCTGGATTGCTTTGACCGATGTTGACCGGTATCAGGCAATCTGAGCCCTCCAATCTCATTTTAGCGCCCCGCTCCTGCTAGCGATCGTTGGATCTAGATCCAACGGTCCAGATCTGGCCGGTTCAGCGCACAGTGCGCGGGTCCATGGTGGACCTGGCTCACCGTGGACCCACGCCTGATTTCTGGTTTTAAATAAAATTCAGAAAATAGTTTAAACTTCAAAAATTCATATCTTACTCATTTTAACTCCAAATTTCACCATTCAAATTTTGTTAAATCCAGAATAATATTCTCTACACATTAATGCCATAAAAACAGTATGTTACTGTTACCCAAAATATTTTTAACAAATAAAAGAATAAAAACCCCTTAGGGATAAATTATTAATTCAGCAAAATAAATTAGAAAAGCCCTAAGAAATTAAGTTTACTGTTTATTCACCAAACATCAGAATATTAAAACTTTATTCCACATAATAAAACCCACAAAGGTGTATGTTTAGTATTTGGTGGATTTTACCTGTTTATTGAATGTACTGTTTATTTTTCTGTGTCGAGAAGACTACGAGTTCATCGAGGAGCAGGAGTTCTACCCCGAGGTTCCTCCATCCCCATTTGCTGATCAAGGCAAGTCATCGACCACCCATGTTGAAACAGTTGATCATCATTGAGCTCATGTTTTAATAAAATATCGCTATAACTCATAGGTTAATATTGCATTAGTCCAATAATCAAGCCTTACACTTATATTTATTAGATCCCCGTCCTTGTGTGCAAACCCAAGCCATGCTTATTGAGCCTTAACTCCTTGTCACCCTACAAATATTATATTAGCTAGTGCCCAATGTATCGGCACAACCGCTATAGGATATCAAGAATGAGTCGTAGATAGCTGGATTCTGATATATGAAATTCCCCGTTATTCTCGTCTCTAGGACTCTGTTGGAGTTGGCTAAGTTATAAGTATGGTGGGTTCCGGGTGCAAGCTCGGAAACTGGTTGGTCGCACCCGGGGCACTATAAGGACCGATCTGCGGGATCTATTGCAAAGCACTTCCGTACCAACCACAAGTCTAATGGGTAAGTCCTAACTGGAAGTGTGGAACACTTCGGCTCTATGCACCATAGTGGAGGGGTACAAGGGGCAAGCTTGCGGGCGACTTGTACCGACGATGGCTCAAGGGGGGTATGGTGAGCACTCGACACGTCGAGACACGATACGAAACCCATAAGAGGGTGTTGTGGAGTCGGAGGGAACCATATGGAAGGTTTTGGCACGAGTTCCCGTGAAATGGGTCATCTCGTTACACTTTGGTGTAAGTGATGAGTGCGTGCCTTGTGGGTACAGTGGTACATTCTCTGATCAGAGTAAAATCAATCTTTTCGAAAAGCCGAGCCCACGGTCAAGGGCGGGTTGTGTGACTACTCGCAGTTAGTTCACAATTGTATGAATGGTTGAGTTAATCATGGCATGTAAGGACTGTTGAGCGAGGTGGGGCTGACCGTACCCCTCGAATTAGAAGATGATGATGCATACACATGTTTACTTTTCCGTACTACTAAATTGATCACATTTAATGCTTTACAATTATGCTTCTTCCGCAAAACTAGCCACTATCTCCCTTGTTATTACCTTGCATTATATTTGCATTCGATGGCTTGTTGAGTACATCTGTACTCACCCCATTGACTTACACCATCAGAGCCCGTCTATTACGAGGAGGATGAAGGTCTGGAGTAGCGACCCAGTCAAGGCGAGACTGGAAGGAGGCGTTCATCTAGGACCCTTTGATTTATTAGTTTCTCTTCATCTTTATTCACTTTTGTATTAATGCGGTCTACGAACCGTGAATGATTGCCCGTATTGTACGTGGTCACGTGATGAATGTCTTGTTTTATTGATTTTCTATGGAATTTCAATAAAGTCCTGATTTATTAAATCGGGGCGCGACAAGCTCAGGGCGAGATATGTGCCACCCTTGCTGGTTAATTTGACATTTCACTCGATCAAATCTCAGATTCAAATCATGACTAACTCCTTAGTCATAGTGGCATGACCATGCACTTTTCCAATCCAATACCTCGAGGGGCCAGAGACGACTCTCCCGTTATTAGGAGGGGTAAATTCCATCTTTACCGCTCACATCCCAAGACATGTTTCACAACACACCTGAAAACAACCCTTATTATTACCCTGTTACGGAATAGCGTTAGGACGCATCGAAGTGTGTCTAAGTGTGTCAGTACGCATTCTGGAATCAAATGGTGATCTCAGGTCCAAGGACTCTGTAGGTACACCATTTGAGATGACAATTGTTGGTACATAACAATCTCAAAAGTATCTCAAGTGGGTCTGTGAGAAACCATGTTGAAGAATATGGTTTTGATATTCCAGATATGATGAGTGATTGTCAATGGAAGTCAAAGGAAGGGAGATATGAAGACCTGCCGAGTCTGAGGCGCGTGTGACTCAAGTAGATGGGCAGCGAGCGATAGCCGGGCAGAGAAGCCGCGGAATCGGGCTGGCCCAATCCGGGTACATGGCTAGGAGCGGCAGATGATCCACTGGTCTGTTGACTGGGTTTGACTCAGGTATACGGACGGTGAGCGATTGCCGGGCTGAGGAAGCTACGGGGTCTGGTCGGTCCAATCCGGGTACCCGGTGCGAAGACGGTGGACGCTTTGTCAATTTCGGCGCAAAACTGACAACCTATGATTAATTCGTTTTTAGGATATTAATATTTAGTTTTTAAGTTTAGAATATTTTTATTTGAGTCAGGTGATTTTTCTAAGAATATTTTAGTAATTTTTGGAATTTATTTTAGAGTCAGTTTAATTTACCTTAAGGGTAAATTAGTCTTTTCATGTATTAGGAATCGCCTATAAATAGGCCCCTATCCTCCCTGGGGATAGATGACTGTTTTTAATAGATCAATCTACTACAGTCCAACCTCTCTCGTTCTTGTTTTCATCTTCCACCGAAAACTTCTCGTCTTTTTATCAGAGTTCTCGTCGGAGATCTGTTCTCGCGTGGACTCAGCCGCAAGAAAAAAGTGCACGCACATCGGCGTTCTGCGTGTGGCAGGGCTTTTCCTCGCGCATCTCTCGGTTCCAACGGCAGCTATAGTGTTTATATTCAGCATTTAAAGCTGCGAGCGGAAGCGCTCTGTTGCCAGGCGGGCCCCACGTTTTTCATCCGCCGGCTGTTGCAGCAACACGGGGTGGAAGCTTCACACAGCAAGGCAGAAAACTGCAGCCCTGCGAAGGAATCCAAGCAGAGGCTGCTAGCGCACGGTGGCAGGCCCCACGCCGGCGTGGAAACGGAAGAAAGAAAAGAAGGGGCTGGCCAGTTTCTGATGGCAGAGAAAACAGTGGGCGGTAGAGCTGTTTTTCACTTGTTTTGGCACACGTTTCCTGAGGCAGAGTAAATCAAGCAATACATCAGCATTTCGTCCCCACGGTGGATTTTTTCTGTTGATGCAGACGGCGCACGGCGAGGTAAGTTTTCTTGTTAATCTCCTATATTTTAGCTGATTAGTTAAACCAATATTTATCCATATTTTAATTAGCTAAAAAATAATAATCTCGTAGTTATCTGCTCTTAATTAAAAATTAGTCTCGTCGTTAAATTTTAATTTGTTAAGTTCTTTTTAGTTCTCTCATATTATTTTTATCTGTTTAATCTGCTCATATAAAAATAAACCGAAAAATTTTTTAGTCGCAGTAAGATTGTTATTCTAGTTTTCACGTGCAATAGTCGTGGTTTATTTCAGAATTAATTTTTGAATGATCCATGCTTTATTCATTTGATTAGTAGTTTACTTATAAACTGCAATATAAATAATTAGTAATATATCCAGTTATTTTTACTTACTGCAACATTTTTATTTACTCTATTTTTAATATCATTTTAATTAGGACTCCAGTCAATTTGTTTTGGCTAGACAACTATAATACCAGTAATCTACTTTGCTAATATTATTTGTCCGTTTAAGTTGGTTGCGTGTTGGGATTACAATATAGTTTAGCAAGAAATTTTTAGGTGCCCATTCACCCCCTCTGGTCGCTACTTTCGGTCCTACAAGTGGTATCAGAGCGAGGTTAGGGTTTTCTAATATCTTAACCGATTCTAAACCCAGTAGCGATCATGATGTCTCCTCGAAAAATCCCGTCCCTAGAGGCTTTTGGCTACACTTATTGGAGGACCCGCATGCGAGCATACCTTATGAGCCAGAGCTCGGACATATGAGAGATTTGTGTTCATCCTACTTTCACCATAAGGACTATTGCTGCGGATACTGCTACAGATGTAGTTACACAGCATCAAAATAATAGTAAAGAGGTGAACATTTTATTTTCTGGTCTAGGTCCTAGTGAGTTTGAGCATGTTAGCCATCTCACCACTGCTCGAGAGATCTGGGCTACCCTCCAGGCACACCATGAGGGGACAGCTCAGGTCAAGGCTAGGCTCTACCAGACCTACCAGCGTGAGTATGAAAATTTCTCACAGAAGCCGGGTGAGACTGTTGAGGCTTTGTTTGGTCGTTTTCAATCAATCATTAACAAGCTTCGCGTTAACAAGGCCGAGGGTGATCAGCTGGTATCAGATCATGAACATGCGCTTAAGGTACTCCATACCTTGGACCCTAAGATCTGGGAGATCAAGGTCTCTTCTATTGTTGAGAGCACGTCTTATGATACCTTGACCATCGTAGAGCTTTTTAGTAAGCTCAAGGCCTCAGAGGTCGATATTCAGTTGAGATCAAATCTTACTGACTCTGGATCCAAGACTCTAGCACTTGCGACACCGTCTGCTGATCCTAATGCCATGAGTTGTACTGCCTTTTCCTTGATGTCTATCTCTGAGGAACAACTTGATTCACTAGGAGATGATGATCTGTGCTTGTTTAACAACCGGGTGCGACGTGTTTATGATAAGCGAATGTTTAAGAGACACGGCACAAAATTCGTATGCTTTGAGTGTGGTGACCCAGGTCATTTTATCGCCGACTGCCCCAAGTAGAAGAATTACAAGAAGGGAACCACTGGCAACTCCTACAACTCTGACAAGTACGACAACTCCATGGAGGGCAAGCCCAAGACAAGATTCTTTCGAAAGGCTCTGAAGGATTACAGGCATGAGAACAAGAAGCGAGACAAGACCTTCTTCGCCGAGATGGAGATAGGATACTCCAAGAGATCCTCGTCTTCCTCCTCGTCTTCAAGTTCAAGTGATGAAGAGATCATGATCAAGAAAAGGAAGGACAGGGACAATCCGGCGGGCCTCTGTTTCATGACCTTCGGGGACAAGCCGAAGAGTTACTCACGTCACAGCCGAAGACCCCACAATAGCTTCTGCTCAATGGCTCTTAGGGAGAAGAAAGAGAATGACTCCTCTGACGACTCCGACGATGACGATGAGAAGACATCTTCCTATGAACAAGAAGTTGTTAATTTATTAGAACAGAACCAACAGGAGTTGAAGTATTGGGAGAAACTCACTACAACAAAACAGGCAACTTCCGTCGGCCAAAGCCGACGGAAGTTAGCCCTTTCCCGACGGAAGAAGCCAACTTCCGTCGGCAAAACGCTATCTTCCGTCGGCCTTTGGCCGACGGAAGCGCGGCGACGGAAGTTAGCTAACTTCCGTCGGCGGCCGACGGAAGTTAGCTAACTTCCGTCGGCCATGTCAAGCCGACGGAAGTTAGCGCCGAACACTGCCACGTCAGCAGGGGGGCTCTAACTTCCGTCGGCCAGGCTGGCCGACGAAAATTAGGGGCATCTAACTTCCGTCGGCTAGGGCCAAAGCCGACAGAAGTTAGCCTTTCTGCCCACGTGGCCGAAACCAGCTAACTTCCGTCGGCTATGGTCAAAGCCGACGGAAGTTACCTGGTATTTTTTTTATTTTTTCCTGGTTCCCCTACTCACACTCACATCCAACCACAATTTCAATCACATTCACAATACACATCCAAATTCACATTTCACATCCAAAATCACATTCAAACTTCACATATATCATCCAAAATCACATCTCACATCCAAAACTTCAGCAAACATGCAAAATCACATAACACAACTTAATTCACAATCAAAGTCACAATACACATCCACATTCACATATACCATCCAAATTCACATACAAAGTCACATAACATATCGAGATTCAATCCAGGTTCATTATACACATCCATACTCACTGATCGCCCACATTTGGGTCGTGGGCGCTGCCGCTGCCTCCCGCTTCGTCCACATTTGCCCCGGAGGCTCCATCTTGACCAGGCGTACGGAAACACTGAAGAAATAGACAAAATTAGAAACAAACTCAACTACTCTTCTAAACGCTAACTTAAGTATTTAGGAGGTACCTCAGGTGATGTAGGAGATAGTGGTGGTGGCGGGGGAGGTAGTGGTTGGAACATGGACATGTCAAATCCACTGTTTTGCTGGGCTAGTTGCTACACATGTTGTAATGTAATCAGTTAGTTCTAAACCTATTTCTGAATACTTTTGAACTGCAACACTCTAAAGTAAGCTTACTTGGATCATCGCCTGCTGTTGTGCTAAGCAGGCGGTATAGTACTCTTGTTGTTTCCTGTAGTGCTCGTCACGCCGCCTCATTTCCTCCCTCATCCGAACCATCTCCGGGGTTTCTTCTGAGCGACGACGGCTGGAGCCAACTCCGATGGAGCTCTGCGACGACTGAGCTGACTTCTGAGCTCTCACCGCTCTCGAGTCAATAACTCCATTGAACATGGAGTACCTGCAACATTAATAGGGGTTAGTTACCATCACAATACCATACACAAAACATTAATAAAAACACTGTCTCACCGTCCATGGCTTTTGCCACCTCCGCTGGAGTACACGGCCATTTGGTCCACAGGTTCTCTCCGCCAATCATAGTCCTCTCCATGGAGTCGAACCATGTGTTCACCATACTGCGCCTGCAAAAAACATGTCCGATTAGCTAGACGCAGAAAAATGAAATTACGTCAGCTCTTAATAACATCTCACCAAATGGTCCGTGGCTGTCTGGCTACACAAGACATCTGGCTGTGTCGGATCGCTTCCTTTGTGACCAAAGGTATACACCTCTATGTCACTTGGCATGTTGCCAGATTTAGCTTCCTGTACATTAGAAATGAGTTAGTCGCATTACAATGTATCTGTAACACCCCAGAAATTAAAAAGGAATAAAATAAAAGAAAAATATTATTTAAATCATTTCTGGATTTATTTATTAAAGGAAAATCATAAAAGAACCCAAATAAAGCCAAACAGGGAGAAATATACAAAATCTGGACTTGAAAATTTTATGAGATAGACTAGAGACCAAGATATAATTTTAGAAATTTTTACAAATTTTTATCAACAGTGATTCAACCCCTAATCAAATAAATGAATTACTGAAATTATTTTAAATCAGAAAAGGATTAAAAAGCTTAAAGGGCCTCAACCCCGAAACCCCCTCCAACGGCCTTTAGGCCCAGCCCATCACCGCCCTCTCGCTGACAAGCGGGACCCGCCTGTCGGCGCCGCCCTCCCCTCTCTCCTCCCGCCCGCGCCCCGCCTGGACCCACCGGTCAGCCCCCGCCGCGCCACTGACCGCCCGGACCCGTCTGTCGGCCCCTTCCTTTTTGGATCGATCACTGACAGGTGGAGCCCACCTGTCAGGATCGTCTTCCTCCCGGGAAGGGGATCCCCTTTCCTTTCTCCGGCGATCCCTTTCGGATTTCTTGCCGCCGGCCGCCCGTATCTGCCCGACCGACCCCGGATCACTTTCCCCGACCGCCCCGACCTCCTTCCATCTAAACCCGACGCGTTTTCGTGCTTTTGGAAGCCAACCCGAGGAGAATGGAAGCCTCGCCGGAATTTGGAAGGAGCCCTCTCGGCTTCCTCGATTCCCTTCCATTCCGACCACCGGCGACCCCCTATTTAAACCCCTGTGGACGCCGCCCTCACCCCCACACCGCCTAAGCCTTAGCCTTCGCCCTCCAGAGCGCCGCTACGGTTTTTGCGAGCCCCTCCTCTGCTCCACCTCCGGCGAGACATCGCCACCGCCTCCGGCCTCCTCCACCTTAGCCACCGCCACCAACGAGACCGACGTCGACCGCCCATCCCCGGCCACCACTCCGTTGGCCTTAGAACCCGCCGGATCACCACCGCCGTCGAGCTCCCGAACCCTCTTCGTCGTCTACCCTCGTCGCCGGTCGCCGTTCTTCGCCGCCGTCGCCACCAGAGGTACGGTCATGACCGCCCTCCCCTCCCCGTTCCATTTTTGCCGTCAGATAGGCCTGTAGGCGCTCGCCGTCGCCGCCATAGCCGCACCCGAGCCCGCCGTCGCCGGAGACGAAGGGGGTACGCGCCCCCTTAGCGCGTGCCGTGCCGGACGCGATCAAGGCCATCCGATCACGATCGGAGGGCCACGATTAAATCCCTTCGGGATTTAATCCGGGCCCTCGGATCTGATCGAAGGGGTATCGTGCGATCGCGGCCGTTGATCGCAACTTAAAACCCCGGATCCATCCGGTGCGTCCACGTGTACCCATCTGTCACGTTTTAATCGCAGCCGTCCAATTTCATTTAAACCTCCCGCCTCGCGCCTGGCCGCTGGATCAAGATCCAACGGATCTGGTTGATCCGGTCCACGCCACAGTGGCGCGGTCCACCGTGGGCCTGGCTCACCGTGGACCAAGAGCCCATTTTCTGTTTAAATAAAATTCTAGAAATTGATTTAAACTTTGAAAATTCATATCTTGCTCAGATTAACTCCAAATTTCACCATTCAAACTTTGTTAGAACCAGAATATTATTCTCCACACATTAATGCCATAAAAACAGTATGTTTCTGTTGCCCAAAATATTATTAATAAATAAATGAATAAAAATCCCTTAGGATTAAAATGAATAATACAGAAAATAAATTGGGAAAAATCCTAAAATATTAGCCTTTATTGTTTTATATAAACCTCAGAATATTAAAATACTACTTCACATAAAAACACCCACAAATGATGTATGTTCCTTTGTTTTGTGAATTTTATCTGTTTATTGAATGTATTATTTATTTTTCGTAACGAGAAGACTACGAGTTCGTCGAGGAGCAGGAGTTCTACCCCGAGGTTCCTCCATCCCCATTTGCTGAGCAAGGCAAGTCATCGACCACCTTTGTGGACACAGTTGATCATTATTGAGCCCATGATTTAATACATTATCGCTATAACTCATAGGATAATATTGCATTAGTCCAAGATCAAGCCCTACACTTATATTTATTAGATCCCCGTCCTTGTGTGCAAACCCAAGCCATGCTTATCGAGCCTCAACTCCTTGTCACTCTACAAATATTATATTAGCTAGTGCCCAATGTACCGGCACAACCGCTATAGGATATAAAGAATGAGTCGTAGAATAGATGGAATCTGGTATATGAAATACCCCGTTATTCTTGTCTCTGGACTCTGTTGGAGTTAGGTATGTTATAAGTATGGTGGGTTCCGGGTGCAAGCTCGGGTTTGGTATGTCGCACCCGGGGCACTATAAGGACCGGTCTGCGGGATCTGTTGCAAAGCACTTCCGTACCAACCACAAGTCTAATGGGTAAGTCCTAACTGGAAGTGTGGAACACTCCGTCTCACGGCACCATAGTGGAGGGGGCAAGGGGCTAGCCCTCAGGGCGCCTTGTACCGACGATGGCTCAAGAGGGGGTATTGTGGAAACTCGACATGGCGAGACACGGTACGAAACCTATAAGAGGGTGCTGTTGAGTCGGGGAAGACCATATGGAAGGTTTTGGCACGAGTTCCCGTGTGATGGGTCATCTCGTTACACTTCGGTGTAGGTGATGAGTGCGTGCCTTGTGGGTACAGTGGTACATCTCTGATCAGAGTATTTCAATCTTTTCGAAAAGCCGAGCCCACGGTCAAGGGCGGGTTGTGTGACTACTCGCAGTTAGTTTACAATTGTTTGAATGGATGAGTTATTCATGGCATGTAAGGACTGCTGTGCGGGGAGGTAAAACGTACTCCTCGAGTTAGAAGATGATGATGCATACACATGTTTACTTTTCAGTACTAATAAATTGATCACACTTAAAGCTTTACAATTATGCTGCTTCCGCAAAAATTAGCCACTTTCCCCCTTGTAATTTACCTTGCATTATATTTGCATTCGGTGGCTTGCTGAGTACATCTGTACTCACCCCGTTGACTTAAACCATCAGAGCCAGTCTACTACGAGGAGGATGAAGGTCTGGAGTAGCGACCCAGTCAAGGCGAGACTGGAAGAAGGCGTTCATCTAGGACCCTTGATTTTATTAGTTTCTCTTCACTTTCATTCACTTTTGTATTAATGCGGTCTACGAACCGTGAATGATTGCCCGTATTGTACGTGGTCGCTTGATGAACGTCTTGTTTTATTGATTTTCGATAGAATTTCAATAAAGTCCTGATTTATTAAATCGGGGCGCGACAAGATGGTATCAGAGCCGACTTGACTGTAGGAAGCCAAACAGACCTGACCTTAGGACTTATATATATATCCATTATATTTTACAAAAGATTACTTATCCTCTCATCTTCTAAGATTTTCACAAAAATTTTCTCTCTTTTGTAGATGCCGATCCGTACCGTGAACGGGAACCTTCGTGACGAGACCGGATTCATCCGCGAGCTACGCATGCTCGTCAGTTTCCTCGGCTTCGAGCAAGAGCCGATGTACCATGGAGTCTTCCCCGACGAGGAAGAAAGCTACTGCGAGGTCACCGTCGTCGTCCAGCCCTCCCCTCAGACAGCTCACACCTACCGCGGAGGAGGACCTACCTTCCTGGTAGCCAGTCAGCGCACCGCTCTCCAGGCACTTACCGAGCTCCGGATGATCTACGACAGCGAGCTCTACGACACGGACTTCCGCTTCGTACCTCTTCGCACCCCAGGGAGCCCACACAGTGTCTTCGTCAGCACCCTCTCCCAGCGTCATTCAGCGATCGGTCATACCATGCGCTTATTGGAGGCCATGGATGATCTCCACTACGAGGCGCTGCAGGACGCCAATGGACAGCGCGACACTATCAGTTTCTACCGCCATTCCTCCGAGGACCTGAACCGCGAGAACGGAGAGCTTCGTCGCCGCATCCAGCAGGGACACCGGTTGGCTGCCGAGGCAGAGGAGTTGCGGCGTCAGAATGAGCTTCTTCGACAGCGTGTCGCCACCAACCCGCACCTCCGCCACCAGATCAGAGAGTTAAAGAAGGACATAGAGGAGATCGCACCTCTTCCGCCTCGCCGGAAGAAACCCATTCAGACTCCCACAGTGAGGCCCAAGAGGATCTCCCGCAGTGCACCACCCGCCGGACCGTCCAGTTCCTCGACCCCACCCATCTCCCACGAGCCCGAGATCGAGCCGTCCCCCGAGCTGCCTTAGACGTAGTATTACGATTGATTGCTTATCTTTTTATTTTGATTGCTTGTATTTAGCATTCATGTCAAAATATAAGGCATGAATGAGAGAATAAATAAATGTAACCGCAAGAACGGTATTCTTTTGAAATAAATATAAAGAAGTTCACCCAAAATAAATATGTGTACATTGGAAATTCCAGGATGACCAACACCCAGGGATCAGACGCTCCTCAGAACGGAGGGGAGAGTGGCAACCTGCCACAATGGGGAGCCACCGGGCAGAGGCAGGCCCCGGTCGCCAACCACCCCACCGTGGCTGAAATGATGGCCACTCAAAACCAGTTGGTCTCAGCCCTCCTGCACCAGATGCAGCAGCAGCAGCAGCAAATGCAAGAGCAGCAGGCTCACTTCTTCCGCCTCCACCAACAGCCCGAGCTGCCCCGACCCGCCACACCAGCTCCCGCTCCCGCGTCACAACTCTCGGAGTTCCTCCGAGTCCGCCCACCGACTTTCTCAAGCACCACCAACCCCATGGAGGCTGGGGATTGGTTGCGGGCGATCGAGAAGAAACTCGATCTCCTGACCTGCACTGAGCAGGAGAGGGTGGCCTTCGCCACCCACCAGCTTCATGGTCCCGCCGCAGAGTGGTGGGACAACCATCGTGAGACCCTGCCTGAGGGCCACGCCCCCACTTGGGCGGAGTTCTCGGCCGCTTTTCGTGCCGCTCACATCCCTGACGGCATCGTTGCTCAGAAGCAACAGGAATTCAGAGATCTACAACAAGGGAGCAGATCTGTCACCGAGTATCTGCATGAGTTTAACCGTCTAGCCCGGTACGCGCCAGAGGAGGTCCGTACAGACGCGGCCAGACAGGCCAAGTTCCTTAGGGGACTAAAGGACGAGTTGTCCCTACAACTCATCTCAGGAGACTTCGCCAACTTCCAAAAGTTGGTGAACAAAGCTATTATGCAAGAAACTCAACAGAATAAAGTTGACCTGAAGAAGAAGAGGATGATAGCCTTCAGGCAGAACCAGGGTATGGCCCAGAGACCCCGTTTTGCTCCACCCCCACCAGCGCCACAGTACCACCCCCGGCCTGTATATCGCCCGGCGCCATCAGCTGCCAATGCCGGAGCCAGCCAACCTCGTGTCGCTCCAGCCGCCCCGACCGCCCCAGCTGCCCCGGCCAAGAAGGCAGAGATCCTGCGCGACAAGCACGGCAAGCCGGTGGTTTGTTTCAACTGCCGTCAGGAGGGGCATTACTCCAATGCTTGCCCCCATCCTAAGCGCGTCCAAGGAGTTGTCGTGAACCCCGCCATCCGCGCCCGAGTTAATCACGTCACCGCTGAAGAAGCTCAGGCCGCACCAGAGATAGTAATGGGTAAGTTCTTGGTACATTCAGCACTTGCAGTGGTTTTATTTGACACTGGAGCTACGCATTCCTTCATATCAACTGATTTTGTGGAAAAGAACAATCTAAACACCGAAGAACTACCCAGAGCCGTACAAATAGTCACCCCGGGAAAACAAACCCTAGCCCTAACATATAGCCCAAAGGTATGGATAGATATCCACGGCACCATATTCTGGGCCGACCCCATCCTAATAGAATGCCAAGGCCTAGATCTCATTCTAGGAATGGATTGGCTAAATAAATACCAAGGGGTGATAGAATGTGCCCAGAGAAAAGTAACCGTGACCAGCGAAGAAGGGATTGCCGTTACATTTCAGATGCCAAGACTAAAGATCAGAAGACCAAGACTACACCAGATTACCTTGGAAGAAATACCGATAGTCTGTGAGTACCCGGACGTGTTTCCAGAGGACTTACCAGGAATGCCACCCAGGAGAGACATCGAGTTCAGGATTGACTTGGTGCCTGGAACCACCCCTATCTATAAGCGACCATACCGGATGGCCGCCAATGAATTAGCTGAGATGAAGCAACAGTTGGAGGATCTTGAGAGGAAAGGTTATATCAGACCAAGCACATCACCATGGGGTGCCCCCGTCATCTTCGTCGAGAAGAAAGAAGATAAGGCAAAGCGTATGTGTGTGGATTATCGCGCCTTGAATGAGGTAACAATCAAGAATAAGTATCCGCTACCTCGGATCGATGATCTCTTCGACCAACTCAAAGGAGCTACGGTATTCTCGAAGATCGACCTGCGGTCTGGTTACCATCAGTTGAGGATTCGAGAAGAGGATATACCCAAGACGGCCTTCACTACCCGTTATGGATTATATGAGTGCACGGTTATGTCATTTGGATTGACCAACGCCCCTGCATTCTTCATGAATATGATGAATAAAGTATTCATGGAATATTTGGACAAGTTCATCGTGGTCTTCATAGACGACATCCTCATCTATTCCAAGGACCAGAAGGAGCACGAGACCCACCTCCGGTTAACCCTAGGAAAGCTAAGGGAACACCAATTATATGCCAAGTACAGTAAATGCAAGTTTTGGACGGCAGAAGTAAAGTTCCTTGGACACATCATCTCTGCGCAAGGAATCGCAGTAGACCCTGCCACCGTAGAAGCAGTTACGGATTGGTTGCCACCCACGAACGTATCTGAGATACGGAGTTTTCTGGGATTGGCCGGATATTATCGGAGGTTTATCGAGAATTTTTCTAAGATAGCCAAGCCTATGACCAAGCTGTTGCAGAAAGGAGAAAAGTTTGAATGGACTCCTGAATGCGAGGAAAGTTTCCGCACCCTCAAGACTCGTTTGGTGTCTGCACCTATACTGACCCTACCGGATATCCGCAAAGACTTCCATGTCTATTGCGACGCATCTCGCCAAGGATTGGGATGTGTTCTTATGCAAGATGGGAAAGTTATCTCTTATGCCTCCCGTCAGTTGAGACCTCATGAGTTAAATTATCCGACCCATGATCTGGAATTAGCCGCCGTAGTGCACGCCCTCAAGATTTGGAGGCATTATTTGGTGGGGAACCGCTGTGAGATCTTTACAGATCACAAGAGCTTGAAGTATATCTTCACACAGCCAGATCTGAACTTGAGACAGAGACGATGGCTGGAATTGATCAAGGGGTATTGCACGGCCATGATGATTCAAGAACACGCACCCTTGTTATGTAAGGAGATGGAAAACTTAAATCTTGGATTGACCACCAGAGCATATCTAGCCACCTTGGAGACCCAACCTGTCTTGTTTGAGCAGATCCGTGAAGCTCAGTTAGAGGACCCGGATATAGCTGCCATTAAGAAGAATATGAGACAAGGAAAAGCCCCCGGATTTTCCGAGGACGAGAATGGCACCATATGGTTTGGAACTCGGATATGTGTGCCGGACAAACCTGAAATAAAGACTCTTATCCTAAGAGAAGCCCATGATACATTGTACTCTATTCATCCCGGCAGTACCAAGATGTACCAGGATCTGAAGGAACGCTACTGGTGGGTTAGCATGAAGAGAGAGATTGCCCAGTTTGTCGCCGAGTGTGACACCTGCAGAAGAGTAAAAGCTGAACATCAGAGACCTGCAGGATTGTTACAGCCACTTAAAGTACCGGAATGGAAGTGGGAAGAGATCGGTATGGATTTTATCACCGGATTACCAAAGACCCAACTGGGGTATGATTCTATATGGGTAATCATTGATCGGCTTACAAAAGTAGCTCATTTCATAGCCGTTAAGACGACCTTTAGTGGCCCCAAGCTAACAGAACTATACATGGCCCGGATAGTATGCCTTCATGGAGTGCCCAAGAAGATAGTATCTGACCGAGGAAGTCAGTTTACCTCTCGCTTTTGGAAGAACCTCCAAGAGGAGATGGGCACGAGATTAAATTTCAGTACCGCCTGCCATCCTCAGACAGATGGGCAAACAGAAAGGGTAAATCAGATACTAGAGGATATGCTTCGAGCATGCGTTTTGGATTTTGGAGCCACTTGGGACAAGAGCTTGCCATATGCAGAATTCTCATACAACAATAGCTATCAAGCCAGTCTTCAGATGTCTCCTTTTGAGGCCCTATATGGACGTAAGTGCAGAACGCCTCTACTTTGGGACCAAACGGGTGAATCCCAAGTATTCGGAACCGACATTCTTCGAGAAGCTGAAGAGAAGGTACGGATCATCAGAGACCGACTCAGGACAGCCCAATCGCGACAGAAGAGCTATGCCGACCATCGCCGTCGAGACCTAGCCTTTGAAGAAGGAGATCATGTCTACCTACGAGTCACGCCTCTCCGTGGAACTCAACGGTTTAACATGAGAGGAAAGTTAGCCCCTCGATATGTTGGACCATTTCCCGTTATTCGACGCCAAGGCGAAGTAGCTTATCAGTTGGAACTACCACCTTCGTTGACTGGAGTGCATGATGTGTTCCATGTATCCCAACTCAAGAAGTGTCTCCGCGTCCCCACGGAGCAAGTGGATCTTCAGCAGTTGGATGTCCAAGAAGATCTGACCTATGTGGAAAAACCGGTCAAGATATTGGAAGTCAAAGAAAGAATCACCAGGAGTCGAGTCATCCGCTTCTGCAAAGTGCAGTGGAGCAATCATCTAGTAGAGGAAGCTACATGGGAAAAAGAAGATGAACTCAAGACACAGCATCCTGAGCTATTCGAGGATTGATCCGAATCTCGGGGACGAGATTCTCTGTAAGGGGGATAGGATTGTAACACCCCAGAAATTAAAAAGGAATAAAATAAAAGAAAAATATTATTTAAATCATTTCTGGATTTATTTATTAAAGGAAAATCATAAAAGAACCCAAATAAAGCCAAACAGGGAGAAATATACAAAATCTGGACTTGAAAATTTTATGAGATAGACTAGAGACCAAGATATAATTTTAGAAATTTTTACAAATTTTTATCAACAGTGATTCAACCCCTAATCAAATAAATGAATTACTGAAATTATTTTAAATCAGAAAAGGATTAAAAAGCTTAAAGGGCCTCAACCCCGAAACCCCCTCCAACGGCCTTTAGGCCCAGCCCATCACCGCCCTCTCGCTGACAAGCGGGACCCGCCTGTCGGCGCCGCCCTCCCCTCTCTCCTCCCGCCCGCGCCCCGCCTGGACCCACCGGTCAGCCCCCGCCGCGCCACTGACCGCCCGGACCCGTCTGTCGGCCCCTTCCTTTTTGGATCGATCACTGACAGGTGGAGCCCACCTGTCAGGATCGTCTTCCTCCCGGGAAGGGGATCCCCTTTCCTTTCTCCGGCGATCCCTTTCGGATTTCTTGCCGCCGGCCGCCCGTATCTGCCCGACCGACCCCGGATCACTTTCCCCGACCGCCCCGACCTCCTTCCATCTAAACCCGACGCGTTTTCGTGCTTTTGGAAGCCAACCCGAGGAGAATGGAAGCCTCGCCGGAATTTGGAAGGAGCCCTCTCGGCTTCCTCGATTCCCTTCCATTCCGACCACCGGCGACCCCCTATTTAAACCCCTGTGGACGCCGCCCTCACCCCCACACCGCCTAAGCCTTAGCCTTCGCCCTCCAGAGCGCCGCTACGGTTTTTGCGAGCCCCTCCTCTGCTCCACCTCCGGCGAGACATCGCCACCGCCTCCGGCCTCCTCCACCTTAGCCACCGCCACCAACGAGACCGACGTCGACCGCCCATCCCCGGCCACCACTCCGTTGGCCTTAGAACCCGCCGGATCACCACCGCCGTCGAGCTCCCGAACCCTCTTCGTCGTCTACCCTCGTCGCCGGTCGCCGTTCTTCGCCGCCGTCGCCACCAGAGGTACGGTCATGACCGCCCTCCCCTCCCCGTTCCATTTTTGCCGTCAGATAGGCCTGTAGGCGCTCGCCGTCGCCGCCATAGCCGCACCCGAGCCCGCCGTCGCCGGAGACGAAGGGGGTACGCGCCCCCTTAGCGCGTGCCGTGCCGGACGCGATCAAGGCCATCCGATCACGATCGGAGGGCCACGATTAAATCCCTTCGGGATTTAATCCGGGCCCTCGGATCTGATCGAAGGGGTATCGTGCGATCGCGGCCGTTGATCGCAACTTAAAACCCCGGATCCATCCGGTGCGTCCACGTGTACCCATCTGTCACGTTTTAATCGCAGCCGTCCAATTTCATTTAAACCTCCCGCCTCGCGCCTGGCCGCTGGATCAAGATCCAACGGATCTGGTTGATCCGGTCCACACCACAGTGGCGCGGTCCACCGTGGGCCTGGCTCACCGTGGACCAAGAGCCCATTTTCTGTTTAAATAAAATTCTAGAAATTGATTTAAACTTTGAAAATTCATATCTTGCTCAGATTAACTCCAAATTTCACCATTCAAACTTTGTTAGAACCAGAATATTATTCTCCACACATTAATGCCATAAAAACAGTATGTTTCTGTTGCCCAAAATATTATTAATAAATAAATGAATAAAAATCCCTTAGGATTAAAATGAATAATACAGAAAATAAATTGGGAAAAATCCTAAAATATTAGCCTTTATTGTTTTATATAAACCTCAGAATATTAAAATACTACTTCACATAAAAACACCCACAAATGATGTATGTTCCTTTGTTTTGTGAATTTTATCTGTTTATTGAATGTATTATTTATTTTTCGTAACGAGAAGACTACGAGTTCGTCGAGGAGCAGGAGTTCTACCCCGAGGTTCCTCCATCCCCATTTGCTGAGCAAGGCAAGTCATCGACCACCTTTGTGGACACAGTTGATCATTATTGAGCCCATGATTTAATACATTATCGCTATAACTCATAGGATAATATTGCATTAGTCCAAGATCAAGCCCTACACTTATATTTATTAGATCCCCGTCCTTGTGTGCAAACCCAAGCCATGCTTATCGAGCCTCAACTCCTTGTCACTCTACAAATATTATATTAGCTAGTGCCCAATGTACCGGCACAACCGCTATAGGATATAAAGAATGAGTCGTAGAATAGATGGAATCTGGTATATGAAATACCCCGTTATTCTTGTCTCTGGACTCTGTTGGAGTTAGGTATGTTATAAGTATGGTGGGTTCCGGGTGCAAGCTCGGGTTTGGTATGTCGCACCCGGGGCACTATAAGGACCGGTCTGCGGGATCTGTTGCAAAGCACTTCCGTACCAACCACAAGTCTAATGGGTAAGTCCTAACTGGAAGTGTGGAACACTCCGTCTCACGGCACCATAGTGGAGGGGGCAAGGGGCTAGCCCTCAGGGCGCCTTGTACCGACGATGGCTCAAGAGGGGGTATTGTGGAAACTCGACATGGCGAGACACGGTACGAAACCTATAAGAGGGTGCTGTTGAGTCGGGGAAGACCATATGGAAGGTTTTGGCACGAGTTCCCGTGTGATGGGTCATCTCGTTACACTTCGGTGTAGGTGATGAGTGCGTGCCTTGTGGGTACAGTGGTACATCTCTGATCAGAGTATTTCAATCTTTTCGAAAAGCCGAGCCCACGGTCAAGGGCGGGTTGTGTGACTACTCGCAGTTAGTTTACAATTGTTTGAATGGATGAGTTATTCATGGCATGTAAGGACTGCTGTGCGGGGAGGTAAAACGTACTCCTCGAGTTAGAAGATGATGATGCATACACATGTTTACTTTTCAGTACTAATAAATTGATCACACTTAAAGCTTTACAATTATGCTGCTTCCGCAAAAATTAGCCACTTTCCCCCTTGTAATTTACCTTGCATTATATTTGCATTCGGTGGCTTGCTGAGTACATCTGTACTCACCCCGTTGACTTACACCATCAGAGCCAGTCTACTACGAGGAGGATGAAGGTCTGGAGTAGCGACCCAGTCAAGGCGAGACTGGAAGAAGGCGTTCATCTAGGACCCTTGATTTTATTAGTTTCTCTTCACTTTCATTCACTTTTGTATTAATGCGGTCTACGAACCGTGAATGATTGCCCGTATTGTACGTGGTCGCTTGATGAACGTCTTGTTTTATTGATTTTCGATAGAATTTCAATAAAGTCCTGATTTATTAAATCGGGGCGCGACAGTATCTATAGCTAGAGAGTGACAGATCGGTCTTACCAAGCGTTTAGCGTGGCGAATATGTCCGTCGGCACCATATCTGTGCTTCGGATCCATCCCGCGGCATTGTCTTTTCTGCTCGGAAGTCTTCTTAAATGCGGCTGAAGACCAAATCTTGCAGAATTCGAAATAGGCGTCCTCGCGGTTTGCAAACCACGGAATCCTCACCTGAACAGAGATGCTATTTGTATTATATGACAGCAAATCTCGACAATCGAAGAGTAAAAAGTTAGAATTGTTTACCGAACGGTATTCTTCTTCAATCAAATAAATTGACGATGAGCCCGTCGCCTTGCTCATTCGTTGCCCTAGCTTCTCCTTGTAGTAAGCATTGTTCGCTTGAATGCGGGCATACGAAATGGCGTCCTTCACCACCTTATGTGCATTGTTGTTGAAGACTTGAAGCGCATGGTTATGGTGATTGCCGACTTCTGGCAAGCAAAAGCGTAACTGCAAAAGTAATGATTAGTACAGTGTTGTAACTCGAAAAGCCTAAAAGTAGATTGAAAAAACACTTGCATACCCAAAAGTCATGAGACATCGCCCCCTGAGCAGTTCCGTGGCGCCCGTCAGGAGCGAACCGGTACTGGTCCCATGTCTGGCATAGAACCCGCTCACCGGTCGGCATTGTCAGCACCCCTGGGTAGTGCAGACGACACAGGTTACCCAATATCTGGTTAACCTGCCTGACCCTCGAAGTGCCGTCGAACCGAGAGTCAATCCAAGATCTAGAAATACATAATAAATAAAGTTAATTAGTTTAGTGAAAGAAATTTTTTGAAAACAAAAGCAAAACAACAGAAGAGTATTACACTTACCCGTCACCAACAAGCGTAATCTCGATCTTGGCTCCACCGGAAGAGACTATTGGTGGAGCGACCAAGTGGCTCGTCCTGAAAGATACCGAGGACCCGCCGGCAGCCTCAGCACCTTCCTCCTGACCCGCACCCTCCGGGAGATCCCCCTGCCCCGCACCCTCTGGGTCATCCCCCTGCCCCACACCCTCTGGGTCATCCCTCTGTGCCGCACACTCTGGGACATCCCCCTCTTGCCCGCCACCCACCGGATCATCCTCATGACCCGCACTCTCCAAGTATTCTTCCTCCTACAAAATAGTATTGAAACAATTAGTAATAGTTTATCACTGGCATAAAAAACAATCTGAAAGTTACCTCCTCATCTAGTTGAAATGCAATAGGCCGACCAATTAATGTCGGATCTATGCATCTCAGGAGCTGCTCTTGACGACGTCTGTTTGAAGAAGAGGAACTACCCTGGAATAGGGTGTCCTCCTGACTCATCGGTGTACTCGCCGGAGTACTCGCCGATGAACTCCCCAAGCGGAAGAGCTTCCTCGTGACACTCCTCATCTTTTTCGACATCCTGTTCAAAATAAGCACAAACAAGCATTTATTAGTAAAGAAGGTTTGTACATATGAAAAAACATGTAATATGAAGTATATTGCATATCCATGTATGAAAACAATTACTTGTCAATTATCATCAAAATCAGGATCAATTTGTCCTTTTCTCCCCAAAGCACGCCATGTTACTTTTTTCTTCTTATGTTGGTGTTTCCTTTTCTCGGGAACTACCACATCATTAGAATCGCCGAGAAAAGAATCTGTCGATGATTCTGACTCTACATTAAACGAAGTCGGCAATTCATCATCTTGATAAACCTCATCGACCTCTTTAACCTCCAATTGATAAGCGTCATCACTAGGGGTGTGTAGACGTTCCCGAGGATTCACTTTGTAGACTACCCACCAAGCACTTAGTTTTTCACATGGGTAGGGCATATAATACACCTGCTCGACTTGGTGAGCAAGGACAAAATTGTCGCAACTAGATAATCGTTCCGCGTGTTTGACTTCAACCATCCCAAATTGGTTTTCACGAGTACCATGTTTAGGGTCGAACCAATCACAATCGAAGAAGACTACTTTAATCTCCTTATTCCCGGCAAATTTGTACTCGATTATATTTTTGATGATTCCATAATACATAGTTTCGTGTCCTTGTCCATCAACGACCCTTGTAACAACACCAGTATTAGTTGTTGCCGCTAGAGGTCGATATGCTTCAAATATAGTTGAACGGAAGCGGAAACCATTAACATCATAGCGACCGTAACTTTTGGCACTAATACTCCCGTAAGAGATCTGTCGCAAGTCTATATGTACATTGTCAGTGAGCACGCACTGCAAATCATAAGAGATTATAAGATAATTAACCTAGTAGAGTAAAATAATACGTGTCAGAAAAGGTAAGGATTTACATGTTCTCTGAACCAAGTGAGAAAACTAGGCCCGCCATTTACTCCTTCTCGACGCAATTTATCTAATTGCTTCTCCGTTGGTTGACGACCAGACGTCAAGTATTTCGAATCAAACATACTGTCAATGTAACGAATAGGTAAACAAACGGGTATAAAATTTGGAGGTAAAATATAAAACTAAAACGAATCACTTACGCGAAATATTGTTCCATCTCTTCCATATTTGAGTACATGTAGAGCAAGGCATTTGTTCGTTCTTCTTGAGTTACATAATATGTCGTGGAAACACCAACAGTTATGCCCTTCCACCCAAATATTTGGAGATCACTACAAGGATGGTCTTCATCCATATGGTACCGTGTAGCAGGTGTGTTGACATTGTGATGCTCAGCGAAGTATACACTAGTGAAGTATGCTATCTCTTTCAATTTAAATTCTTCTGCGATGCAACCTTCAACTCTGGCCTTATTACCAACCATCGCTCTAAGCTTCTTTAGGGACCTTTCAATATGATACATCCACCTATATTGCACAGGACCACCTACCTTAGCTTCATATGGCAGATGAACCAGTAAATGTTGCATTGGATTGAAGAACCCTAGAGGGAATATTTTTTCCAGTTTACATAAAAGCACCGGGATCTCTTTCTCTAGCATCTCCATCATATCTTTCTTAATTTCTTTCGCACAAAGTTGTCTATAAAAATGGCTCAGCTCAGCTAACGCCTTCCACACATCATCATTCAGGTACCCACGAAACATTACAGGAAGGAGTCTTTCCATTATTATGTGGTAATCGTGACTTTTCAATCCATTTAATTTCCCTGTCTTCAAGTTCACAGCTCTTCTAAATCCCGCGGCGTAACCATCTGGGAATTTCAAATTTTTCAACCACCTCATTACTTGTTTTTTTTCTTTAGGTTTTAAACAAAATGGGGCACGTGGCTTGCCACCACTATTCGTCAACTCAAGGGTTGGTCGATTACAAATCTCAGCTAAATCTTTTCTCGCCTTTACATTATATTTTGTCCTGTCAGTAAAATCCATACATGTACTTATAATACTTTCACCAACATTACGTTCCTGATGCATAACGTCAATGTTGTGCATCAGAATTAGTGATTTGACGTACGGCAATTCCCATAAACCACATATGTGGGTCCAATTATGTTCGGTTCCGAATCCTACAAATCCATCCTCATTTTCATTAAGGACCAACTCATTCAGCATATCAGCGATTTCTGTAACATTTAAACGCCTTGGTGGTCCCTTTACAACAATGCTGTCCTTCTTGAAATTGTTCCTCTGTAACCTAAATGGGTGATTCATGGGCAAAAAGCATCTATGGCAATCAAAGTAACAAATCTTTCCCCCGAAGTTCAGACGGAAACAATCTGTGTCCTTCGCACATATCGGGCATGTCAACCTTCCATGACAACTCCAACCAGAAAAAATACCGTATGCCGGAAAATCGTGGACCGACCATAGATACGCAACTCGAAGATTGAATTTTTGTTTCTGGTCATAGTCATATGCTTCAACTCCTTTCCACAATTGTTTCAACTCTTCAATTAAGGGCTTCAGCATCATGTTTAGTCGTGTTCCAGGATGATCTGGACCGGGTATAATGAGACACAGGAACATAAATTCATATTTCATACAAAATGAAGGTGGAAGGTTGTATGGAATAGCAAACACGGGCCAAAAAGAGTACGACGATGCCGTTACATTGAAAGGCGTGAATCCATCAGTTGCCAACCCGATGCGAACATTCCTTGCATCACTAGCAAAGTCTGCATCAAAATCATCTAGAGCCTTCCATGCCGCACCATCAGATGGGTGCACCATTACTTGATTATTCTCACGTACACCTTCTTTATGCCATCGCATATGTCTAGCGGTTTTCTTTGATAGAAACAATCGTTTCACCCGAGGTGTAAGAGGCATGTAACGAAGTTGCTTATGAGCAACCTCTGTCGTCACCTTCTCTCCGTCTTCATTTACGACCTCTACGAATCTCGGTTTACCACATTTTAAGCATTTCACCTCATTACTATGTTCTTTCCAGAACAACATACAATTATCTCGGCACACATCAATCTTCTCATACTCCATACCGAGAGCAGAAAGCATTTTCTTTGACTGATACATGTCTTTCGGCACCTTATGGTTCTTAGGAAGGAAATCGCTGATCAGATTCAAGAGCTCCTTATAACAATTGTTTGAAAATGCAAACTTTGACTTAATAGCCATAATACGAGTCACGAAAGCGAGAACGCTTACGGTGGTGTGCTCATGCAATGGCTCTTCTGAAGCTCGAAGGATGTCGAAAAACTTTTGAACCTCCGGTGTTGGAGGATCCTCGGGGTTTGATTCAAACTCCGGTCGTATAGCATCAACCATCTCATCCATCCTATCGTCAGCAACGCTATCATCTTCTTCCACTACTAATACCGTTTTTTCACGGCCTGTCTCGCCGTGAAAAGACCAAACTTCATAACCTGGCACGAAACCATATTTGCAAATATGCAATGACAACGTCCTCTTGTCTTGCCAACGAGAATTTCTGCACTTCATGCATGGGCACCTCGCGCTAGTGTTTGTTGTCAAAGCGAATGCACGATCAACAAATTTCTCAGCGTTGATTACCCACTCCCTCGTGTGAGCTCCACTTTTCATCCAACCACTATACATCCACCGTCGGTCGTCCTCAGCCATTCTATATGCAAAACATTCATTCAATCAAGGGGCTCGCAACATACACACACCCTGGCCACCCCCCGCCTCCGCCTCCGGACAACGGAGGGGAAGTAGAGGCGGCCGAGCGGCCGGCGATGCAAGGGGAAGCGGAGCCCGCCGGTGACGCGATTCACCATGGCGTCCGGCGGTGACCGCCTGGACGCCTAGTCGGCGCAGGCGATGCCGTGACAACCATGGTCTATAGGAAAAGATAGGTCCTAAACCCACCCAAGAGTGACCGACAAAACATGGTATTTATGACGAGCCATGAGTCCGAACGAAATTTCAGCAGCATAACCCAGTTGTTCTCCAATTGAACGCCTGATAGTGGTGCAATGGAGAACAACAAGGTTATGTTACTGAAATCACATTCGGACTCATGACTCATCATAAAACCACGCTCTGTCGCCCACTCTGAGGCTGTCCAAAAAGGGACAATTCCGGACCTGCACATCTCACACGCATGACACATGTGAGACATGTTGGTCCGAAACGGGTGACGCATAGGTTTCGTTACACTATCTACGTTGTTGTCAAATAAAAAATTGCATACGAAAAGGAATATATATAATAATAAAGTATATATAATATACTAATCACCGTAATGAAATCATCAACAAACCACAAATTAACACAAGAATATAATTAATAGCACATATATATTTCAATTTTACCACACAACTCATTTAAATTTCAGCTCATTTAAAGCCCATTTCTAAACCCTAACTCAGTCGAGACTCGAGAGGGGGGCTAGCTAGGGCGACGCGCCGACGCCTTAGTCGAAGGCACTTTCACCTAGTCGGCCGTCCAGAGACACCCGGCGACCAATTGCTGACAGAAGTTAGCCTTTGGCCGACGGAAGTGCCCTGCTGTGCCCTCGCCATGCCCTATCGAACCCTCGCCGCGCCATCGCCGCGAGGGAGGGGGAGAGGATTAGAGAGGCAGAAAGGAGAGAGGTGCCACGGGGAGGGGTAGCAGAGGCGGCGGTGGCACAAGGGGAAGGGGTAGCAGAGGCGGCGACGCGGCGCACGGGGAAGGGTAGCAGAGGCGGCGACCGGCGGCGCAAGGGGAGTGGCGGCGCAAGGGGAGGGGTAGCAGAGGCGGCGGCCAGTGGCGCAAGGGGCAGAGGTGGTGGCGCAAGTGGAAGGGGAGGTAGAGAGTCGACTCAGTCGAGACTCGATAGGGGGCTAGCTAGGGCGACGCGCTGACGCCTTAGTCGAAGGCACTTTCACCTAGTCGACCACCCAGAGACACCCGGTGACCATCTAGTCACCATGGGTGATGCCTTGAATGGCGAGGCGGGCGCCCAACTCCACCAGGCGAGGCTAGCCGGCATGGCGTTCGGCGGGGACCGCCTGGACGCCTAGTCGGCGCCTAGGCGACGCCGTGACAACCATGATCCAATTCATTACAACATGACAATATATTAAAAAATTCCTCAGTCCTGACATGATTAGTTTTATTTGACTATAAATCTATTATTATGCTTTCCAACACCAATTTATTCATATGCTAAAGAAAATAGGTGACAACTCACAAAACAAAAGATGAACTAAAGCTTCTATTTACATATCACATTTCATCAATTAGTTCACATTCTGTCAATTTTGCACAATTAATAAAAAATGACAACTTCTATGACACAAAAGAAGTATGCATAAAACATCACAGGTTGCTACAATTACCGATCTAAACCACACGGGCGAATGGTGGCGGCGGCGGCGGGGTGCCGGGATGGACGGCGGTGGTCACCGGCGTGGGCGGTGGCCGGCAGCCGGGGGCCGGGGACATGGCGGCGGCGGCCTGCGGCGGCGGGGGCACGCGTGGGCGGTTGGCCGGTGGCCGGGAGCACGGCAGCGGGGCACCGGTGAGGGCGGCCTACGGCGGTGGGCGGGGGCCGGCGGCGGCGGGGGCCGGCGTCGACGGGGGCGAGCGGTGGGTGCGTGGGCGGCGGCGGGCGGCCGCTAGGGCGGGCGGTGCGGGTGGTGGGCGCGGGTGGGAGGCGTCCGGGACGCGGGGCCCGGCGGCGACGGGGGCGGGCGGTGGGGGCGTGGGCGGCGGCGGGCGGCCGCTAGGGCGGGCGGTGCGGGTGGTGGGCGCGGGCGGGAGGCGTCCGGGATGCGGCGGCGGCGGTGGCGGGAGGCGGCGGCGGCGGCGGGAGGCGGCGGCGGCGGCGGGAGGCGGCGGCGGCGACGGTAGGCGGCGGCGGCAGGATCAGAGGCGAGACGGGCTGCAGGGCGCGCGCGTACAGGGAGATTAGGTCTCCCTGTAAGCGTGCGCAATTGGGGAATAATTCCCCTAACTTCCGTCGGCTTTAATGCTGGCCGACGGAAGTTAGGGGATCCGATCGACCGCCCCGCTAACTTCCGTCGGCCACTGTGAGAAGCCGACGGAAGTTAAGTTAACTTCCGTCGGCTCCTGGAGGCCGACGGAAGTGAATTAACTTCCGTCGGCTTTTGGGAAAGCCGACGGAAGTTAATTTGGCCGACGAAAATATTCTGTTTTGTTGTAGTGACTGCTTAGAGGGGCTAAGAAGAGGATAGATGAGCTTGAGAGTGAGCTTGCCATGGCGAATGGCAAGATTGAAAGTCTGTCTTCTTACCCTTGCTTGGGTGATAGTGGTGAGTGCCCTAACTGTGAGGTGTTGTTGTGTGACCTGACGACTCTTAAGTCCATGTACACAGAGAAAGTAGACGAGAGAGAAGCATTGGCCACTGAGCTTGAGAGCGCTCAGCAGGAGCTGAAAGATGCTCATGCCACTATCATCGTACCTTGTGTAGACTGCTCATCTCATTTAGCTAGTATAGGTAAGCTGAGAGCCAAGAGTGATGAGTAGTTGAGCGAGTTAGATGGAGTGAGAGTTGTGTTGGAGAAGACTAAGCTAGAGCTTGAGACCTTGTTAGTTCCACCCACTGTTTGTGAGAACTGTTTGTCCATAATAATGGAGTTGATCAAGCTAAAAGCTGAGAAGTCTGTTGAAGTTGATAAAGAGTGTGAGATCTGCTTGTCTCAGGTGGAGGTGTCAGCTTCTTTGAGAGAGGAGCTAGCTGATGTTCAGAACGAGAACTTTTACCTCCGTTAGATCCTGAGTTGGATTAGTGCCAGAGAGCCACAGCTCGGCATGATGATCCAGCAGTTCAAGAGATAGGATGGGTTTGGGGTAGGTTACACCTATACCAAGGCTGATTTTGAGAGTGCCATTAGCCGAGCCGTGGAGTGGAGTAAGATGACTCCTGAACAGAGATATTCCAAGAATCCACTGAGTCCTTTAAGGATAGTCAGCCCAAGGATGGAGTGCTCAAAGAACAACCTAAAACTCCACCTAAGAAGCAAATCTGGGTCCCAAAGCCTAAAACTCTCCACACTTCTCTTGATTCTTTACCTGGACCGTCTCACACCAAAGATGCTACAGCCAACACCACCAAGCCTAAGAATCCCAAGCCTCAACCACATACCGAGAAGCCTACCTATCACTGTGAGTTTTGTCAGAGAGATGGGCATCTTTAGAAGTTTTGCTTCAGGAGGAAGCGGGTTGAGCGAACAGAGAGAGCTCGAGATGGGCAGGAGCAGTTCTACCAGCAGGGTGGTAGACAAAGAGTTCCTCGACGTAGAGAGAGGCTAGAGGCCAGGCCACGTCGTGTAGGTGGTGGTAGATGAGACGGTTTTCATGATCGTGCTCTAGAGGGTGGTTTCCATTCCGGTAGAGTTCCAGATCGTTATGGATACGATTTTGGACCTCATGGCCGTGATTTTAGGCAGAACAGAGGACCGCGCTTTGAGCCGCGTTTTGGTACAAACTCATATGATTCCTTCTTCTTCCTACATACGAGCAGATGGCTCGACACTGGTTTAGCACTTTTGCTAAACCTGGCGATGGACCGTGTTCTCCCACTCATGATTATTGATCTTGATTTGAGAGTTGTGTATCCTTTTTAGGATATTTTGAGTCAGTTTTTTCTTCTTCTTCTTTATTTTTTTATTTATTGAGTCTTTTTGTGTGCATTCATATCATGCATAATCATCAATCACATTTTGAGCTTGCTTCTACATATGATTAATCTGCTTTACTTTCTCTAGCTAGTATATGTTTTTGATTACTTGTCGATGATCATGTTCTATTTCAGTTCACATGATATATCTGATATTTGTCATATGCATGGCTTTTATGTTTTAAAATTGAAAAATGATCACCATTTCTTCTGGTAACTAGCATATGTAGGCTGAATGCTTTCGCTATCATTTGCATGCCTTGTAGCTAGATCCTTACTTAGATGCAGATATGCAACTTGGATATTTATATGCTTTAAATATGAAAAATGTGTTATAAAAATGATAAAAATTCAGAAAAATGAAAAATTTATGCATTTTTATAATTATTAGAAAAGATCCAGGTGGGTTTGTTTTGTCGCATTGCATTGTTCTGGACTGCTTACCATAGCACTTTGGTATGAACTCGGACGGTGTAATGTATGCCAAGACCAATGTTTTTAAGCTTCTGATGGTCCAGTTCTGGCCTAGACTTGACTTGGTCGGTTAGCATAAGGTTTGACATGCAAATAACCCTTGGCAGAAATGGAAAATAAAAAGAAAAAGAAATAGTCTGAAAAATTTAAAAGATGACAAGTTTGTTGAAGCACTTTGATTTGGACAATGCTTATCTTGGTAGATATCAGTTAGCTTTTGCATCTCATGCTTTACTTTGCTTGTCAACTAGAAAATGTGGTGATGTTTTTGTTTGCAAAAATCGAAAAATGTGTGCTAATGACTCTCTTTAGATATCATCTATTGCACTGATCATGTCATGTATCTTAGATAGTATATCTTTCGCTATACCTGTTAGATGTTGTAATTGCAATTAATCATATCTAAGAAGCATGCTTTTTACACTCCACCTGCACCCCATCTGCATTCATGGCATATTTTGAGGGGGAGCTGCATTTCAGGGGGAGTTTGTGCTATGTTTGTTTAGAGTGCATTTAGTCTCACTTGATGAGTTCAATTGTCAACAAGGGGGAGAAATTT
Source organism: Zizania palustris (assembly GCA_019279435.1). Lineage (NCBI taxonomy): Eukaryota > Viridiplantae > Streptophyta > Magnoliopsida > Poales > Poaceae > Zizania > Zizania palustris. The sequence goes on along the minus strand of JAAALK010000085.1, from coordinate 776,224 downwards.
TGGAGTTTAGGGAACATTTTTAGCTTTCTCTTGAGATTTATTTCAGAGGAGTTCCTTGTTGGTAATTCTGAGATTTGCACTTGCTTTTGAGTCTTTATTTTTGGTTAACCATAATGACCGTTTTCATGCTTTTATTTGGCTTTTGGTCATTAGGGTTAAACTTTTAGACCATTTTTCGTGCTTTTGTTTGGCTTTTGGTCATTAGGGTTAAACTTTTATTTTCTTTCTTCTATTTTCTTGTCTTTGTTTTCCTGTTTCCACATGTTTTGCAGGTTTTGAAGATGAGATGAGGAGGGTGTTGACAATGCACTCATCAAGGGGGAGATTGAGAAACCATGTTGAAGAATATGGTTTTGATATTCCAGATGTGATGAGTGATTGTCAATGGAAGTCAAAGGAAGGGAGATATGAAGACCTGCCAAGTCTGAGGCGCGTGTGACTCAGGTACACGGGCAGCAAGCGACAGCCGGACAGAGAAGCCGCGGAGTCGGGCTGGCCCAATCCGGGTACATGGCTAGGAGCGGCACATGATCCACTGGTCTGTTGACTGGGTTTGACTCAGGTATACGGACGACGAGCGATTGCCGGGCTGAGGAAGCTGCGGGGTCTGGTCGGTCCAATCCTGGTACCCAGTGCGAAGACGGTGGACGCTTTGTCAGTTTCGGCGCAAAACTGACAACCTATTATTAATTCATTTTTAGGATATTAATATTTAGTTTTTAAATTTAGAATATTTTTATTTGAGTCAAGTGATTTTTCTAAGAATATTTTAGTAATTTTCGGCATTTATTTTAGAGTCAGTTTAATTTACCTTAGGGGTAAATTAGTCTTTTCATGTATTAGGAGTCGCATTGGACTCTTGTCATTGGAGAAGCATCCAATGCTTGACCCCAGCTCCTATGCTCCGGGGCCCAAAACCGTTTTGATACCCTCATCAAGTGAACCAACACTATGCGTGCAGATGTCCGACTTCTGCCCGAACTGGTCGAGATAAAAGATAGTACCCTGCTTTGGCAGACCCGGTATCGATGAGAATGAGCCCTAGTAGGTGCAACTATTGGGAAGAGCATCAACACTTAATTTTTTTAGGGAAAACTACTCTAGCATTGTAACGTCCCTAGCGCACACGAAACGTGTAAGAATAGAATAACAGGAACATAAGAAAACATCACAAGCAATCATATTAACTATGACATAGCATGGCCTTCTTCACATGGCGATCTCTATCTCCATGGCTCCCATCATCAAGTGTGTGCCCTAGGTCTCCATGAAGAGTACTAGTGCATCTCGCATAGGCTATACTAATTACATGGGCCGAAGCACCGTGGAAACTGATATGCAAGCCGTAATGAATTTTACATCAGCCTTGGGCTATAAATAACCATAACACGCATGCCATATTTAATTTACATTCATTGCATGCATCTCATACATCACATTTATCCAAGGCCATGTCAGTCATGACATTCTCTACAAAACAAAGTTAGGCGAGCAATATACAAATGACTGAATTCTAGATCTGAAAAACATGGGTCAGCAAGCTCGGTTTTTCAAAATCACGTAGGTCAGAACTTCTGATCTAGCATCGAAACTTCTAATCTGTCGGAACTTCCGATCAATATCGGAATCCCACATCACAACAATTGCCTTTTGTATCGAATCATTAATTGACATTGGAACATCCGATCAGTATCAGAACTTCTGATCCACCATCGGAACTTCCTGATCACATCGGAACTTCTAATCTGCCACGGACAGAAACAAATCTAATCTATTTTTCCATCATGTATCTTCATCCATGAGGGATCTAGATTGAACACTACTACGCACGTAGGTTCTGATATCACTATTAGGGAATAGGGGAGCACTGCTAGCCGGCAAATTCAAAATTTCTGCCCTATGGCCCTATGGCTCATGCGCGTGTGAGATTATAGATCGGTACCTTCTAGCACTTGACGCGCTAGGTGCAGCGGAAGAAGATGGACTAGCGCGTCTAGCCTCTACTCGCTTCGTCCTTGCCGTCCTTCGCCGATCCGATCGATGAAGATGACATAGTCATTCGCATGTAAACGTTCACGAGCGTCGCTATTGGAGCAACTCCTCCACGGAGTCCACACGTACAGGGATGGAGTACCTCCCACGATAGCGTGCTAGCACCGCACGTGAGAGACGGGTGAGGAGCCATGCTGAATAGTGTGGGCCTCATGGCTCCAGAAGTGATGAGTCATTGTCAACGATAGTCAAAGAGGACAGAAGAAGAAGAGATCTGCTATTTTATGGGCCGCGTGTGACTCAGGTACACGGGCAGCGAGCGACTGTCGGGCAGAGGAGGCTGTGAAGTCGGGCTGGCCCAATCTGGGTGCATGGGCCAGAAGCAGTAGAAGACCCACTGGGCTGTTGACCAGGGTTGACTCAGGTACACGGGCGGTGAGTGATTGCCGGGCTGAGAGAGCTGCGGAATCGGGCCAGCCCAATCCGGGTACCTAGTGCAAAGCTGGTGGAGGCTTTGGTAGTTTCGGTGCAAAACTGATAACCATTGATCTTGTATCCGACTGTCCAGAAGAGAAGCCGTAGTCGCTACGAAAACTTAGCTTCCGGATAAGTCATTCGTATCTCTAGGCCCACAGTCAGTCAGTCGTGTCTGTAAAATTCCTAAGGGCAGTAGAGTCTTTTCCTTTATTCTTGAGTCTGTAAAAACCCTAAGGGGCTGGTAGAATATTCCTAATGTTGGGTAGCCTATAAATAGGACCCCAATCCCTAGGGTTTGGACTACCCCTTCCAGAATTCACTTTTTAATCTATTGGGTCATTTTGTCTCCTGCGTTCTCTCTCCTGTGTGCGCCGCCAGGCACTGGTTCGTTCCTTTTTGCCTTGCATTTACTTTGCCCCTGTGAGATTGAATCTTTTGTTCTTTGTAGAGGGTTGTGCATTGATTCCTTTGATTCAAGAAGCTTCGGTTTGTTGTGCTGTGTTGATTTTATTCCTGAGGATGTGTCTCTGTTGCGTTTGTTCTTCACGCAAGTAGTACTAGTTCTTGCTGTTGCAAGTAGTACTACTTTTCTGTGGCAACAGTACACAAGTACCTTGCTCTGCTTTTTCCAGCATAGCTTTTTGATCGAAGCAGACTGGATTGAATGCCTTTTTGACTGTTTCTGCGAAGCCACTTTTTCTCTCTCTGTTCGAAGTCCCTCAGCTCCGCGATGCAGGCTTCGACCTGACATTTTAAAGGCTTCGTTATTCGACTTCACTCCGTGCTGATAGCTTCGATGTATATTTCTGTGCTGTCTTCTAGCCTAACATACTTCGACAATCCTTGCGAAGTTTTTCCTCGGGTCTAAGCTGTTCGAAGGGTGTGCTTCGACTCAAAGGATTCGGTAGAGTTTCGAACTTCGTTTTGTGTTCTGAGATGATAACTTCGAAGTACTTGTTGAACTGACAGTGTCTCATACTTCGATCGTCTGTGCGAAGGTGCTCCGTCTCGAGCTCTTCGAAGTCCACACTTCGACAGGTTTCGAAGTTGGCTTTGGGGCTTGTTCTTCTGTTAGACTTCGCTCAGTATTTTTGCTTCCGACTTCTTCGAAGGTTGTCCGTCTGTGTTGCGTTCGAAGTTTTCTGTTCGAAGGTTTGTCTTCGATGTACTTGGTTCGAAGCTGTGTTCGAAGCCTTGCCTTCGAAGTACATACTTCGAAGCAGGCTCCGACTTTGTCATACTTCGAACTAGGCTAGATCAAAACACCTTCGGCATTTTCAACAGCCTTCGGCAGGCCTCGCAACCGACCTCCGAAGCAGGCTTCGACAACCATCTCCGAAGCAGACCTCGACAGGCGAAGCAGGCTTCGCCGAGTTCCGAACAGGAGACAAATCTGAACAGTAACTTCTCATTTCACTTAACATATACTTAGATCATTTCATTGGGAAGTTTAGGCCTGACATACTTTGTTTATCTGTCTATTAGCACTGCTTTGATATTTCTCTGTTTGACATCAGTTGCTTCTAGGCTAGATACCTTTAGACTTAGGCTATCTGTTTATTTTCTGCTGCTTAGTTTGTTGAGGTGCGTTGGGTGTTGGGAACAGGCCATATATTCGAAAGAATTTTAAAGGCGCCCATTCACCCCCCCCTCTGGTCGCTACTTTCGGTCCTACAAGTGGTATTAGATCTTGGTTAGGGTTTTTCCTTACCTTAACCTGTTCTAAACCCCGGTAGTGACCATGACGTCTCCTGGCAAGGTCCCGTCCTTGGAAGCCTATGGCTATAATTATTGGAAGACTCGCATGCGAGCCTATCTTATGAGCCAGGGTTCGGACATTTGGGATATTTGCGTTCACACCACGTTTGTCATATTGCCAGTTACTGAGCAGGGTACTGCTGGTATCATTGCTCAGCATCTGAGCAACAGTAAGGCTGTGAACATTCTGTTTTATGGTTTAGGTCCCACTGGGTTTGAGCGTGTGAGTCATCTCTCCACTGCGAGAGAGATCTGGGCTACCCTCAAGGCACACCATGAGGGAACAGCCCAGGTCAAGGCTCGGCTCTATCAGACCTACCGGCGTGAGTACGAGAACTTCACACAGAAGCCGGGTGAATCTGTTGAAGCCTTGTTTGGTTGTTTTCAATCGATCATAAACAAGCTTCGGGACAACAAGGCTGATGGTGCTCAGTTAGTCTCAGATCATGAGCAGGCGCTCAAGGTTCTCCATACCTTGGATCCAAAGATCTGGGAGATCAAGGTATCCTCTATCGTTGAGAGTACATCTTATGATACCTTGACCATTTCTGAGTTGTTTAGCAAGCTGAAGGCCACTGAGGTAGATATCCAGCTGAGATCAAATCTCACTGGTTCTGGATCAAAATCCCTGGCCCTTGCTACACCTTCTGTTGATCCCTCTTCTGTGAGTTGTGCTGGGTTCTCTTTGATGTCTATCACTGAGGAGCAGCTAGAGTTATTGGGAGATGATGATTTGTGTCTTTTTAACAACCGGGTGCGTCGTGTCTATGATAAGAGAATGTTCAAAAGACACGGCACAAAATCCAGATGCTTTGAGTGTGGTGATCCAGGACACTTCATCGCCTGACTGCCCCAAGCGCAATGGACACAAGAAGGGCACCGGTGGCAGCTTCCACGACTCCGGCAAGCATGAGAGCTCATCCTTCAACAAGGGCAAGCCGAAGACCCGATTCTTCAAGAAGGCCCTGAAGGACTACCGGCGAGAGAACAAGAAGCGCGACAAGGCCTTCTTCGCCGAGATGGAGAAGAGCTACTCCAAGCAGTCCACGTCTTCTTCCTCTTCATCAAGCTCAAGCGATGAGGAGATCGTCATCAGAAAGGGGAAGGACAAGGACGATCCGGCGGGCCTCTACTTCATGGCCTTCGGAGACAAGCCGAAGAGCCGCTCACACCAGCGCCGAAGATCCCGCAAGAGCTTATGTTCAATGGCTCTTGGGGATAAGGAAGAAAAGAGCTCCTCCGACGACTCCGACGATGACAACAAGGTATCATCCTACGAGCGCGAAATCGTTGACTTACTTGAGAGCAATAGTCAGGAGTTGAAATATCGTGAAAAACTGCTTAGGGGGGCTAAGAAGAGGATAGATGAGTTAGAGAGTGAGCTTGCCGTGGCCAACGGTAGAATTGAAAGTCTATCTTCTTCCCCTTGCTTGGGTGATAGCAGTAAGTGCCCGAAGTGTGAGGTGCTTCTGCGTGACCTGTCGACTCTGAAGTCCATGTACACAGAAAGGGTTGATGAGAGGGACGCTTTGGCCACTGAGCTTGAAAGCGCTCAGCTGGAGCTGAAAGATGCTCAAGCCACTGTCGTTGCACCCTGTGTTGATTGCCCATCTCATCTAGCTGTCTTAGCTGAGCTGAAATCCAAGGGCGATGAACAGTTGGGTGATTTGGAGAGGTTGAGAGCTGAGCTTGCGCAGACTAGGCTAGAGCTTGAGACATTGTCAGTTCCATCCACTGTCTGTGAGAACTGCTTGTCTCTTAGAATGGAATTGATTAAGCTAAAAGCCGAGAAGTCTGTTCAAGTAGAGAGTGAGTGTGAGACCTGCTTGTCTCAGGTGGAGGTTCTAGCTTCCTTAAGAGAGGATCTAGCAGATTCTCAGAATGAGAACTTTTACCTCTGTTCTATCCTGAGTTGGATCAGTGCCAGAGAGCCACAGTTCGGCATGATGATCCAGCAGTTCAAAAGGCAGGATGGGTTTGGAGTAGGTTACACCTACACCAAGGCTGACTTTGAGAGTGCCATCAGCCGGGACAGTGGAGTGGAGTAAAATGACTCCAGAGCAGAGGTATCCCAAGACTCACTCCACTGAGTCTTCCCAGGCTTGTCAGCCCAAGGATGGAGTGATCCATGAACCACCTAAAGCTCCACCCAAGAAACCTATCTGAGTTCCAAAGCCCAAACACCTCCACACTTCTCTTGACTCTCTTCCTGGACCCTCTCAGCCCAAGAAGACCACACCAAACACTACCAAGCCCAAGAATCCCAAGCCTCAACCACATCCCAAGAAGCCCACCTATCACTGTGAGTACTGTCAGAGAGACGGGCATATTGCGGAGTTTTGCTTCAGGAGGAAGCGAGTTGAGAGAGCAGAGAGAGCTCATGGTGGTCAGGAGCAGTTCTACCAGCAGGGTGGTAGACTGCGTGTTTCTCGATGCGGGGAGAGGCTGGAGGCCAGGCCGCACCGTGTAGGTGGTGGTAGAGGAGACGGCTTTCTTGCCCGTGCTCCAGTTGGTGGTGTCCGTTCCGGCAGAGTTCCAGACCGTGTTGGCTACGGTTCTGGACCTCGTGGACGCAGGGTTAGGCAGAACCGAGGACCGCGCTTTGAGCCGCGTTTTGGTCCGAACTTTCTTGATGGTTTTCGCTTTCCATCTTTTGAGCAGATGGCTCGACACTGGTTTAGCTCTTTTGCTAAACTTGGTGCCGGACCATTTGCTCCCACTTACAACCACTGATTGTGTAGGATCGGGGACTGGAGGACATTTGGATCATGGACTCAGGGTGTTCTCATCACATGACGGGACATCATAGATGGTTCTCCAGTCTCACTCCCCCGAGCTCCAAAGAGTACATCACCTTCGGGAACAGTGGTCAAGGAAAGTAAGTGGCATTGGCTCAATTCGCATTTCAGACCATTTTTCTTTGAAGAATGTTGCTTTGGTTAAGAATTTGAACTTCAATTTGATTTCTGTTTCGCAACTTCTTGAGGATGGTTTGGAAGTGCGTTTTAAGAAGGGCAGTTCTTCTGTGTTGATTCTAGAGGGTCTTTGATTTGTCAGATTTTACCATTCGGTAAAGTTTTTTGAATTGACTTCTCTAGTTCTTTTGGCCCTTCTCGCTGTTTGATAGCTGGATCCTCCTCTGAGCTCTGGAAATGGCATAGGAGGTTAGGTCATTTGAGCTTTGATCTGCTAGTCAGGTTGAGCTCTATGGACCTCATCCGAGGATTGCCCAAGCTTAAGATGGAGAAGGATCTAGTTTGTCATCCATGTCGTCGTGGGAAAATGGTTGCCGCTTCTCACTCACCTGTGACTCAGGTGATGACTTCGTATCCAGGCGAGCTTTTACACTTGGACACTGTTGGTCCAGCTCGGGTACGTTCAGTCGGTGGGAAGTGGTACGCACTTGTCATTGTTGATGACTTCTCTCGATTCTCATGGGTTTTCTTTTTGGAGTCTAAGGATGAAATGTTTCAGTTTGTTCATGACCTGATTTTGAAGCTGAAGAATGAGAACAATGGTCGAATGCGAGCAATTCGCTCCGACAACGGCTCTGAGTTCAAGAACTCTCAGTTCGTCAGCTTCTGTAGTGATCAGGGTCTGGACCACCAGTTTTCTTCTCCTTACACTCCCCCACAGAATGGCGTTGTGGAACGAAAAAACCGCACACTAGTCGAGATGGCCAGGACGATGCTCGATGAGCACAGGACTCCTAGGCGTTTTTGGGCTGAAGCCTATGAACACGGCTTGCTATCTGGCCAACCGCATCTTTCTTAGAGCTTACCTTGGTAAGACTTCATATGAATTGCGGTTTGGCAGACAGCCCAAGGTGAGCCACTTGCGAGTGTTTGGCTGCAAGTGCTTTGTGCTCAAGAAGGGAGGACATTTGGACAAGTTTGAGTCTCGTTGCTGGGATGGTGTTTTTCTTGGTTATGCATTGCATTCACGAGGCTTCCGTGTTTGGAACCTCAAATCCCAGCTGCTTGTCGAGACTTGTGAGGTTTCATTTGATGAGTCCTTGCCTTCTTTGACTCCTTCTTTTGAGCTTTCTGGTGATGATGAGCTTGGAGAGTCCATCTTCGAGGAAGATGAGGATACTCCAGCTGCTGATGAAGGTGGGCCTTCTGCATCCCCCGCAGAGCCCACTCCTTCTGAGACTTGGACTGAGGATGAGGGCGGACCTCTGATCACCTCTTCCACTACGATTGAGCCCTCTCAGTCGAGTCCAGATGTGCCTAGCTGCTGACTCCGGTGAGGTGACTTCAGATCACCAGGGAACCCGAGCAGTTCAGCGTGACCATCCCTCAGAGCTCATCATAGGTGATTTGACTGAGAGAACTTTGTGTTCTTCTGCCTCTCTTGCTGTGTTTGCTGAATCTGCATTTGTTGCATCTTTTGAGCCCAGAGATATTTCTCATGCTCTTTCTGATTCTAATTGGATTAATGCTATGCAAGAAGAGCTAGAGAACTTTGTCCGCAATCGGGTTTGGACATTAGTTGAGCCGCCACCAGGATGCAACCCCATAGGCACCAAGTGGGTATTCAAGAACAAACAAGGTGAAGATGGGGTTGTGGTGCACAACAAGGCTCGACTAGTTGCCCAGGGTTATTGCCAGAAGGAAGGTGTTGACTTTGAAGAAACCTTCGCTCTTGTTGCCCGTCTTGAGTCCATTCGTATTCTCTTAGCTTTTGCCGCTTCGAAGGGTTTTAAGCTTTTTCAAATGGACGTTAAGAGTGCCTTTCTGAACGGGTTCATAGAGGAGGAAGTTTATGTTAGGCAGCCCCCGGTTTTGAGAACCCTAAGTTTCCTCGACATGTTTTTAAGTTGCACAAAGCTTTATACGGGTTGAAGCAAGCCCCCAGGGCTTGGTATGACCGGTTAAAGCAATTTTTGTTGGGGAAGGGCTTTGTGATGGGTTATGTGGACAAAACTCTCTTTTTGCTCAGAGTTGCTTCAAACTTCTTAGTTGCTTAGATTTACGTGGACGATATTATTTTTGGTGGTACTACTGATTCTCTCGTGTCCAAGTTCTCTGAGCAAATGCATAGTGAGTTTGAGATGAGCCTCATGGGTGAGCTCAAGTACTTCTTAGGGCTCCAGATCAAGCAGACCAAGGACGACACCTTCATCCACCAAGGTAAGTACACTCGCGACATGCTTAAGAAATTTGACTTTGGTGGTGAGTTGAAGCCGTAGATGACCCCGATGGGCACATCTGGGGGTCTGGACAAGGACGAGAGCGGCGTCAAGGTCAATGAAAGGGAGTTTCGAGGGATGATCAGGTTCGCTGTTATACTTAACGGCAACAAGACCGGACATACAGTTCGCCGTGGGACTTTGCGCGCGCTTCCAGTCTTCACCACGCGCGTCTCATCGGCAGGCTGTCAAGCGCATCTTCAGGTATCTCACTTATGCGCCTGATCTTGGTCTTTTCTATTCAGCATCATCTTCTCTCGATTTATCTGGATTTTCAGATGCCGATTTTGGTGGGTGCCGGTTGGATCGCAAGTCGACTTCCGGTACTTGCCAGTTTCTTAGGTTCTTCTCTTGTATCTTGGTCTTCTCGAAAGCAATCTGGAGTTGCTCTTTCGACCACTAGAGGCTGAGTACGTAGCTGCTGCTAGCTGCTGCTCACAGTTGGTTTGGATGATTTCCACTCTACGAGATTTTGGGTTGTTCTTTCCTACCAGAGTTCCATTGTTTTTGTGACAGCACCAGTGCTATTAGTGTAGGGAAAAACTCGTGTCTCCATTCAAAAACCAAACATATTGATGTGCGCTTTCACTTCTTGCGGGATCAATATGAGAAAGGTGTCATTGACCTTGTTCATGTTGATACCCATCATCAGTTGGCTGATATTTTCACCAAACCCCTAGATCAGTCTACATTCGAGCGTTTACGAGGGGATTTGAGTGTTGTGTATCTTTTTAGGATATTTTGCGTCAGTTTTCTTTCTTCTTTATTCTTTTCTCGAGTTTTTTTTGTGTGTGTTCATATCTTGCATATTCACATATCACACTTTTGAGCTTGATTCTGTTATATGATTGAACTGCTTTACTTATTCTAGCTGGTACATGCTTTTGATTACTTGTCAATGATCATGTCTTGTCTCAGTTTGCTTGATAAGTCTGATATATGTCATATGCATGGCTTTTTATGCTTTAAAATTGAAAAATGATCACCATTGCTTCTGATAACTAGCATTCGTAGGCTGAATGTTCTTGCTATCTGTTACATGCCTCGTAGCTAGTTCCTGACTTGGATGCAAATATGCAACTTGGACAATGCTTATCTTGGTAGATATCAGTTAGCTTTTGCATCTCATGCTTTACCTTGCTTATTGGAACATGTGGTGATGTTTTTGTTTGCAAAAACTGAAAAATGTGTGCAAATGACTTTCTTTAGATATCATCTGTTGCACTGATCATGCCATGTATCATTACAGTATGTCTTTTGCTGTATCTGTTAGATGTTGTAATTGCAGTCAATCATATTTGAGAAGCATGCCTTCTATACTCCTTATGCACTCCAGTTGAAATCACTGCATATTTTGAGGGGAGTGCATTTAGGGGAGTCTGTGTCTCTATTGAGTGCTTGATGAGTTCACTTGTCAACAAGGGGAGAAAATTGGGGATCAGAGTTTAAGGGGGAGTTTTTGTCTCGCTTGTTCTTACTCTATTGATATCCTTGTTGTTCTGAAAATCGCACTCATTTTGAGCTTTTACGTTTTGGTTAACCATAATGATCGCTTCTTGCTTTTGTTCGGCTTTTGGTCATTAGGTTAACATTTTTACCTTATTTTTCTTCTTCTTTGTTTTCTTGTGTTTTGTTTTCGTGTTTCCACATTTGCTCGCAGGTGCTGATGAGCTGAAGAAGAGGAGTGTTGACAATGCACTCATCAAGGGGGAGATTGAGGATCCATGCTGAATAGCATGGGCCTCATGGCTCTAGAAGTGATGAGTCATTGTCAACGATAGTCAAAGAGGACAGAAGAAGAAGAGATCTGCTGTTTTATGGGCCGCATGTGACTCAGGTACACGGGCAGTGAGCGACTGTCGGGCAGAGGAGGCTGCGAAGTCGGGCTGGCCCAATCCGGGTGCATGGGCCAGAAGCAGTAGAAGACCCACTGTGCTGTTGACCATGGTTGACTCAGGTACACGGGCGGTGAGTGATTGCCGGGCTGAGAGAGCTGCGGAATCGGGCCGGCCCAATCCGGGTACATGGTGCAAAGCTGGTGGAGGCTTTGTCAGTTTCGGCGCAAAACTGACAACCATTGATCTTGTATCCGACTGTCCAGAAGAGAAGCCGTAGTCGCTACGAAAACTTAGCTTCCGGATAAGTCATCCGTATCTCTAGGCGCACAGTCAGTCAGTCGTGTCTGTAAAAATTCCTAAGGGCAGTAGAGTCTTTTCCTTTATTCTTGAGTCCGTAAAAACCCTAAGGGGCTGGTAGAATATTCCTAGTGTTGGGCAGCCTATAAATAGGACCCCAATCCCTAGGGTTTGGACTACCCCTTCCAGAATTCACTTTTTAATCTATTGGGTCATTTTGTCTCCTGCGTTCTCTCTCCTGTGTGCGCCGCCAGGCACTGGTTCGTTCCTTTTTGCCTTGCATTTACTTTGCCCCTGAGAGATTGAATCTTTTGTTCTTTGTAGAGGGTTGTGCATTGATTCCTCTGATTCAAGAAGCTTCGGTTTGTTGTGCTGTGTTGATTTTATTCCTGAGGATGTGTCTCTGTTGCGTTTGTTCTTCACGCAAGTAGTACTAGTTCTTGCTGTTGCAAGTAGTACTACTTTTCTGTGGCAACAGTACACAAGTACCTGCTCTGCTTTTTCCAGCGTAGCTTTTTGATCGAAGCAGACTGGATTGAATGCCTTTTTGACTGTTTCTGCGAAGCCACTTTTTCTCTCTCTGTTCGAAGTCCCTCAGCTCCGCGAAGCAGGCTTCGACCTGACATTTTAAAGGCTTCGTTATTCGACTTCACTCTGTGCTGATAGCTTCGATGTATATTTCTGTGCTATCTTCTAGCCTAACATACTTCGACAATCCCTGCGAAGTTTTTCCTCGGGTCTAAGTTGTTCGCAGGGTGTGCTTCGACTCAAAGGATTCGGTAGAGTTTCGAACTTCATTTTGTGTTCTGAGATGATAACTTCGAAGTACTTGTTGAACTGACAGCGTCTCATACTTCGATCGTGATGAGGACATCACTTCACATGATACACACATGGAGCCTCCACCTACAATTCAACTACAAGGACCAATCACACGCGCCCGTACCCGTCGCTTGAACCATGAGGTTAATTCTTTCCTTAGCAACTATGTTAATATTTGTTTGGATGGGATGCTACTGAATACTAGCGATATTTTGTTGCTTAGGAACATGGGAGATGGAATAGAAGAATTGGAGTTGAAGACGGAGTCGCACGGATGATTTGAAGTCAAGAATTCGCTGGTTCGGACTACATCAACCACCCTGCACCAAAATGGGCATAACTTCCTCATACGAAGTCCGATTGGCGCGTTCTTTGACTTTTTGGAAAGCTGAGGAGAAGACGGATCGTTTGCCATTGGTTTCACCTCATTTCGAGTCTCGAGTCGTCCTTGTGTATTTAAAACAGTCCTGCGTAACAGAATGGGCCGTGTTGGCCCATAGTCTGAGTCTGTACGTCTTCTAGCCCACAGCCTGTGTCTGTTCGCCTTCCACAGGCTGCCGCCCTATATATTCTCACGCCAGCCGCCTCTAGGTTTAGGTTTTGCTTTGTTGCATCTACACTGTTGTGTTTAGATCCCGCCTCTTGCACCGGACCGATTGGCTGCTGCATTGGCATTTGTGAAACCTCACCTTATCTTCGTTTGTCTGTGATTTGGCATTCGATTTGTATCCTTCCTGTTCTTGCTTGTGTTCTAGGGTACGCTTGCAGGAATTAGCCTTCGTGGCGAGGTCAATCGCGTTCTGCGTGATTGATAACCAACGGAGACAGTGGTGTAACGATTGCAAGGTTTTGATCCGCCGGACCGGAGCCTTGGATCGCCAACGTCGAGATTCTCCACCAACCCAAGCTATCCTTTACCTAGCGGAAGATCGGGACCATTCCCCCATCAGTTGGTATCAGAGCTCAGATTTCCCGTTAGGTAATTTCGATCTGCTTTTGTTTTTACCCAGAGTCCAGAAAACCGCACCAAAAAAAATTCCCCACCGAGAACCCCTTTGTGCCTTGCGATTTTAATTTCAGTTTTAACTTTGTTGAGTTCGTGTTCTTGGTCGAGTCTCAGTTGCTGGTTTAGTCATCCCTCTGTGTCGTTTGAGTAGTAGTTGTTCTTGTGTCTCAGAAAAAAAAATTCCCCACCGAAAAACCCCCCCTTCCGCAACCCTATTTGTTTTCCACATCTACTCTTTGTGACCCCCCTTCAGTAAAACAGGCATAACTTTTCGCTCGTTTGGCAGAAAAATCTAAAATTTTTTGAGCGTGTTCCTGACCCAATTTGGGTGGGTACCCTTTGCCGGTTAGCCCTCACCAAACTCACCAAAAAAATCAGGAAGATAAAGAAAAAAATTGGACAAAGTTTTTGCTCGCCGGACAGCGAACTTGTTTGAATTTTTGTGAGCCACATCCCACCTCAGTTGTAGGTGCCAATTTTTGTGGTTGCATCTCTGGTCATCCTTGTTCAAAAAAAAATAGAGTAAAAAAATGGAGAAAAAATATATAAAAAAAAGAGAAGCGGTCCTGTTAGTTGCTTGTCCGAACTCTTGTCCGAACTCTTGTCCGATCTCTTGTCCGATCAGTGGCAGGCAGTGGCAGTTTCTGCTTGTCCAATCCCTTGTCCGAACTCTTGTCCGATCTCTTGTCCGATCAGTGGCAGGCATTGGTAGTTTCAGTGGCAGTTTCTGCTTGTCCAATCGCTTGTCCGACCTCTTGTCCGATCTCTTGTCCGATCTCTTGTCCGATCTGCAGAGAGCTGAATTTGGCCTAGTGTTGCTTCCATTTGAGTTTTGGGCACATAGTTTCCCTCTATTGCTTGAATTTTCACCTTGGGAGCACTAAGGCCAGCAACTTTGACGAGTACTAGGGAATACTTATTGAACTTGGTTTAACTGTTATTATTATCGCTAATCCTTGCTACTCACTTTGCCTTCCAAGCTACACCTTTCTCTTGGTCAGGACAGGTTCATTCCTTGCAATTGCCACCACCCTCCACTTGGTTCATCACCTGTAGGCCAGTGACCTCACTGCGGCGTGGTAAGAACACTTGCAAGCGTGGGTAAGGTGCTTGACGGATTGCTTCCACCCCACACCCACCACCACACCTAGCTGTTTTCCATCAGGATTATTCTTTGTTGTTTTGTCTTTCACTAACATGGCAGATAACAGCGGTACCCCTCCATCTGATTTTAATGAATGTGTCTCACGACGTGCTCTACTAGAGTCTCAGCGGCAGACCCAACATTCCATCGAACGTCTCGCACGTACTGTGGCTGACCTAGTAGACCAGATGACTGCCTTGGAAACACGCTTGCCTGCTGCACGAGCCAACAATGACCATGTTGAAGAGGAAGACGACCATATTGAAGAGGAAGACGGCCTATCCTATGCCGGAAACAATGCCATTGACCCTGACGAGGCTGCACGTCATCGCTTTCAGTTCAACCGTCAAGGTATGGGCGGCCACCGCAACCGCCCTCCACGAGGTAATAATGACAACCACAGGAACAATGATCATGATCCCTACTCTAAGGTAAAATTTTCAGTACCTCTTTTGCTGGCACCTATGATCTAGATGCATATTTAGATTGGGAGATGTCAGTCGAACAAAAATTTAATGCTCACATGTTTCTGCTATCCACCGCGTGCGCTTAGCTACTAGTGACTTCACTGGATATGCTCTTCTTTGGTGGACTGAAATAGTTCAGGTTGGCAATGAACCACAAACTTGGGATATGTTAAAACGGCAAATGCGTGGTAGATGGGTCCCTCCTTCATATAAACGTGATTTGAGAAAAAAATTGCAGCGCCTAAACCAAGGAAATAAATCGGTAGAGGAGTATTATCAGGAGTTGCAAATAGGTTGCATGCGTGCTGAAATTGAGGAGGACAATGAGGATAAAATGGCCCGTTTTTATGGTGGTTTAAGACGTGAAATTCAGGATATCATTGATTATAAAGAATACAATACTATCACTCGTCTTTTCCACCTTGCTATGCTTGCAGAAAAAGAATTGCAGGGTCGCCAACAACCACAACGCAGCATGAGGACCAACATTGGTGGTGCTACTTCACGCTCAAGTGGGCAGCAGCAACGACCACCCCCACCCCCTTCTCGACCGGCGGCTACATCAGCACCTTCTACATCTACAGCCCAGGTTGAGAGTTCCAAGACTGCAGCATCCAAGGCGCCAGCCAAGCCCACCTCCTCGGCGGCCTCTACTGCACGTTCTGCAGCGATCCAGTGTCACAGATGCAAAGGATTTGGCCATGTGATGAAAGACTGCCCTAGTCAGCGGGCTTATATTGCTACGGAAGACGGTGGCTACGTAAGTGCTAGTGATGTTGAAGATGAATATGCACTTGCTGCTAACATTGCAGGAGATGATGATACATTCGACGATGACGCTGTTTTTGCGCCGGATACCTATGCCGACCATGAAGCACTTATTGTACAACGTGTTTTAAGCACTCACATGGAGCAGGATGACCGGGCACAACGGAACAATCTGTTTCAGACCTTCTTTATCGTCAATGACCGCCGTGTACGTGTCATCATCGACAGCGGTAGTTGCAACAATTTGGTGAGCCACGACATGGTAACGAAGCTTCAACTTCCCACACGTGCGCATCCACACCCTTACCATGTGCAATGGTTCAACAATAGCGGTAAGGACAAGGTAACACAAACTGCTCACATCAAATTTGCCATTGGTACATACTTAGGAGTTGCTGATTTTGATGTAGTACCAACGCAAGCATGTTCTCTGTTACTTGGTAGACCTTGGGAGTATGATACTGATGCTACACACCATGGTAGGAGCAATAAGTATACATTTATGAATAAAGGAAAGAAAGTTACATTGCTTCCTATGACTCCTGCTGAAATTGTAAAATTTGAACAAGAAAAACATGCTAGGGATGCACAAAAGAGCAAACAACCTTCTGAAAATCAGCAAGTAGCTAAGACGCTTTTGAGGCAACAGAAAGATAAAATTGCTTCTCCTTCTTCATCACAAGTTATTAATCTGAAAGGACATGTCATGCTTGCAACTAAAACTGACCTTGCTGAAATTTGTGATGATACTCCCTTGCTATACGGCTTGATTTGCACAAACGTGTTGTTTTCACTTGCGAACTTTCCTAGCTCTGTTCCTGTTGCAGTCACTGACCTTTTGCAGGAGTTTAACGATGTTTTTCCTGCTGAGATACCACCCGGGCTGCCACCAATACGCGGCATCGAGCACCAAATTGATTTAATCCCGGGGGCATCTCTTCCTAATCGTGCAGCGTACCGCACCAATCCGGAGGAGACAAAAGAAATTGAGCGCCAAGTACAGTACCTTCTTGATCGTGGGTACGTCCGTGAAAGCCTTAGTCCTTGTGCAGTACCCGTTCTTTTGGTACCTAAGAAAGATGGTAGTTGGCGCATGTGTGTTGATTGTCGTGCTATTAATAATATCACCATTCGATATCGACACCCTATTCCTAGATTGGATGACATGCTTGATGAGCTTAGTGGTGCCATTATCTTTTCTAAGATCGATCTCCGTAGTGGCTACCACCAAATTCGCATGAAACTAGGTGATGAATGGAAAACTGCTTTTAAAACAAAGTTTGGATTATATGAGTGGCTTGTCATGCCTTTTGGACTTACTAATGCACCTAGTACCTTCATGCGCTTGATGAATGAAGTCCTACGGCACTTTATAGGACGCTTTGTGGTTGTATACTTTGATGATATCTTGGTTTATAGCAAGTCTCTCATTGAACATGTTGAACACCTACGTGTTGTCTTTTCTGTCCTCTGAGAGGCTAGAATGTTTGGTAACCTTGAGAAGTGCACGTTTTGCACGGATCGAGTCGTGTTTCTTGGATATGTTGTCACTTCACAGGGTATTGAGGTCGACGCGGCGAAGGTAGAAGCAATCAACAGCTGGCCGCAACCCCAAACTATCACACAGGTACGTAGTTTTCTTGGTCTTGCAGGTTTCTACCGGCGTTTTGTGAAAGATTTCAGCACCATAGCCAGTCCGTTGCATGAGTTGACCAAGAAGGGAGTCACTTTTACTTGGGAACCAGCACAAGAACAAGCTTTTGCCACACTCAAAGATCGTCTTACACATGCACCTCTACTTCAACTACCCGATTTCAGTAAGCCTTTTGAGTTAGAATGCGATGCTAGTGGTTTTGGACTAGGAGGTGTGCTGCTGCAAGGAGGTAAACCAGTGGCCTATTTTAGTGAGAAATTACATGGCCCACAGTTGAACTATTCTACCTATGATAAGGAATTATATGCCTTAGTGCGTGTGCTTGAAACTTGGCAACATTACCTATTGCCTAAGGAGTTTATTATTCATTCGGATCATGAAGCATTGAAGCATATACGTAGTCAAGCAAATCTGAATAAACGACATGCCAAATGGGTAGAATTTATTGAAACTTTTCCATATATCATTAAGCATAAGAAAGGGAAAGATAATGTGATTGCCGATGCTTTATCTAGACGTTATACATTGCTTTCTCAACTTGATTATAAGATCTTTGGTTTAGAAACATTGAAGGACATGTATGCTACTGATTTGGACTTCAAAGATGCTTTTGCAAATTGTACAAATGATCGTACTTGGAACAAATATGTGCTGAATAATGGATATCTTTTTCGTGCTAACAAGTTATGCGTGCCGGCTAGCTCTCTTCGCTTGTTGTTATTGCAGGAAGCACACGGTGGTGGTTTGATGGGTCATTTTGGATCAAAGAAAACCGAAGATGTGCTGTCCACACACTTCTATTGGCCTAGGATGAGACGAGATGTTGAGCGTTATGTGGCACGATCCACTACTTGCAATAAAGCTAAGTCCCGTCTAAACCCAAATGGTCTTTATATGCCTCTACCCGTTCCTAGTGTACCTTGGGAGGATATTTCTATGGATTTTGTGTTAGGATTACCTAGAACAAGGAGGGGGAGAGATAGAATTTTTGTGGTGGTAGATCGGTTCTCTAAAATGGCGCATTTTATACCTTGTCACAAGAGCGACGACGCTACAAATGTTGCTGATTTGTTTTTCAGAGAGGTCGTACGCTTGCATGGAGTGCCCAATACCATCGTTTCAGATCGTGATGCCAAATTCTTAAGTCATTTTTGGAGGACGTTGTGGCATAAGTTAGGGACGAAGCTGCTGTTTTCTACTACTTGTCACCCCCAAACGGATGGACAAACGGAGGTCGTCAACCGCACATTGTCCACCATGTTGAGGGCTGTTTTGAAGACCAACTTGAAGCTTTGGGAAGAGTGTCTACCTCATATTGAGTTTGCATATAATAGGTCAGTACACTCCACTACTAAGTTAAGTCCGTTTCAAGTGGTCTATGGCTTTAATCCACGTGCTCCCATTGATTTGCTACCATTACCACCATCTGAAAAATTGAATTTTGATGCTACTACACGTGCTGAATTATTACTTAAGATGCATGAAACTACTAAAGCAAACATAGAGAAAATGAATGAGAAATATCGTGCTTATGGTAGTAAGGGTAGAAAAGAGATAACATTTGAACCGGGTGATCTTGTTTGGTTGCACTTGCGCAAGGATCGTTTTCCTGATTTACGAAAGTCTAAATTGATGCCCCGTGCTGATGGTCCTTTCCGTGTGCTTGAGAAGATAAATGACAATGCATATAAGCTTGAGTTGCCTGCAGCTTTTGGGGTTAGTCCCACATTTAACATTTCAGATTTAAAACCCTATTTGGGAGATGATGATGAGCTTGAGTCGAGGACGACTCCAATTCAAGAGGGGGAGGATGATGAGGACATCACTTCACATGATACACACATGGAGCCTCCTCCTACAATTCAACTACAAGGACCAATCACACGCGCCCGTGCCCGTCGCTTGAACCATGAGGTTAATTATTTCCTTAGCAACTATGTTAATATTTGTTTGGACGGGATGCTACTGAATACTAGCGATATTTTGTTGCTTAGGAACATGGGAGATGGAATAGAAGAATTGGAGTTGAAGACGGAGTCGCACGGATGATTTGAAGTCAAGAATTCGCTAGTTCCGACTACATCAACCACCCTGCACCAAAATGGGAATAACTTCCTCATACGAAGTCCGATTGGCGCGTTCTTTGACTTTTTGGAAAGCTGAGGAGAAGACGGATCGTTTGCCGTTGGTTTCACCTCATTTGGAGTCTCGAGTCAGTCCTGTGTATTTAAAACAGTCCTGCATAACAGAACTGGGCCGTGTTGGCCCATAGTCTGAGTCTGTACGTCTTCTAGCCCACAGCCTGTGTCTGTTCGCCTTCCACAGGCTGCCGCCCTATATATTCTCACGCCAGCCGCCTCTAGGGTTAGGTTTTGCTTTGTTGCATCTACACTGTTGTGTTTAGATCCCGCCTCTTGCACCGGACCGATTGGCTGCTGCATTGGCGTTTGTGAAACCTCACCTTATCTTCGTTTGTCTGTGATTTGGCATTCGATTTGTATCCTTCCTGTTCTTGCTTGTGTTCTTGGGTTCGCTTGCAGGAATTAGCCTTCGTGGCGAGGTCAATCGCGTTCTGCGTGGTTGATAACCAATGGAGACAGTGGTGTAACGATTGCAAGGTTTTGATCCGCCGGACCGGAGCCTTGGATCGCCAACGTTGAGATTCTCCACCAACCCAAGCTATCCTTTACCTAGCGGAAGATCGGGACCATTCGCCCATCAGATCGTCTGTGCGAAGGTGCTCCGTCTCGAGCTCTTCGAAGTCCACACTTCGACGGGTTTCGAAGTTGGCTTGGGGGCTTGTTCTTCTGTTAGACTTCGCTCAATATTTTTGCTTCTGACTTCTTCGAAGGTTGTCTGTTTGTGTTGCGTTCGAAGTTTTATGTTCGAAGGTTTGGCTTCGAAGTACTTGGTTCGAAGTTGTGTTCGAAGCCTTGCCTTCAAAGTACATACTTCGAAGCAGGCTCCGACTTTGTCATACTTCGAACTAGGCTAGATCAAAACACCTTCGGCATTTTCAACAGCCTTCGGCAGGCCTCGCAACCGACCTCCGAAGCAGGCTTCGACAACCATCTCCGAAGCAGACCTCGACAGGCGAAGCAGGCTTTGCCGAGTTCTGAATAGGAGACAAATCTGAACAGTAACTTCTCATTTCACTTAACATATACTTAGATCATTTCATTGGGAAGTTTAGGCCTGACATACTTTGTTTATCTGTCTATTAGCACTGCTTTGATAGTTCTCTGTTTGACATCAGTTGCTTCTAGGCTAGATACCTTTAGACTTAGGCTATCTGTTTATTTTCTGCTACTTAGTTTGTTGAGGTGCGTTGGGTGTTGGGAACAGGCCATATATTCGAAAGAATTTTTAAGGCGCCCATTCACCCCCCCCTCTGGTCGCTACTTTCGGTCCTAAAACGGGGATGCTTGACCTGAATGTTTGAGATCAAGAAGGGGAGGAGATAACTCTTGGGTGGCCAGGACTAATCTAGGCTTAGTGTTGTACCCAAGACGTCCTCCTCCTCTCCTTATATAGGGCTGAGGGCCCTGGGTCGTGCTTATCCCGAAACCGTAATAGATCCAATCTGTTTGCCCATGTCGGAACTTTCGATCCTGCATCGGAACTTCCGATAGGGTATTTTAGGTCTCTTTATGTAGTACGACACGCAACAGATCCAATCTGTTATCGCCCACCTCATAACTTCCGATACCATATCAGAACTTCCGATCAGTACAAAATTCCTTCGATTTCAAATCGGATCTTCTAGCTCGTCAGAACTTCTGATACCATATCGGAACTTCCAAAGCAATAATTGTTATGTGTATCGAGACCAGAAATTAACCGAAACTTTCGATACTACCTATCAGAACTTTCGATCCATTGAATTTTCTTGGGCACAACCTTCAGTCACACCACAAACCGTCACTATAGGGGCAACCTTTAGTAACCGGTAACTATATGACCCGTCACTAACATGGGCACCCCCACCAGCCTCATCTATAGATCATTCCTGACGCGTGTTAAACAACCCGTCACTAGCAGTGTGTTACTAACGCGTGTATTTTACCCGTCACTAAAGCTGTGTCACTAATGACCATTTTTGTGGTAGTGCATTGGATTGCACTTCTTATATACCTAAAGAACTATAGGGTTTATGTGCTCGACTCTCTTGACAAACCCAAAAAAGAATATCAGGATATAGTAAATGTTATTCATAGTGCATATAGATATTACGTGGAGAAGTTAGGCGGCCCACATGATCCAAAAAGGTCGAAAGAAATTTCTTAATTATAATAATAAATCCAAACTCTACCTCATTCTAACTTTGTTTATTTTGAAGTGTCACAAACAACTTCTCGGTTTGGTGTATTGCGGTTATTACACTTGTGATTTCATGATCAATGTATTAGGAAAGTTTGCGCGGTTAGTCTCTGAGGATACTAATGAAGTAAGTTGATTTATTGTGTGTTAATCTAATATAAATACTAACGTATGTACTTATTATATGTTATGTATACAGGCATCACATCCATCAACCGTAGTCGAGAATAGCCAACTCTTAGATGAAAATATGTATGGAATCGTATCAAGAATGTGTCGCTTCATGATGCATGTAATTATTCTTGAGCGTGAGAAATTCTTTGATCCTGAGGGTGAAGTGGTCAAGCATCTAACTCTAATACGTTGGGTCAGAAGACCAAAAAGGCAAGCACAACAAATTTCGAAAAATTTCGAAGCTCAGAAGTAAAGACAAGATGCACAAGATAGGAGCTAGCCATCCGAGAAGAAACGTGAAGCAAAATGAGCATGTATTGTCCATCAAGTCCAAATTAAAATGTCAACATTTGTGAACAATTATTAAATTTGAAGTTCTGATGAGATGTAAATTTTGTAAATTTGATGTTCTGATGAAATGTAAACTTTATAAATTTGTAAATTGATGAGATGGGTTGTTGGTGTGTGGTTGTGTTGCTGCTGTGGATGGTTGCGTGGAGCTGTGAATTTCTGTGGTTTTGTTGTGTTGTGTTGCTGTTGTGGATGGCTGTGTGGAGCTGTGAATTTCTGTGTTTTTGTTGTGGGAGCTGTTTGAACTAAGATTTATAACATTTCTATAAAATAGAAAAAACACAGTAGTGGCGGACACACTGACATCATGCAACCGCCACTACTTTTAGCCATAGTAGTGGCGGTTGCATGACATCAGTGTGCCTGCCACTACTAACACTGATTGGCAGTGGCGTTAGAGTAGTGGCGGGCTAGTTGCCCGCCGCTACTGTACGTTTTTGTCCGCCACCACAGTTCGTGTTTGCAGTAGTGTATAGAAAAGAATTAGGGGATATGTATAAGAATTGATATCCGTGGGTATATAAATATAGAAAAAAGTCATAATGTTTGGCTAAGCGAGCATGCATAAAAATACATATACTAGTTTACTTATGTAAACAGATATTTTTAATGGATCAAAATGAAAGCAAAACCAGCCAAAAAGCTCAACAAACGTTAAAACCCTAATTTATGCTCTGTATTCCCAAATACTCATCACTCCCGCCGTCCCTGCCTCCTGTCTCGAGGTCTCCTTGTTCCACTCCTCTTGTCACTCTCGCCTCCTGCCACTTCCACCATCGCATCCCTCCCATCTTCTCGTACTGCTCCTCTCACCGTGACATCGTTGGCACGACCGCTCCTCTCACCATGGCATCACAGGCATGTCCGATCAACCCATCGTGGTGCCATCAGCCCAACGAAAGCAAATGAACATGTGTACCTTTTCTGTAGCAAGTGGCACCGCTGGCCCGACGGCCCCTCTTGCTAGATGAAAGGTACAATTATTAGTTTGTTTTCTATTTTGCATATTGTCTTGGTACGGATATCCATTCCGGGTGGATGTAAGGTATGGAGAAGAATTTATATCTATGAGTGGATATGGTAGTGTCAAGATATGATCCTCGAGTACTATTTGAAGGGCTTTCATCAGACATAACCAGATATGAGTCTGACCTGACACAGTTTGGTGTGGATGAGCTATATCAGGGAAGGAATGCTTATCAATATATATATATATAATATCCCAGAGATAAGAAGAGATATATTTGTAATTAGGAAATAGCTTAATGATAGGAAAATATCCTATTGTATCTTCTAAAACTAGCAACCAATCAGGGATATGATCCCATGCCGATAATATCGCTCCCTCCTCTATTCAATGTTGGCGGACACACATCCACTGTCAATCGCATAGCCATCTAGATTCATATCGACATATTCGTTGAGTGTTTAAGAACTTTTATATAATCTATTATATAAAACATATGATCATTATCCTTCGAGAGCCTCGAATCTATCTAAATCTTTTAGCTCTATTCTTTGAGTCGATCGAATATTATACCTAGAATATAATATTTTTCTATATTTCAATCATTACTTTAGACCCCTATCGATGAACCGCTCGGTAAAATACTAACAAGTACAAATATAGGTACATGTTTCTTTAGTTGGGTACAAGTGTGGACATGCAATACCAACAAGTATTTTATGCGCTGCCCTTCTTATTCCAGAAGGAGTACTGTATGAAACAACAAGGATTTTTTTATAACAGTTCCATTTTCATGAAGCCGTTAGGGATCAGTTTGTAAATCTAGAGGGTTTTAGTTGGCTTCCGCAAAAATACGACAAAAAACTCGTCAGTTTGGCTTGGTTTTCAGCAAGCCAAGAGGAACATGTTTTCACCTTGAAAATGGTAAGATGCACACAACATAGAATTTATGGATTTCCAGATAATTTATAGAATAAATTGTTTTTCCTGGAACAGAGAAATATCACCTTGTTGGAATGAAGCCAACTCCACCCTCTAAAAATGGAAAATAACTTGTACCTGATTTTTTATTATTGCAAATGGTTAATTAGAAATATTTTGAAGGACAATTGAGTCCAATTATCGGTGTTACATGCACTGAAGGAAACAGAAAAAAAAACAGAGTAGGGACTGGTTGGAATGCCCTATTTGGGCTAACAAGGACAATACATACAGAGTTATATATCTTTGGTACAATCTAAAAACTAAAAACTTGTTATAGATCTAACTATTTTAATACATATAATTCTAATTTAATACCAATCCTATTTCATTATGCTTTGGGTATTGTGTAGAAATTATGTTTGATATAATATCTAATTTTTTCATCTTTTCGTATCTAATACATTACTATATCAAATTTTATATTATGTGGCAAACTATTCAATGTATTAGCTGATGTTAAACTAGTAGTGTTCGTATCTGTGTGTTTTTTCGTGACTATGGCCATGTGAGCTTAAACGGTAGTGATTTCATGAATTTTGATAGATGGCTTCCACTGGACACTGTCCATGGTGATGGAACTGGAATTAGCTTGTATTAGCCCTTTGGTGAAGTAAAGATGTAATGCTTCCTCCGTAAACTGGTAACTCTCTATCAAAAGCTTTATATAAAAACTGAACAAGATACTTGCTTTTTCTAAAAAAAATGTACACGCTACTTATGCACAAGCGGCGCAACGATCCAAAAACACATTCCGAGGAGAGATCGAACAACGGAGCAACGATTAAAAAAAACGGATTACATTAAGAAGCATGCATCAGTTGGATCGATAAAGTCACATAGCTAGAAATTAATTAACTAATCATACCACTGACATCCTAGAATATTAGACAATTTACAAGATTAATTTCCGAAATAGATAAATCATAGTATTCACAAGAACTAGCATAAACAGATCTACCAGTTGACACGAATACATCAATCATGATTTCACAAAACATGATCAATAACCATACAGAAAAGTAAAGCACATACTGTACAATTGTCGAAGATGAATATGCGGTCGTTGCCGAAGTACTTTTGTTGTTGTCAGATCGTAGTACTCAGTGACGACTGACGGTAGACGTTGACGGGAGGCTCACCGTGGTGACGTTCGTGAACAGTCGCGCGGACCGCTTCTCAAAAACCTTATTCGTCTTCTCCTGGTACAAGATCGCAAGGACGAGATGTTCTAGAGACCTGCCCTTCTGTTTCTATGCACGTTGGTGGACATGATAGCGTAGATTATGTCGGTGCCACGGTAGAGAGAAGAAAACAAAAATCCTAGTGCGGTTCTTTGTTCTGATCTATTCTATTATCTCGTGTATTGAACTGGCTAGATAGACTAGTATTCATATAGGAGCAACTAGATCTCGTGTCGTGATCATGATCTCAATTAAGTCGTGTATTGAATCGGCCAAAGCTCAGGAATTTGGGACATGTGTGTTCATGCCACTTTCTTTGTGTGTCCGCCTGTTGAGCGTACTACCCCTGAGTTAGTCGTTGAGCATGACCTGAACAACAAAGCAGTGAAAATTCTGTTTTTTGCTTTAGGTCCCAGTGAGTTTGAGCGTGTTAGCCATATTGACACTTCTCAAGAGATCTGGGCTACCCTCTATACACACCATGAGGACATAGCTCAGGTTAAGGTTAGGCTCTATCAGACCTACCGGTGAGAATATGAAAAAAACACATAAGTCGGGTGAGACTATCGAGGGTCTATTTGGTCTATTTCAGTTGATCATTAACAAGTTTCAGGCCAACAAGGCCGACATAGATCAGCCTGTCTCAGACCATGAATAGACGCTCAAGGTTCTTCATACATTGGACCTTGAGGTCTGGGAGATCAAGGTATCTTCTATTGTTGTGAGTTTTTCTTGTGATACCTTGACTGACACATAGCTTTTTAGTAAGCTCAAGACATTAGAGGTTGATATCTAGTTAAGATCAAATCTCACTGGTTTTGGTTTCAAAACCTTGGCCCTTGTGAATCCTTCTACTGATACATCTTCTTTGAGTTGTGTTTTGTCCTCTTTGATGTCTATCACTGAGGATCAGTTGGATCTTTTAGGAGTTGATGATTTATGCTTGTTTAATAGCCTGGTTCGCCATGTTTATAATAGAAGAATGCTTAAATGATATGGCACAAAACTTGATAGCTTTGAGTGTGGTGATCCATATCATTTCATCACTGACTGCCCTAACCGGAACAATCACAAGAAGGGCACCGACGGTGGCTCCCATGACTCCAACAAACACAACAACTTTGACAAGTACACCTTCACCAAGGGCAAGCCCAAGATGAAGTTCTTCTAAAAGGCCTCGAAGGACTATCGACGTGAGATCAAGAAGTGAGACAAGGCCTTCTTCGCCAAGATGGTGAGGAACTACTCCAGGCGATCATCCTCTTCTTACTCTTCATCGAGCTCAAGCGATGAGGAGATCATGGTCAAGAATTGGAAGGAGAACGACATGGATGATCCGGCTGGCCACTGCTTCATGGATTTTGGGTACAAGCCAAAGACTTATTCTCAACACAGCCGAAGATGCCGCAAGAGCGTCTGCTCAATGGCTCTTGAGGATAAGGACAACAGAAGATGCTCCAAAAACTCTGACAATAACAATGAGAAGGTATCCTCTTATCGACCATAAGTTATTGAATTACTTGAAGAGAATCGTTAGGAGTTGAAGTATCAGGAGAAACTACTTAGAAGGGTTAAGAAGAGGGTAGATGAGCTAGAGAGTGAGCTTGTTATGGCCAAAAGCAAGATTGAGAGTCTATCTTCTTTCCCTTGCTTGGGTGAGTGCAGTGAGTGCCCCAACTGTGAGGTGTTGCTGAGTGACTAGACTTCTTTGAAGTCCAGGTACACAGAGAGGGTAGATGAGAGAGACGCTTTTGCCACTGAGTTTGAAAGCGCTTAGCTGGAGCTAAAAGATGCTCATGTGTAACACCCCAAAATTTTAGAGCAATAAAATAAATACAAAAAATCAGAATTTCTAGAAAATGTTTATTTTAAATCTCATGAAGCCACAAATGCCTAAATAAGTAGAATCCAGAGAAATACTTCAAATCACAGTCTGAAAAAATTATGTTATGTCCCTAAGACCAAGATACAATTTTGGGAATGTTTACAATTTTTTCCAACCTTTGCTGCTAGCCCTTGATTTATGAATCAATTTCTGCAATTATTTTTATTTAGAAATCAATTTAAATACTATTGGGCCACACCCCTCGTTTCTCTCTCTTCGGGTGGCCGAACCCACCAGCCCCCGTGAATCCTCACTAACGAGTGGACCCATCCTGTCGGCACGCTTAGCCTCTCACCCGAGACCTGGCCCACCTATCAGTATCTGCCCTCACAGCTTGCGTGCTTAGGCCCACCTATCGGTGCCGACCGTTAACCCTCTCACCCTCTCGTGCTCGCTGACCTGTGAACCCCCCTGTCAGTCATCTTCAACCTCGCGCTCCCGAGATCCCTGGCCACCGCTGTAATGCCCGAGCGCCACCGCCGTGGTCCCGAGCCTCGCATAACACCGGAGAGTTAATCACCATAACGCCCACACTTGATTACCTTTGGATCCCCTCGCCGTTAAGCCCTAGAGCGCAACAATTAGCAGAGTTAAACCTCGCCAGCGTAAATAGGTTTAATCCCTCATCTACCCTTTTTGCGCCACCATTCACCTCGCGAGAGTACTATAAAAGGACCCCCTGGACACACCGCGTTCAACACCCCACTCAATTGCCACTCCTCGGTAGTACCGATCGCTTGCAGCCACATCTCGCGCCGCCCCTTTGTTCTGTCTTCAATCGCCACTCGCCATCACCGGAGACCATTTCCGCCACCATCATCCACCCCATTGTGACCGTCACCACCACCCCGGCCACAGGCTCTATTCGAGCTCATCACCGCTAGAATACTGACACCGACGAGAACCCAAAGCTTCGTCGTCGCCCTGCTCATTGCCAGCCTCGCTCCGTCGACCCTAGGTCACCGCGCTGGTACCATCGTGACCCTCTCATTGAAATCTTTCTTTTTTTCAGGTTTAGATATGGCCTTAGGCCACTGCCGCCGTTGCTAGGCCTACCACTATTCTCGATCGTAGCCAGAGAAGATGAGCGGAATAGTAATTATACTATGCCATGTCAGATCGTATCTCGGCCGGACGATCTTGATCGGACTGACAGGGATTAAATCACACCAGAGATTTAATCTTGGCTACCTGATCAGGATGAAAGGGTATCATGAAATCTCATCCATCCATCGCTATTTAAATCCCGCCGAGATCCATGTTGTAGATCGATATCAGTTCGGTATGTTTTAATCTCAACCGTCGATCTTCACTTAATAATCCCACGTGCACTGTAACCGTTAGATCTTGATCCACTGGCTCATATTTAACAGGTCCACAGCACAATACTCGGGTTCTTGGTGGACTCGGTTTACCGTGGACAAAAGGCTAGTTTTTAATTTAAATAAAATCCAGAAAATGGTTTAAACTTTAGAAATTCATAACTTGCTCAAATTAACATCCAAATTTGACCATTCGAATTTTAGAAAGTTTATCTTTTTATTCTCTTCATGTTCATCCAATAAAATGTATATGTTTATACTAGGACAATTTATATTATTTAATTGGGATTTAAAATAAAATTGAAGGAATCCTTTTATAACTTCAAAAATTCATAGCTCCTTTAAATTAACTCTAAAAATTACCATTTTAATCTCAGAAGCTTTATCTTTTTATTCTATTCAACTTTACCCAACAAAAATTATGTGCTTGTATTGTGATTTTATATTGTTTTGATTGTTTGGTGTTCCTCGTTTTGCGTACTTAGAAGATTACGATGTCGTCGAGGAGCCGAATACTTTCTCGAAGCTCACCCTTCTTATTTCGCTGAACAAGGCAAGTCACCAACCCCATTTTGAGCATATTGAACCCAGTTTTTAATTAAATATCGCTAAAACTCATAGGTTATATTTGCATTAGTCAAATGAATAACCCTACGTTATATTTATCGGATCCCTGACGTTGATGTGTAAACCCAAGCCATGTTATCGAGCCTAAATTCCTTGTCACCAGTATAGTTATTAATATTAGAAATGTCCAATGTATCGACACAACTGCTATAGGCTTAAAAACGAGTCTTAGGTACTTGGATTCTGATATATGATCCCCTATGTCTCTCACCCCTAATATTCTGTTGGTCTTGGAATTAGTTTGATAAGTTAGCATGGTGGGTTCAGGGTGCAAGAGAGGGCATTGGTTAGTCGCACCGGCGGCACTATAAGGACCGGTTTGCGGGATTCGTCGCAAAGCACTTCCGTACCAACCACAACTCTAGTGGGTAAGTCTTAACTAGAGGTATGGGTCGTTCTAACCCGAGGAACTATGTGGACAGGGGCAAGCAGCACTTATGGGTGGCTTGGGCCATGTGGCACAAAAGGGGACGCGACGTTGGCCCGGAGCGCCGACACGCCGGCGAAACCTATAGTGTGTTTCATTGAGTTGGAGCGATTCATGCTTACAGTTTCGGCATGAGTTCTTGTGACTTGGGTCATTTGACATACCGCGGTGTGCGGGAATAAGTGCCTTGTGGGTATAGTGGTACACCTCTGATCAGAGTTAAATCTTTTCAAAAAGCTGAGACCACGGTCAAGGGAGAGTGGAGTGACATCCCATAGTTAGTGTATGTTTGAGAATTTTGCATGATTGATTGGGCATGTAAGGACCATCGAGTGAGGAGGGCTGACTATACTCCTCGAGTTAGAAGATGTTGCATCATCCATGATTTAATTATTTTGTATTAATAAACTTTACTCACATTAAATGCTTCAAGACAAAAATGTATTTTTCCGCATTTTAAGCCATTACCTCCCTTTGTTATTACCTTGCATTATTATTGCATTTCTTGGTGGCTTGTTGAGTACTCACCTGTTGGAAAAACCACTTCAGAGGCGTATTACGATGAGGATGGTCTGGAGTAGTGACCTATTCAAGGAAGTGACCCTGGAGGAGATGTTCATCGAGTTTATTAGTTTCATAGTTTATTTTATTTTAACACTTGTGTAATAATGTGGACTGCGAGCCACGGATATTTGACGTATGTGTGTCGTCGTGTGATGAACATCTTGTGATTATTGATTTTCTATGGAATTTAATAAAGACTGGGTTTTATTAAATCTGGGCACTACATCATGCCTTAGTTGGTAGAGAACAACCGTGAGTTAGAGACCTTGTTAATTCCACCCACTCTCTGTGAGAAATTTTTGTCTCTAAGGATGGAGCTTATCAAGAAGAAAGCTGAGATCTAAAAGCTAGAGAAGTTTGTACAAATTGATAGAGAGTGTGAGATCTGCTTATCACAGGTGGAGATGCTAGCATCCTTGAGAGAGGAAGTAGCTGATGATCAGAATGAGAACTCTTACCTTTGTTATATCCAGAGTTAGATGAGTGCCAAAGAGCCTTAGAGATGTGCACGGGTTCCCGATCTTCCGTCGGAGGCGATAAACTTGATTGGTGGAGGACTCAACATTGACGATCCGGCTTCCGATCAGCACTGATCCGAACCCCGTAATCGCTACATGATGGCTCCGTTGGTTATCAACCACATACGAACGTGATTGACCTCACCAAGAAGGCTTATCCCTGCATGTGAATCGAGAACACAAGCAAGAACACAGAAAAACAATCTCGCAAACAGATGAGAGATCGATTTCTCGAGCGGGGTACCACAATCTAACGAATGTGAGAGTTCAATCTGCAAGGTAGTTCAAAACTAAGAAAAACCCAACCCTAATTCATGACAGCTACAGAGTATTAATACCTAGGGTTTGTGTAAAGTTTTTCCTAATGTTGGGCTTAAGGCCCCAAACGGATACAAGGCCCAAAGAGTGCTAAAATGGTGTCGCGGCACCATATGACTTGTTCAGATGACACCGAACGTTTCGTAATGAACCAGGACATCAAACCAGATTCATTGGAAAGAAATTTTTGTTATCTTTCCAACACCTTAAAGAATGCCTCAATCTGCCTCCGTACAAGAAAGTTATGTCTGTTTTAATGAAGGGTGTTCTGCTGAAACCGAACCGAAATTGGAGTTTGAAGTAGAATCCAAATTGGATTATTGTGTCGCCTCTCCCTCTTGTGTTTGATCCAGAAGTACTTCTCCCAAGTTCCTTAGAGTCAAAATATCACCCATAAGTAGCATCCCATCCATATCCATATCATTATGTAAAGTAAGAAACAAACGCACCTCATAATTAAGCTTGCAGGCATGAGAGCGAGTGATTGGTCCAAGAATGATAGAGTGTTGGATGTCTTTATCATTTTTATCGATGTCCTCACCATCCTTCCCTTCTTGAATTGGAGTCGTCCTCGACTCAAACTCGTCTTTTGTGCTAAATATGGCTTCAAATCTAAAATGTTAAATGTGGGGCTAACCCCAAAATCTGCAGGCAACTCAAGCTGGTATGCATTGTCATTAATTTTCCTAACTATCTTGAAAGGACCATTAGCTCGAGGCATCAATTTAGACTTTCTCAAATCTAGAAATCTATCTTTATGTAAGTGTAACCAAACAAGATCACCTATTGCAAAGGTTAAATGTCTCCTACCCTTACTACCAGCAATTTTATAGTTTTTGCTCATCTTCTCAATGTGTTCTTTATTTGTGGTACGTAATTTTAGAATAAAATCAGCACGTGTCTTAGCATCTAAATGCACAGGTTCAGAAGTAGGCAATGGCAAAAGATCAAGGGGAGCACGGGGATTAAAGCCATACACAACCTGGAATGGACTCACCTTGGTGGTAGAATGTATCGCTCGATTATATGCAAACTCCACATGAGGTAAACATTCTTCCCACATCTTCAAATTCTTCATCAAAATAGCCCGTAACATTGTGGATAACGTACAATTAACTACCTCTGTTGGCCCATCGGTTTGAGAGTGGCACGTGGTGGAGAATAGTAGCTTGGTTCCCAACTTGCACCATAAAGTTCTCCAAAAGTGGCTCAAGAACTTCGCATCGCGATCAGAGACAATGGTGGTGGGTACTCCATGTAGGCGAATGTTATCCTTGAAAAAAATCAGCAATGTTTGTAGCATCATCGCTCTTATGACAAGGTATAAAATGTGCCATTTTTTAGAATCGATCGACCGCCACAAATATAATATCCCTTCCCTTCTTTGTTCTAGGTAAACCTAGGACAAAGTCCATTGATATATGCTCCCAAGGGACGCTAGGAACAGGAAGAGGCATATAAAGTCCAAAGGGATTCAAGTGTGACTTAGCTTGTTACATGTAGTGTAGCGTGAGACGTAGCGCACGACATCCCACTGCATCCTTGGCCAAAAGAAGTGTGTGGACAGCACGTCCTCAGTTTTCTTCACTCCAAAATGTCCCACCAATCCTCCCCCGTGAGATTCCTGTAAAAACAAAAGGCGAATGAAGCTAGCTGGGATGCATAGCTTGTTAGCACGATATAATAAACCATCATTTAGCACATATTTATTGCAAGTTCTGCACTCTCTACAATTTTCAAAAGCATCCTTGAAGGCTAGATCAGTAGCATATAACTCTTTTATTTTTTCTAGACCAAAATATCTTATGATCAAGATGAGATAACATAGTAAAACGCTTGGAGAAAGCATCTGCAATGATATTATCTTTACCACATTTATGTTTAATGATGTATGGAAATGACTCTATGAACTCAACTCATTTTTCATGTCGCTTATTTAGTTTTGCTTAGCTTCTAATATGTTTCAAGGATTCATGATCATAATGAATGATAAACACTTTAGGACAAAGGAATGTTGCCAAGTCTCTAACACCCGAACTAAAGCATACAACTCCTTATCATTAGTAGAATAATTCAGATTAGGTCCATGCAATTTTTCACTAAAGTAAACAACAGGTTTACCTTCTTGTATGAGAACTCTTCCTATCCCAATCCCACTAGCATCACATTCAAGCTCAAATGTCTTACCAAAGTCAGGAAGTTGGAGTAGAGGGGCATGTGTAAGTTTCTCCTTAAGCATGTTAAAAGCTTGTTCTTGTGCTGGACCCCATGTGAATGAAGCTCCCTTATTTGTCAACTCATTGAGTGGAGCAGCAATGGTGCAGAAATTCATTACAAACCGTCGATAAAAACCAGCAAGCCAATGAAAACTTCTCACTTGCGTGATGGTTTGAGGTGTTGGCCAGCTCTTGATGGCTTCAATTTTCGCTTCATCTACCTCAATACCCAGTGGAGTAACAACATAGCCAAGAAAAGAGATTCAATCCGTGCAAAAAGTACACTTTTCAAGATTACCAAACAAGCGTGCATCTCTCATAGCATTAAAAACAGCACGCAAATGATTCAAATGTTCATCAATAGACCTGCTATATATCAAGATATCATCAAAGTAACCCACCACAAATTTGCCAATAAATACTCTCAACACTTCATTTATTAAACGCATGAAAGTGCTAGGTGCATTAGTTAACCCAAAAGGCATGACTAACCACTCATATAAACCGAACATGGTTTTGAAATTTGTTTTCCATTCATCTCATAATTTCATTATAATTTGGTGGTATCCACTACGCAAGTCAATCTTTGAGAAAATGATAGACCCACTAAATTCATCAAGCATATCATCTAACATAGGAATAGGATGACGATACCTTATTGTAATATTATTGATTTCTCTATAATCAACACATATACGCCAACTACCATCTTTCTTATGGACTAAAAGAACAGGCACAACACATGGGCTAAGGCTCTCTCATACGTACCCACAGTCTAGAAGTTCTTGGACTTGTCGCTGAATTTCTTTAGTCTCCTCCGGATTTGTTCTATATGCAGCATGGTTTGGCAATGTCGTTCCTGGGATCAAGTCAATTTGATGCTCAATACCTCGAATAGGTGGTAGCCCTAGAGGCATCTCTTCTACAACACATCCTTATACTCCTGCAAAAGGTTAGTGACAGTAGGAGGCAACGAAGTGGAAGAATTCTCAAATGAAAACAAAAATTCTTTGCATATCAATGCATAATAAGGAGAATCAAACTCATTAACATCAACCAAATCAGATTTAGTAGCAAGCATAACACCCCCTTCAATTTAATTCCGTATGACTTAGATCTATTGTCTTTCTTATCTTTCTTAGGTGGGAAAATAGTGTTAGCTACATGCTGATTTTTAGATTGTGGCTTCCCAGCATAATTTGGACCCCTTACCCTAATCGGAACTGGCTTTGCCACTCATGGCTGGATGCGTTTTTTCGTCCTGATCGTTTTGATGGGAGGTAGAGCTTAAACGGAGTGCATATGCAAAAGTTATGGCCGTTTTACCGAGGCAAGGTCAAACTGACTCTGAATCGACTCCGACTAGAGTTTAGGGTTGGATTCGGATATCCCAGGACTAAGCAAGGTAATGCCTTTGACTCACGATCAATAACACAACTCTAAACTAGCAACCCGACATCAACCATGGATCAAAACTCAGCAATACGACACCGTGACGAAATTGCAAAGTCTCAAAACACTGGGACGATAAGGATAATTTGCCCTAGATGTCTACGACTTTTTTGCGGCTTTTTCTGGAGTTCTAGGAAAAGAAGAAGAATAATATAAGCGATACAGTGATACCTGACGGGCAACATGGGCTCTAATACCACTTGATGCGCATGGCTGCCCGATCATCCGTTAGAGGGGGTAAACTCGATTGGCGGACTCGACGTTGATGATCCGGCTTCCGATCAGTAGAGATCCGAACCCCGCAATCTCTACACCATGGCTCCATTGGTTATCAACCACGCACGAATGTGATTGACCTCGCCAAGAAGGCTTATCCCTCCGTGCAAATCGAGAACACAAGCAAGAACACGGAAACACAATCTCGCAAACAGATGAGAGATCGATTTCTCGAGCGGGGTTCCACAATCTGACGAACGTGAGAGTTCAATCTGCAAGGTAGTTCAAAACTAAGAAAAACCCAACCCTAATTCATGACGGCTACAGAGTATTAAAACCTAGGGTTTTTGTAAAGTCTTCCCTAATATTGGGCTTACTGCCCCAAATGGATACAAGGCCCAAAGTGGCCCAAAATGGTGTCGCAGCACCTGATGACTTGTTCGGATGACACAGAACATTTTGTAATGAAGCAGGACATGCACTACTACAAAGCGACACTATAGCGGCGGGCAAAAATGACCTGTAGTGGCGGGCATCCAGTCTGCCACTGCTATCCCTGGTTAGTAGTGGCGGGCGCGCTGACCTCATCTGCCCGCTAGCAGTGGTGGGAAGATGAGGTCAGCATGCCCGCCACCACTGTGTCAACAGCAGTAACGGGCGCGCTGACCTCATCTGCCCACCA
Organism: Zizania palustris; assembly: GCA_019279435.1. Lineage (NCBI taxonomy): Eukaryota > Viridiplantae > Streptophyta > Magnoliopsida > Poales > Poaceae > Zizania > Zizania palustris. The sequence continues at coordinate 740,603 of JAAALK010000085.1, read as the reverse complement.
CTACTGTGTATACCCCATTACACAGAATATTGTGAACCTTAATTCACAGTCCCACAAACCAAAACACAGAAATTATATGCTTCACACAGCCATCCACATACACAGCATCAAAACATCCACATATCCGCATACACATCCACAACAGCAACACATCAACACAACAACAACCCATCTCATCAATTTACAAATTTACAAAGTTTACATTATATGTTTCACACAACCATCTACATATATACACAGCAACAAAACATCCACATATCCACATACACATCCACAACAGCAACACATCAACACAACAACAACCCATCTCATCAATTTATAAAGTTTACATCTATCAAAATTTCAAAATTAACCATTGTTTCACAAATACATGCTCATGTGGTTTATGTTTTCTTGGAAGGCCAACTCATATCTTGCGCATCTATTTTTTTGCTTCTCAGCTTCAAAATTCTTATCGATTTGTTGTTTTTGCCTTTTCATTCTTCTGGCCCAATCATACAGAGTTAGATGCTTGGCCACTTCACTCTCAGGATCGAACAATACTCCACGCTCATGAAGAACCTCATGCATCGTGAAGCGGCACATCCTTGATACGATTCCATACATTTGTGATTCTGAGAGTTGGCTCTTCTGGGCAACGGTTGATGGACCTGACGCCTGCATACGTAACATATAAGTACATACACTGCAAGTTATATTAGATTAACACACAAGAAATCAACTTACTTCTTTAGTATCCTCAGATACTGTCCGCGCAAACTTTCCTAAGTTATTGCTCATGAAATCACAAGTATAATAGCCGCAATGCACCGAACCAAGAGATTGTTTGTGACACTTCAAAATAGGCAAAGTTAGAACGATATATAGTTTGGCTTTATCAATTGAATTAAGAAATTTAAAAATATAATATTACCGAATAGTTGGTTCTGATAAGCATATCTTTCGGCCTCTGTGGATCATGTGGGCCACCTAACTTTTCCACGTAGAATTTGTATGCACTCTGAATAACATTTAATATATCTTGATATTCTTTTTTGGGTTTGTCGAGCGAGTCGAGCACATAAACCCTTGAGCTCTTTGGGTTTATCAGAAGTGCAATTCAATGATCACTATCGAAAGAAGTAATATATGATTATGTTAGTTTCATAATCGATAAAACGTGATTAAGTGGATATAGTGGGTATACTTACTTAAAGTTATATGCCCCACTTATCATTTCTCTGTCCTTCCATTGATCCATGCACCGCACAATATACAACGTGGCACAATTCCTTTTCTTCTTCTTAAGTGTGTCTTCGTCTTTATTGAACATCTTCCTTTGAAATTTTTTCTTACCCGTAGTCCAGTACTTGCTATCGTTCTAGTTTAGTGTCGGGTTCAGTGCACTTTGGCTTATGAATGACGGGTTCAAGTACCCATACATATTAGACGTGTCACAACATGAATTCAAACTGCATATGTTATGAAACAATAGTCAATATAACACATGATTGATTTTTGCTTTGTATTGACAAAGTATAAAGTACTTACATGCACCAGAGCATCATGCTTGTGATGTCGGTTTGCTGCAGATGAAACATCCGATGGAAGTCATCGAAAAATAGTGCAAGATTAAACTCTGGGCAGTTGAATATTTCTTTTGGAACCTTCAGTTCTATTTGTGTAACTTCTAACGAAGACGGTTCAAGGTACCAGTCATGAAATGTTTTCATCCGCCAAGGCATACTCTTAAGTACTCGTTGGGGTAATAATGGTTTGCCTGGTTCGTATTCGATATAATCCTCGTCTCCGTATGTCCATTTATCAACAGAAAGTGAGCCCGCCTGCTTTTGTACTGGAGCCTTTATGGGAGCCGCTTCGGGCGTAGAACGTGTTTGCCCCATAGTAGTAAAAAATTTATGCATCTCAGATTTCGGCGCAGAACACTGCCCAGCTTGAACAATTATTTGTGGATTGCTGGCATTGGGCGTGCATCTTGTTTTTCAGGCTCGGACACTAGCACTGGCACTTTTGTTATGAGCTCGGCCACTGGAACTTGAGGCTCGGCCGGAACTGGCACAAGCATTTGATCTGGCTCTAGCACTTTTGTGTTGGGCTCATCAGTAGGCTCAAGCACTGGCACTGGCTCTGTCACTTGATCAGGCTCAGTCACTTTCGATTCTGTCACTTCTGCCACTTTATCGGGCACTGGCTCTTTCTCTGCCTCTTCCTCTATCTCACGCTCATCAACAGGTGATAAAGATCCTATATTTCGCACATCCTGAGATGAAAGATATGTGGGGGATTGTGATGAGACAATAGGCGATTTACTCTGAGAACTTGTCTGCAGTAATTTGATATCTCGGCTCGCCCATAGGACAAAGTTATTCAGCGCATCTTCGATTTTCTCAATCCCCTCATCAGGCATTGGAAGATCCAAGGGGTCTATAATAAATCTGTCGTTGGTGATCTCATTGACCTGAACCTTGGTATACTCAGCAGGAATAGGCTGATTGTGAAATAAATCCCCAGGTATAGCAATGCCTCGTGCAGCCTCTTGGGAATGCCCTTTGCGCCTTATCAGTACATGCAGGCTGCATGGTGTGTCCTCTTTAATATAATTTACAGGAAATTTGTCTTGTTTTGAGCCAACACTGCTTGGTACATCGAGTCGTACCTCTGGCACAATTATTTGTCCCGCTGCAGCCTGCATTATGTTTGGATTCTCATTAATAAATTCAAAAAAGTGTCCCTCCCACTTTGCACGGCACTCTGCGACGTCGTTTGTGCATGCTTGACGCTTCTTGTATGTGGCACCCTCCTATTTTTTGAAAGTATTTTTCCAGGGTGCTATAGAAGAGACACCTCGGGTGCGCCCACGATGTTCCTCATTTCCGAGAGCAGATATAAGTTGGTCATTACATCCCTCGGGCTTGAACTTTCCAGTCTTCTCCAACTCAGCGATTTCCTGTGCTTTCTGGAATACTTCACTACTCCGTGAGTCAGAGAGCATATATTGGCCCTCGGTGTTTTTTTAGCTCGACCTAGGAGTCATCTCTTAGTGCGCTGATCAGCACCTGAAAACTGTTCAGGTAACCCAGCCGCACGGTCCTCCTCCTCCTTTCTACTCAACTCCTCCTCCTTTGCCTTATATCCACCTGGCCCAAGTTTATGGGGGAACTTATTCTTCTTATTAAGTTCTTTGAACATGATGCTCTCTTGTTTGGCTTCTTCTGAGCAATGCTGCATTTTAAATTTGTTCCATTCATTTGGCGTTATAAAGACATAGTCGTTGAGTGGCGACTCATCTTTCTGAAGGTATTGTGTGTTCAGTTTAGTCCTAAATGTACGGAGAGTCTTTCCGATAGTCTTCAATGTGGCAGCTTTAGCGTCTTCTAAGCGGTCTTTCGGGAATTTATAATGCGCTTTTATATGCTGCCACAATTCGTTCTTCGTAGCTTTAGGGACACTCTTCCAATTTTTCCAAACTATCTTACATCGCTCCCTGGCGAGACATCCACAGTCGTTACGCCACTTAGCTATGATTTCTTTCGGCTTCTTTGGAGCCCCATCAACATGCACTTCTTCAACCTCATAGATAGCTGTATGCAGCTTGTTCTTCTCCCATTTCCCTCACCTCTTCGCATTTGCATAGGATGTTGTGGCAGCGGGCTCAACATCTGTTGGCTCAGCTGACTCAACAGCTGGGACAATAGTTGTTCTTTTCTCGACTTGGAATAATCGACGCTTGCTTCCTCGCTTTGGACGATCCTATGATGATAGACAATGTGAGCTTCAGGAATGTAATCCTCGGCTAGAAGCTGCTCTGACTTGTTACTAACGCAATAATTACCTCCGCTTGAGCTTCAGGAATGTAATCATCATTGATGTCTTCTCTCGTTCTCTTCTTCCTACGCTCCATTGGATGTTCATTCTCCGGAGAGTGGTACGAAGATTCGCTATCGGAGGATCCTTCAGATGAATCCTCTTTATTTGTTTTTGCGGGAGACTCGTAGATGAGCTCCTCGATGGAACGTCCTTCTTCTGCCATAGATAAACTATTCATAGTTAAGAGGCTAATGTATCAGAATTTTGGTTATGCAAAAAAGGTCTGCTGTCATATTTTCATAGTTAAGAGGCTATTACTTCTTAAGCCACTATACTAATCCTCATGTTAGGAGATTGTGTTGTTCTTTCTCTCTAGTGTTGTTGAGGCCTCAGCATATTTTGTGTTGTTTTTCAAAATGTTCATGGCTGCCATGGAACCATGTGCACCTCCATTCCCTGTCAGCAACATGAGAAAGAAGAAGCTGTTGATGGGAATGGACGTGTCACATGGCTTGATGACATACATGAGATAACTCATTAACAATTTACATCATAGGCCTCTAAAAGGAATTGCGGAATCTAATGTTGGTCTTCAGCCGGATGAACTTGAGGATTAGTATAGTAGCCTTAGAAGTAATAGCAGTATTAAACTGATCACAGTGTCAAAGGTGGGAAATGTATGAAAACTCTTCTTGGCTACAGTAGTCAGCTATTACTTCTGATACCACTATATTAATCCTCAAGTTAGGAGATTGTGTTGTTCTCTCTCTCTAGTGTTGTTGAGGCCTCAACATATTTTGTGTTGTATTTCAAAATGTTCATGGCTGCCATGGAACCATGAGCACATCCATTCCCTATCAGCAACACGAGAAAGAAGAAGCTGTTGATGGGAATGGATGTGTCCCATGGCTTGATGACATACATGAGATAACTCAATAACAATTTGCATCATAGGCCTCTAAAAGTTGTTCTAAAAAAGTGGTAATGTGGTATGCAATATTTCTCATGGCATAACATAGATATAGAAGACTTCACCAAAAATTAGACTAATATATATTGGGTGAATGGTACATTTCCATTAATCAATGCCAAAACAGGTGTAACAAAGTAGTATACAGTGGTTCTACAAATGATAACTATCCACAAATGTAAGAGCATCTCCATTGTATATAAATTGATTAAATATAGCTCCATTTGCATAGCAATTCATATTTAGCAAGTACAATGGAGATGCTCTAAGGACAATAAACCCGAGAAACCTAACTTAGCTTGTGTTGGCCTACCTCTCTCAAAAATACACTCAAGAACATAAGAACACTCAAGAACTAGAGGGGGGTGCATAGGCGCCTCGACAAAATTCTTTTGAATTAGATGGCCTTTTCAAAACACCCAACGCTCCTCCAAACTTTTTAGATTCAAATTTTAAACTATCAACACAAAACAACCTAGAGTTTTAAACTTCTAGTAGATACAACTAAAATCACAGATTTACCTCCAATGAGTCAAATTAAAGACTATATCACAAACATGCTATTTAATCTTTATTTCTGATCAAGAAATCAGAATTTAAACAAACTTAATTATCTAAACACCTTGCAATGAATTCAAGGAAAACCTGAAATAATAACCTTAAACTGAAACTGAATTTCTGAATCAGGGTATTAATTTCAGAGAAAATTGGAAAAGGGGAAATTTTTAGCAACCTGAACGGGGACGGCGGCGTGCGCTCGGGGATGGGGACGGCGGCGCGGGGTCCGTGGACAACGACGTGGGCTCCAGCGGAGTTCGGGGCGACGGCGGTGATGGGTTTCGAGGGTGGCGGCGCGGGCTCCGGGATGGGGATGGCGGGTGCGTCTGGGACGGGGACGACAGCGACGAGTGGTCCGGGTACACCGACGCGGGCTCTGGTGACGGGCTTCGAGGACGGCTGCGACAGCTCTGAGGTGGCGGCGAGGGGTCCGGGGACACCAACGGCTCTGAGACGGCGGCGACGGGCTTCGGGGATGACAACGATGGGCTACGAGGGTGGCGGCGCGGGCTCTAGGAGCGGCAGCAACTGGCGGAAGAAGATTAGGGTTTAGAAATGAAAAGTATTTTTCAGACGGCGGGAGAAAAAAAATTATATAGGCGGATTAGCAGTGGCGGGCATGCTGATGTCATCCTGCCCACCACTGCTATTTTCTCTTAGTAGTGGCGGGCGATGACATCACTAGCCCGCCACTACTAATCCGCCCTCCGCTGGTGCTCGACTGCCACTACTAAAAGAAATAGTAGTGGCGGGCTGGTGACGTCAGCATGCTCGCCACTGATTACACCCGACCACCACTACTATGAGAAATGGGGGTTATCTAATATACGTTGTGTGTACATTTCGATAAACACTTTGTAGCGCAGTGGTTCGGGGGGTTGCTTTGGTGCCATGCGGTTCGAGGTTTGAACCTTGCTGCCGGCAGGCGGTTTGAGGTTCGAACCTTGCTGCTAGCATTCAAACATTTTTTTTCATTTCTGTTCTAATTTTCATGACTTTTTTTATTGATGTTTAAATTCTAGTTTGAACTTGATTTTTTTAACAATAAAAATACATCATAACTTATCAAATTTAAAAAATTGGTATTTTTCTGCCTCACTTTACTTTTTTTATTTCATTAAGAAACCTGAGATTCTCCGGGGATGCATTAGAGTTTAGAGATGAAATGACTGAGGTTTGAAAGCAAAATCTATAGTTGATTCTTAATTTGAAATTGAAACTTTTTGTACAATAAAAATACAACACCAATATTGTAATTGCAAAAATTGGTATTTTTCTTCCTCAGTTTACTGTTTTTATTTCATTAAGTGTGTTTTTATGATCAAAGTCAAAATAAGTTCAATTTGAACTACAAGACATGAAATAATTCACCAAAATTTATAGAAAAACCATATTCATGTTTTTGACTCTATAATTAGTTATTATCGAATGTAGGTTTCCACAACACTCGATCGACAACTTGTATTTTTATAGTTTTTTAATCCAAAAAAAATAAAATAAAGTCTAAAAAAGATGAGACTTGTCATGTTGTTATGATATGATCGATCCATAGATGTTGTCATAAAAAATAAAATTATTTCGAGAAAATAATCATGTAGGGCGTTAAGAAACCTAAGATTCTCCGGGGATGAATTAGGGTTTAGAGATGAAATGACTCAGGTTTGAAAGCAAAACCTATAGTTGATTCTTCCTTTGAACTTGAAACTTTTTGTACAATAAAAATACAACACCAATATTCTAGTTGCAAAAAAAGTCCAGGTAGAGGTAGGGATTATCTAGCAAACACTGCAAACATTTCCGAGAAACACTTTGTAGCGCAGTGGTGCGGGGGGTTGCTTTGGTGCCATGCGGTTCGAGGTTCGAACCTTGCTTCCGGCAGGCGGTTTGAGGTTCGAACCTTGCTGCTGGCGCCAAAACAACATTTTTTTTTCTGTTTTGTACTTTTTTAAATTTTCAGCACTTTTTATTGATGTTTAAATCCTCGTTTGAACTTTAATTTTTTTAACAATAAAAATACATCATAACTTATCAAATTTAAAAAGTTGGTATTTTTCTGCCCGCAGTTTACGTCACTCGATTTAGTGGTGGCGGGCCGATGACGTCATGCGACCGCCACTACTAAAAGGATTAGCAGTGGCGGGCTGGTGACGTCAGCATGCCCGCCACTGATTACACGTGCCTGCCACTACTAATATGGGTAGTAGGGATTATCTAGCATATAATACACTTCCTACAATATCGAGAAACATTTGGTAGCGCAGTGGTACGGGGGCTCACTTGGGGCCATGCGTTTTGAGGTTTGAATCTCGCTGCCGGTAGGCGGTTTGAGGTTTGAACCTTGCTGTTGGCCCCAAACATTTTTTCATTTCTGTTCTAATTCTCAGCATGTTTTTTATAGATGTTTAAATCTTCATTTGAACTTGAATTTTTTTAACAATAAAAATACATCATAACAATAAAAATCTCACTTTACTGTTTTTTATTTCACTAAGTGTGTTTTTATGATCAAAGTTAAAATAAGTTAAATTTGAACTACAAGACATGTATCTTTATAGTTTTTTAATCCTCAAAAAATCAAATAAAGTCTGAAAAGACAAGACTTGTCATGTTGTTACGATATAATCCAGACTTTGTAGCGCAGTGGTGCGGGGGCTCGCTTGACACATCATGTTTATTTGAAAGCAAGTAAACAAACACAAGTCCAGGCTAGGGAAACCAGCTTACACATCAAAATGCACTACTGGTCAAACCCAGAAGAAAGATATGGTTTGGAGCTTCTTCTTCTTCCTCGGCACAAACCCAACCTATTTCTAGTTAAACAGATGAAAAGCCTCAACTTGCCAATCCTCAACAAACATGGCATCATCAGGCAGTCTGAACTGCTTTCCATGTTCCTGAACAAGAAAATACACGCGGCGGCGATAGTGAGAACAACTTATCAATGATTGAATTGGGTGATAAAAATATAAAATTTGCATAAAAAGAGGATCTTGCCTCCTGCCTCCTCTTGCTGCCGCATTGCTCTGCATGCTTCCCTTTTCCACCGCTAGCCTCAGCATGTTTCCCTCTGCCACCGGTTGTCTCATCATTCTTCTGTCTGCCAACACTTACCCTATCTGGTTGCGGCGATCGCGAGTCATCCTCCGAGTCGGAGTCCATTATGAGAATCACTTTCTTCACGAAACAACTGCAAACTATACCATGTACCTTAAGTTTACCGCATTTGCAAACCTCACACACGCCACTTGATGTAGAGTCTGAGGATCCACTGTTTGGTTCAATCTTAGGAGGAGCCATCGTGAACCGGCGAGGAAGGCGTTGTCGTCGAGGTTGGGGGTCGGGAATGGCTAGTGGGAAATTTGTGGGCAACATATATACTTTGGTTAATTAATCTCGTGAATATATGGCAACATATATGCATCTGCAATTTTTTTGTCACATTGATATAACATTAAAAAACCCTAAGCTAGTAATATTATAGTACATTAAAAAACATTATTGTTATAGTGGAAAATTGTTTTCTCAGAAATTTTTATAGTACATTAAAAAACATTATTATTATAGTGCATTCTACTAGTAATATTATACTAAATTATATTACCATGCATAAATTAATATAACAATTAGAAATCATTTTAACCCTAATCTCGAATAAAATAAGACCAAAGCTAGGTTAATAATCATTTACTGACTGGCGGCGATGGGCGGCGCTGACGGGCTCCGAGGACGGCGGCGACGGGCAGAGGGCGACGACGACGTGCTCCAAGACTGCGGCGACGGGCGGAGGGGGGGACACGGGAGTTTAGGGTTTAGAAAATGAAACTAGGTTTTCGGACGGCGGGAGTGGAAAGTATATATAGGTGTATTAGCAGTGGCGGGCATGCTGACATCATCCTATCCGTTACTACTATTTTCTCTTAGTAGTGGTGGGCGATGATGTCACCAGCCATCCACTACTAATCCGACCGCCACTACTAATAGAGGTAGGGATTATATATCTAGCATATAATACACTTCCTACAATGTCGGGAAACACTTGGTAGCGCAGTGGTGCGGGGGGCTCACATGGGGCCATGCGGTTCGAGGTTCGAACCTCGCTGCCGGCAGGCGGTTTGAGATTTGAACCTTGCTGTTGGCTCCAAACAATAAAAAAATTAAAAACTTTTCTATTGATGTTTAATTAATTCCTCATTTGATCTTGAACATGTTTTAACAATAAATGACATAATTGATTTTACAAATACACAGGCTAAACATAAATGGTCTAGCCTTGCACTAATTTTCCATCGCCATTGGTGCGTAGATAAGTAATCACACTGCCAAATGACAGTTTTGCTTCAACCACATTAATCCTTGATATGTCAACGAAAAACGGCACCTCATCAAACTGATTGAATTCTTCTTCGTCTTTGACTCCATCAACTCCAACAATTCTTTGTTTTCCTGGAGCAACGATGTATTTTTTCTCATCTTTAGGATCAAGTATGTAAAATACTTGTGCCACGGATTGAGCGAGCATCCAAGGGTCATCTTTATAAGCCACCTTATTAAGGTCAACTATCGTAAACCCGTAATCATCCACCTCCACACCTTCTGGATGTCTGACCCACTGGCACTTAAATATAGGGATTTCTATAGAGTTCCCGTAGTTAAGTTCTCATATTTCTTCGATGTATCCATAGTAAGCATTCTTTTGTCCAGTGCTATCTTCTGCATCTGCTCTGACACCACTATTTTGGCGCTGACTCTTTTGATCCTTTGCTTTGGTATAGAATGTGAAACCATTGATGTCATACACTTGCCATGTTTTAACCATGCTCAATGGACCGTAAGACAATTTATTTATCATCATCTCTTCGTCGGTTTCTCCAATCGAAAGGTTTAGATCCCTCAGCCATGATGTGAAATGAATTTTGTGTTCTTTCATAATCCATTGTTCATCGCGATCTTCATTCTTTTCACGAAGCTCTTGCAGGTGTTGTTCAACATATGTTCTCATAATCGCCAACTGATGCATTACACTGTAATGTGATTCTCTTATTGTTTGGTAGCTATTGTCTCGTATGATTTTCCTGCCTTTAGTTCCTTTACCGGTGAGTCTTCCATGGTGCCAGGACACGGGAACTGCTATTGGTCTTCCATCTCTTATGTAATCTGCGTAGCACTCAATGACTTCCTCAATCGTGTAGCCCTCTATCATGGAAACCTCTGGATAAGCACAATTTCGTACGTAACCCTTGAAGATAACCATTAGACACTCATACGCATACATATTGTGCAGGTACGTTGGACCGAGAACAAAGATTTGGTCTGCTATATGTATCATATAGTGATCCATAATATCAAAATATGAAGGAGGAAAGCACATCTCAAGCTGACACATAGTCTCCCTCATTTGTTTATGTAATTCATTTAACTCTTCAGTGTCGATCACCTTCTTTGATATGACATTGAAGAACTGACACATGCGTGTTATCACCATCTTCAGAAATTAATGTTTGATTCCTCTTACCGCGATGGCGAGGAATAGCCCAAGCATAACATGACAATCATGAGTGTTGTAGCCGCTCATCCTCAAATCTGCTACGGAGACAATATTCTTTATATTCATTGAGAATCCTGTTGGAACTCTAATTCCATGTAGACACCTGCAGATTGATCTTTTCTCGTCAATTGTGAGGTTATAGCTAGCAGCCGGAAGGAAAAGTTTTCCATTGGCCCTTTCCTATGGGTGAAGCTCGGGTCTAATTCCGAGAGTTTGAAGGTCCCTTCATACTTTGAGTCCATCTTTTGATTTGCCCGGTATGTCTAACAAAATACCGATGGTGCTTTCGAAGACATTCTTCTCAACGTGCATTGTATCGATAGCATGACCAATCTTCAACTCCTTCCAATAGGGCAAATATCTAAAGAAGATTGACTACTTTTTAAATGGAGCGTCCTTTGAAATTTTTTCAGATTTCTTCCTCTTCTTTCCGAAAACAACTTTGATATTTTTTACCATTTTGAATAGAAATTTGCCATCTCGATGTCGTGGAGGATGTCCAAGCTCGATTGTACCGTCGAAATGGTTCCTATTTCTTCGATATTTGTGGTTTTTGGTAAAAATCTGCGGTGTTGCATATATATTGTCTTAACGAATGATGGAAGATGCATAGATTCTGTCTGGTCCACACAAACTACACATGTTGTCTTTCGTTTAACCTGTCCTATTAGGGACATGCGTCCCGGGTTGTCAGCTATGGTGCAAAAGATCATGGCTCTTAGATTGAAGTGCTCTTTCTTGTGCTCATCCCACACAGAGACACCATGCTCCCATAGACGTTTCATATCCTCCATCAAAGGTTCTAGAAAGATATCAATGTCATTGCCAGGTTGTTTTGGACCAGAAATTAGAGTAGTGAACATAAGGTATTTTCTTTTATGGCACAACCATGATGGAATGTTGAACAAGCATAGAAAGACCGGCCACGTACTATGTGGGTTCCTCATCTTACCGAATGGATTCATTCCATCCGTGCTAAGTCCCATCCTGATATTTCTAGGATCGTCCGAGAAATCTGGATGGGTCAGGTCAAATGATTTCCACTGCCTAGCATCCGCAGGGTGCCGAAGTTTTTTGTCCTTCTTTCGCCCAGCGAAATGCCAGATTAATAGTTCAACATCTCTGGGATTAGAGAACATATGTTTCAAGCGATCAATCACCGGTAGGTACCACATTACTAAGGCTGGAACTTTCCTCTCCGTCTTTTTTCCAGGATGGTCGGCAATAACATTTTTATTCCTCTTCTGCAACCTCTTATTATTCTTCTTCTGGTGGTCATTGTAGTCCTCCACACAGTCATTTGGATGTTTGTACAAACTTGCGTTGCACTGCGGACATCACTCTAACAATCCATACTCTTTTCGATATAGGATACAGTGGTTCGGGCATGCATGAATCTTCTGAACGCCCAAAGTCAACGGACAAATCATCTTCTTTGCTTGGTACGTATCAGATGGTAGGCCATTGGGTTTCGGCAAAATCTTTTTTAGGAGTTGTAAAAGATCTGAAAAACTAGTGTCGGACCATCCATTGCTGGCCTTCAGTTTCATAAGCTCAAGAATTGTGTACAACACAGTATACTGCTTATCGCATCCGTGGCGTTCCTCGTAAAGAAGGTTTTTTGATGGTTTGTCAAGTGCTTCAAAGTTATCGTATCCTTTGGTTGTAGTTCCCTGCAACAACACCTCAGGCGCAACATTTTGCATCAGTTCCTCCACATCAAAGGCGTCATCATCATCATGTTGATCAACATCATCATGTGTTATGTCGGATGTATGATCACAGCCTCTTCTATGTTGATGAGCATCTTGCGGCACATCAGAATCTTCAGGAGGATTTTGGCCCATCTCACCGTGTTTCGTCCATATATAATAGTTCTTCACGAAACCATTTTTCAACAAGTGAAATCGTATGGTTTCATGATTTGGACACGGATACATCACTTCGTTTTTACAAACTTTACAAGGACAATATATTGCCTCTTCACTTTGATGGGAAGAATATTGTGCGGCAGCTTCAGTAAATTCAGTTACTCTGTTAAAATATGCCACCACATCTCCGTCGTTGGACGAGTACATCCAGGACATGTGCTCCATCTAAAACATATATTATTTGAAAAAATATTAATAAATTCATTATTGTTAATTTTAATAATTTACAAATTGAAAATATATTGATTTATTATCGCTCATAACAACATTAATTAAAAATGCTTTAATTCAAACTATGTATTAAGCAGAAAAAAATTATTAAATAAATTAACTATATTGGTTTCTCTCTCTCCAAACAACATAACTCTAGATCTATAATCATAAATCAAATTAAAAAAGAGATTAAAATGACATAAATCAATATACAAGTGATGAATAATTGTGAGGAGGGTCATATTTGTTCATTTGGGAGAAGGAAACACTGTAAATGGAAGATTATTTGAAAATTTCTATTTACAAACCCTAAATTAGTAAAACGCTAATAACTCATTGTATACATGATTAAATACAAAATAAATGTGAGATTTGGCATGGATTTACCTCTTAGAATGAAATCCTTCAAAAGAAATGAAAACAAAGCCTCCCCCTCTTTATCTAGATTTTTGTTGCCATTGTACGGACAAAATTAAATGCGAACTCCGGTAGAGCTCGGGGAGGAAGAAGCTACGCATTTATAGCTAGAATAGTAGTGGCAGTCGCAAGTGATGTCATCAATACTTTAGTGGCGGACAACTTAGCAACGGCGGGCAGCACTAGCGCCCGCCACTGCTATTGGTAAAATAGTGGCGGTCCGGGATGACGTCAGCACCGACCACCACTACTTTACCAATAGTAGTGGTGGGCGCTGGTGCTGCCGTCAGCACCAGCAACTGTAGTGGCGGGCATCTAATGGCCTGCCACTACAATGGTTTTGCCCAACGCCACTACAGTGATGGTTTGTAGTAGTGATGGCACAAGATTCATTGGAAAGATATTTCGTTATCTTTCCAATGCCTTAAAGAACGCCTCAATCCATCTCCGTACGAGAATGTTATGCCCGTTTTAATGAAGGGTATTCTGCTAAAACCGAACTGAAATCGGAGTTTGAAGTGGAATCCGATTGGATTGTTTCGCCGTCTCTCCTTCTTGTGTTTGATCTAGAAGTGCTTCTCCCAAGTTTCTTAGATTCAAAATATCACCCATAAGTAGCATCCAATCCATATCCATATCATTATGTAATGTAATAAATGAACGCACCTCATAATTAAGCTTGTGGGCACGAGAGCGAGTGATTGGTCTAGGAATGATAGAGTGTTGGATGTCTTTATCATTGTTATCGATGTCCTCATCACTTAGCTCGACATGATGATCCAGCAGTTCAAGAGGAAGGATGGGTTTGGAGTAGGTTATACCTACACTAAGGTTCACATTGAGAGTGCTTTTAGTAGGGTAGTGTAGTGGAGTAAGATGACTCCAAAGCAGAGATATTCCAAGATTCACTTCACTGAGTCCTTTCAGGACAGTTAGCTCAATGATGGAGGGTTCCAAGAACAACCTAAAACTCCACCCAAGAATCCTGTCTAGATCCTGAAACCCAAGAGTCTTCTTGCCTCTCTTGACTCTCTTCCTGGACCCTCTCACACCAAAGATCCAACACCAAATGCTACCAAGCCCAAGAATCCCAAGAGTCAACCACATCCCAAGAACCCTACCTATTACTATGAGTTATCTTAGGGAGTTGGGCATCTTGTGGAGTTTTGCTTTCGGAGGAAGCAGGTTGAGAGAGCTCAAGGTGGGTAGTATCTGTTCTACCAGTTGGGTGGTACACAGAGAGTCCATCGACACGGAGAGAGGCTAGATGCTAGGGCACATCGTATAGGTGGTGGTAGAGGAGACAACTTTTGTGCCAGTGCTATGGAGGGTGGTTTTCACTCTGGTAGAGTTCCAGGTTGTTCTAGATATGACTTTGGACCTCATAGCCATGACTTTACGAAGAATAGAGGACCACACTTTGAGACGCACATTGGTCCAGACTATTACACTCCTTTCTACTTTGGTTACTTTGAGCAGATGGCTCGACACTAGTTTAACTCTTTTGCTAAACCTGGTGTCGGACCGTTTGCTCCCTCTTATGACCATTGATTTTGTAGGATCGAGGCTTGGAGGAAATTTGGATCATAGATTCAGGGTGCTCTCGTCACATGACGGGACATCGTAGATGGTTCACCAGCCTCACTTCCCCGAGCTCCAAGGAATACACCAATTTCAGGAACAATGGTCAAGGGACGGTAATCAGTTTTCGTTCTATTCGAATCTCTGAGAATTTCTCTTTGAAGAATGTTCCTTTGGCTGGAAAATTGGGCTTTAATTTGGTTTCTGTTTCGCATCTTCTTGATGTGGGCTTAGAGGTTCGCTTTAAGAAGGACATGTTTTTTGTTATTGATTCTAGAGGATCTTTGGTTTGCCAAATCTTACCCTTCAGTATGGTTTTTGATTGATTTCTTTAATTCATTTGGCCCTTCTCGCTTTTTCATTGTTGGATCCTCTTTTGAGCTCTAGAGGTGGCATAAGAGGTTATGTCATTTGAGCTTTGATCTACTAGTCATATTGAGTTCTATGGACCTCATCCAAGGATTGCCCAAGCTTTTGATGGAAAAGGATCTAGTTTTTCATGCTTTTCGTCATGGGAAAATGGTTGCCACTTCTAACGCACCTGTGTCTCAAGTGATGACTTCGTACCCAAGAGTGATGTTAGATATGGATATTTTTGGTCCATCTCGGGTACATTCAGTCGGTGGGAAGTGGTATGCACTTGTGATTATTGACGATTTTTTTCGATTTTCGAGGGTTTTCTTTTTGGAGTCTAAGGATAAGGCTTTCTATTTTGTTCATGATCTGATCCTGATGCTGAAGAATAAGAACAATGGTTGGATGTGAGCAATTCTCTATGACAATGGTTCTGAGTTCAAGAATTCTCAGTTCGTTAGTTTCTGTAGTGATTAGGGTCTTGAGCGCCAGTTTTTGCCCTTACACTCCACCACAAAACTGCGCTATGGAACAAAAGAATCGCACGCTGGTCGAGATGCCAAGGACGATGCGCAATGAGCATAGGACTACTAGGCGTTTCTACGCTGATGCTATGACCATAGCTTGCTATTTGGCCAACCACATTTTTCTTAGAGATTACATAGGTAAGACTTAATATGAGTTGCGGTATGGCAGATAGCTCAAGGTGATCCACTTGTGAGTGTTTGTCTACAAGTGCTTTATGCTCAAGAAGGGAGGGCATTTGGTTAAGTTTGAGTCTCGTTGCTCGGATGGAGTTTTTCTTGGTTATGCTTTGCATTATCGAGGCTTTTGAGGTTGGAACTTCGACTCCCAGTAGCTTGTCGAGACGTGTGAGGTTTCTGTTGATGAGTCCGGGCCTTCGATTACTCCTTTTGAGCTTTCTAGTGATGATGAGCTTGGAGATCCCATCTTCAAGGAAGATGAGGACACTATCGCTGTTGATGAGGGTGGGCCTTCTACACAGCCTATAGGCCCCACACCTTCTAATACTTGGACTGAGGATGAGTGCGGACCTCTAATCACTTCTTCCACTTCAATCGAGCCCTCTTAGTTGAGTCTAAAGGTGCCAACTGCTGACTCCGGTGAGGTGATGTGTGATCGTCAAGTCTCCCCGGCAGTTCAGCGTGATCATCCCTCAGAGCTCATCATCGGTGATCTCACTTCGAGATCTTTGCATTCTCAAGCTGGTTCTCTTGCTATGTTTGCTAAGTCTGCTTTTGTTGCCACTTTTGAGCCTAGAGATGTTTCTTATGCTTTATCTGATGCAAATTGGATAAATTTCATGCAAGAAGAGCTTGAAAATTTTGTTCATAATCAGGTTTGGACACTATTTGAGATGCCACCTAGATCAACCCCATAGGCACCAAGTGGGTGTTTAAGAACAAGCAAGATGAAGATGGGGTTGTGGTGCGCAACAAAGCTTGATTAGTTTCCTAGGGTTTTTGTGAGAATGAGGGTATTAATTTTGAGGAGACTTTCGCCCTTGTTGCCCATCTTGAATCCATTCATATTCTCTTGGCATTCGCTGCTTTGAAAGGTTTTAAGCTTTTTCAAATGGATGTTAAGAGTGTTTTTATGAACGGGTACATAGAGGGGTAGGTCTATATTAGGCAACCCCCGTTTTGAAAACCCTAAGTTTCCTCATCATGTTTTCAAACTACAAAAGGCTTTATATGTTTGAAGAAATCCCCTAGGGCTTGGTATAATCATTTGAAGCAGTTTTTGTTGGGGACCGATTTTGTGATGGGTGTTGGCGTAAAATATTATGCTAACCAGTTTAGGAAACTAAGTGTTTGAAAAATGAAGTGTTTGTTTGAGTAAACTATTCCGAGCCTCCGAGATGGATAATAGCTTGAGATAGTTCGAAGTATGTATTGAATATCTGAGTATTCGATCCCCTTTATAGAGTGAAGAGGGGTATTTATAGACCGAATACATGGGAAAGGACTTCTTTACCCTCTAATTATAACCGACTAAGAAGACACTACTTAGTATTCTTTGTAGGTGTAAAATAGTAAAAAGCTAATTTAATTAGTGAGAAAATAAATCTTCTGTCCTTTCTAGCAACCTCCCTTCGGAGATCTCTGCTGTTTGAGGCTCCGAACCAACGAAGGCTCATTGCCTATAGGGCCTTTGGATAATAGAGTTCCTGACTTCGTTTCTTCTACTCGTGTTAACTCGAAAGTTCTTGGATTGTCGAAGATGAAATATTTTCCCCTAACAGTAGCTCATCGAATACTTCTCTCCTAATTGTCTATGCAATGAAGAGGGCAGTATGCGCAAGAAATAATTTCATACATAAAATTTAGTTAGGAACTTGAAAAACTTTACCATTCTTAAGAGTATTTGGAAATTGAAGGCCTTCGAACCAACTTGTGCGGAGATATTTTACCGCAATAGCTTCAGAGTTGGATATTTGGCGGAGCCAATATAGCCGTTAGCCTTTCCACCCGTTAAACTTTAGAGTCGTTAGACTCTGAAATAGAGTCGTTACTTCTTGGGAAGCTAACGGTTGTTTCACCTCTCTAGATGTAACGGATACCCAAACGGTGCACTGCAACGTGTAGTTCAAGAATATACGCTATAAATAAGAGGGCAAAGGTAAATTTCGGATACTTTACCGACTGCTTTCACATTTCATCCTTCTTCTTCCCGAGCTTAGCTTTTCAAACTATCCTTTTCTTCCATGGCGAAAACAAGCAAACAAGCTCCAGTTTCTGCTTCAGCGCTGGCTCGGCAGCAAGCGATGGTGGCAGCAGCAGCGGCCAAGCCCTCAAACAATCCTCGTCCATCTGGTCCTCACGACCTCTGCTCGGTGTCTACCAAGTATACGGATCAATCGTATAGCTTGGGAGCATCTTCGTGCTCGAAGAAGTCCATCGCTGCAGCCACTTTCGGGAAGATTGGACTTGGAATAAAGACTTGCAAACTTGTGAGCGAAGTGATTTTGGCACCACGCGTCGGAGAAGTGGTGGTGTTCGAAGCGTTCTTTGATGCCGGATTGGAACTCCCAGCTATAGACTTCCTCTCGAAGGTATTAAGGTTGTTCCATGTCACCTTGCCTTAGCTTTCTCCGAACGTTATTGCTTGTCTGACCATCTTCGAATGGGCGATGCGGGGCGAAGGATGCGCTGGGAGAGCAGAGATCTTCGCGGCTCTTCATAAAGCTTCGTTCTAGCCGAAGACTTTTGTTGGAGCTAGAGGAGAGAAGATGGTGATTGCCTTTGGGACCATCAACTTTTAGCTCCGGGAAGAATTCTAGGACCGGTTTCCAGCGAAGGCCATCAATGATAGATGGTATACAGACTGGATCCTCTGTTGGTTCTACGCTGAGGTTGGATGGACTGTGTCTTGGTCGGAACCTTGGAGGACAACTTTTACCAGAGGGAGGTGGAGGTCCAAGCTGACCCAAGTCAACTTCAAGTCTGTCTTAGGTTGTTGCACTCTATAAGTTGCCGCATGAGTATGCATGACTTAGCGGAGGAGTTCATCGGACTCCAGATCCCTCCTTTGATGGCTGCTTGGCCAATTAACTTTGAGCAAAACCCAGAGGGGGGACTTCGGGAGATCCCTTCAAGCTCGGCAGGTAAACTTTTTGTATGTCCTACAAAGTGTTTTACATGTAGCATTGATTTTAAAGAAATGACTTAATTAAAATGACATCTTATCTTTCAGCTCCACGTGTTACCCTTGCTCCTGAACAAATCGTCCGAGCTATGGAGAAGGTTCTCGGAGCCCCTACGCTCGTTGAAAAGGAGCGGATGTTTAAGTTGGTTGGTAGTTGGGAGTGATTCAACCGAGTGTGGAGTTTGCTCGGAGTTGAGCCCCCAACTCTCCCAGACTGGTCCGCTTTGGATCAGGCTCCGAAGAAAAGGAATGCCAAAGCAGGGCCTTCAAGATTGGTGAAGACCCCTGCCAAAAATGTAGTCCGGAAGCCGAAAGCCATCACTCCTTCAAAATCTCCAATCTCGTCGTCAGAACAATTTGAAGATGAAGATGATGTGGACATGGTGATGGCAGAGGAGTTCGAGGCCCTTCATGCTAGGGACGAAGGCTCTCGAATGGGAGCTGAAGTCTCCACTAGAGATGACGTAGTGGTGGCACATTCCATTGAAGGTGACCCTGAGTAGGCGAAGACTACAAATGCTCCTTCTGGCCAAGTGAATGATTATGCCATCGAAGAAGGCGGAGTCAAGACTCTGTATATCCATGTCTTGTCACCGGACAAAGTAATAGCTGCAGTAGTCGACTATATCTCCATGGCTATTCCTTCGGTTCGAAGTCCAAAGTCTGAAGAGGACTTTGGACAAATGTTCGATCCCCCGAGCAGTCTAGTGCTCGTCTGGCAACAAGATATCGGAGGTAAGCTTCAGCTGGATACCTTTTCTTCACTTTTTTATCTACACAATCTAAACAACGTTATTTACCTTTGATCTTTATAGGATTGGCTCCGGTGGAGGTAGATCTTGCTAAAGAGGTTGCGTCAGAGCTTGTTGCGGCTTCGGTGTCTGCTCCAGCTACAAAACAAATGGATCCAACCTTGGAGGTAGCTCCGAAGGAGGTGACAAGCCCTAGAAAAGGTAAAGGTAAAGGTAAAGGTTGGCCCCTGCCTGCTCCTATTCTAGGGTGGACTCTGTCGGAATCTACGGACGGAGGACAATCTACAGAGGCCTCAGAAGGAGCTTCATTACACTCTAGTCCTTCTACTAGCGATGACGATCGGCGTGCCTTGTCAAGGCTCCCTCTCCTGGCCCCCTTCCTTGAACAAAGGACAGGACTTCGGACTTTGCTGGAGCCTTTGGCTCGAGGTAGTCACAAATTTGGGGAGACTGACTTGCTCTCCATCCTTGGAGAGGACGAAGGGTCAGAGCTTGATGCTGCTCTTGAACGGGAGGCTTACCAGGTACGAAGCACCTGCAAAAATAAGTTTAGTTTGAACATATGGGCATAATTTACTTACATTGTTCTTCTTTCTTTGTAGCAAGTGGTTCTAGCCTGAGCTGCGGCTATGTCAAATGAGCGAGAATGTAACCGGCTCAAAGAGAAGGTGGTGAACCTTCAATGGAGCCTTATCAACTCTGAGACCCGAACTTCGAGCTTGGAAGAGATGGTGTCAGTAGATCAGAGCGCTAGAACCAAGCTGGAGACCGCTAAGGAGCAGCTCGAGGCTCAGCGGGTTGTACTCTAGGCTCAGGTGGAAAAGCTCCAGGAGGAGCAAGCCGCTGCAGGAGCTGAACTCATCAAGCTCCAAGAAGAGCAGCTAAGTTTTACGTAGGAGGCTAAGAAGTTGCTCTTTGATGTGCGAGCTAACTAAGTAAAATAAGGCCTTAGCCATATAAAAGATAAAGTATGAGAGTGTGGCTTCCGAGACCATGGACGCCATTCGGGGTATTCTGGAATACTTCGGCACTTCTTGCGCCTCTTCGTCAACCGCCAACGACTCCCTGCTGCGAAAGATGAAGATGATCCAAGCGGTAGCACAGACAATGAAGACTGCGGGTACTCGGTACGAAGAGATCTCTGACTAAGTAGTCGCTCTCGGAGTGCTTCATTACTATGAAGACATCGAATTATCCATTTCGCTCGAGCCTAGAGCAGCCCTCGCTAACTTTGGCGGTGATCGACTGTTGACCCCTTTGCCTTACGTGGTTGCAACTTGGGAGGCTTTTCAGCCATCCTAGAGAGCTAAAGGCCGGTCAACCATGAAGGCGTGGATCGATGAAGGTCTCCATGAAAATAAAGCGCGGGCGCATCCTTCGAGCAGCAAACCTCCTTCAGACCAAAAGGTTTAGTTCTCCTTAGGGCTTCGCCTATGTAAAAACGTATGTTTTTGTTCTCTTTTGAATGAAAAGACTTATTTGGAAATGTTTTTAGGCTTCCAACACTTTTTTGGATGAGCTCGAAGTGTTAGAGGTTAACGAATAACTCCGCCTACAATGGGCTACCTTCAAAGCTCTAAGGCCTCACAAGCGTCCCTGATTTTCAATTCCTCGGGGAAGCCACGGAGAGGTTATACCCGAGATATGTAAAGAAGTGTTAGCTTATATTAAATAGGAGGAAAAATAAGAAGTCGTTAATATAGCGTCTTCATCTTCGGAGGACATTGATTGGTCCGAAGAAGAGTGTATTGGCGAGGAGCAAGCAGAGAGAAGCCCCGAACGACTTCAGACCTGGGCCAAGCTTCAACAAGAGCAAAAGGATTTCCGAGCTTCAAGGGAGGGGAAAAGAGTTAAACGTAAAGTTTTGAAGACTCCAGGTTCCAGGACAAGTCGTCTTTGGAGCCGAGCCAACTCTGATACCAGCTCTGGGGATCAAAGGGGTCTCCACTTCCTCCTTGGCTTAGATGTAGAATTTTCTTAATGTGATATAATCTATTGAGTAATATAAACTAGAATGCTTTGAAATTGCCTCGTTATCTCCTAGCCCCTCTTTGTGGGTAAGCACCTTCGAATTTTGATCAAAAGTGTTTATGCACAACGATCACGATGCTAGTTAAGAGTATAATTTCAATAATTTTATTTTTGGTGGATCAGAACCCCTAATACGCTAAAGAGGAACTAAGGACTCGTAGTCCAAAATTCGAATAGGTGGTCACTAGGGACCGTGAAAATGCCTTCGACCTTATTGGTCCGGAGTCTGAAAATGGTAGCTTAGTACTCTTTTTCGAATGTGGTTGTTTCGGATTCTTTTTCGAATGTATTAGAATCCAATTATAACAGTCGCTTTAGACTCTTTTTAGGGACACTTTCAAACTAACTGCTCGAAGTCTGTATCATTTGGTCTCTTTGGACTCTTTTTACTGATGCTAGCTATCAAGCCGGTGGCTCGGAATCCGCTTTTTGTGGTCTCCTTCGACTCTTTTTACAGATGCTTTCAAGATAATTGCTTGGAATCCATTGCATTTAGTCTCTTTGGACTCTTTTTACGGACGCTTTCAAGCCGGTGGCTTGGAATCCGTTTATATGTAACTTTCCGACCTTGACGAATGCTTCGAGCCGGTGGATCGAAGTCCATAAAACTGGTTCGAATGAATAATACTTACCTCCACAATTAGCTCTGTCCTCCTAATGCGTCTACTAGGAGTAGGAATCATTTTGAGAAGTACGCATTATTTGAACCATGAGCTTTATTCATTTAGAAAGTGTTTACAAATGATTACAAGGAGCCCCTATGCAAAGTATCGCTTAAGGTGCTCCGCATGCCATGCATGTTTTAACTCTTCACCTTCTAAATTAGCTAACTTAAAAGATCTGGGGCATCCTGAACGAAGGATGATATATGGTCCTTCCCATTTATTTCCTAATTTCCCTGGAGCGATAATGCTTCGTAGTACTAAATGACCCGGTTTAAGTTCATTAAGTTTAATTTTTGGATTATACCAAATCTTCGTCTAATGTTGATACTTCGTCAGGATAGCAACAGCTTGAAGCCTTGTTTCTTCAATTTGGTCCAGCGAAGCCTGTCTTTCATTTTTAGTTTCAAGTTCGATGGTGCGAAGGTATCCTCCCTTAAGCTCCGTTGGTGTCATGGCTTCATCTCCGAATAGTAACCTAAAAGGGGTGAAGCCTATGGACCTTGCTTGAGTGGTCTGAATGGACCAAAAAATCTTCGGAAGCTCTTCGGTCCATAGCCCCTTTGCCAATCCTACTATTCTTCGATTCAGGCCTGATAAAATATTACCATTAGCCTGCTCGATGGCTCAATTAGATTGAGGATGACAGACAGCTGCAAAACACATTTCAATACCAAGACCTTTGCAAAACTCTCTGAAGGGTTCGGCATCAAATCGAGTGCCATTGTCGATTGTCAGAGTTCGAGGTACTCCAAACCTGCAGATAATGTTTTGCTAGAAATATTTCTGTACATTCTTCGAAGTGATAGCTATGAGGGGTTCTACTTCGACCCACTTAGAAAAATATTCAATTGCTACCACTATGAATTTAAAGTTCCTTTTGCCATTGGGAAGGGGCCAATGATATCCATACCCCACCGGGCCATTGGCCACACTGGAGCAATAACTTGAAGAGGTGTTGGTGAATGATGACTCCGTCTTCCCATCCATTGACAACCTTGGCAAGTGTAGACCGAAGTCTCCACATCAGCTACTATTGTAGGCCAATAAAGCCCCTGACGAAGTGTTTTTCCTGCTAAGGCTCGAGGGGCAAGATGGCTACCACAGAGGCCTTCATGAATTTCTCGAAGTATATCTTGGCCTTCAGCTTGGGAAATACATCGGAGTAGGGGAGAACATACTCTGGCCTTGTATAGAATACCGTTGATAATATAATAATTCCAGATTCGTAACTGCAATCTTGTTAGCTTCGGGCCTTCGGGCAAATTAGCTATGCCTTGCAATAATTCCATAATTGAACTCCGCCAGTCGGTTTTTGGTATGCAAAGGACCTCTGTCGGAGGGATTTGGGGCACCGAAAGGGAGGCAAGCTCTTCATAAAAAGCCCCTTCCGGAATATCTATGGCTCCAGCTACAACTTTTGCCAAGATATCAGCTTGTACATTGTCGGCTCTTGGGATGCTTTGAACAGAAATCCCTTTAAATGCTGCTTCAATCTTGTGGATTTCTTCTAGATATTTAGCAAGTTGCGGATGCCGAACTTGGAAACTTTTATCCACGTGCCCTGCTACAAATTGGGAATCTTTTTTATAACAACTTTTGTAGCACCAAGGGCATGTGCCTTTCGAAGGCCTAGCAAAATTCCTTCATACTACGCAATATTATTGGTGGACTTAAAGTTGAGCCTTGTGGAGTACATTTCTTTCTGTCCTAAAGGTGAAATTATCACCGCTCCAACACCTGCTCTGGATGCTTGAAAAGCTCTATCGGAGTATATTGTCCATATTCCTTCACTTGATTCTTTCGTAGCCCATACTGCAGATGGAGTCCATTTTGCTACAAAATCAGCCACCACCTATGACTTGATTGTTGTTCTTGCTACAAAGGAGATGCCGAAGGGATCTACTCAACGGCCCATTTTCCAATTCTCCTTGTAGAATCTTTGCTTCAGAGAATATCTCCCAGAGGATAAGAAGTTGGTACAATTACATTATGTGCTAGAAAATAATGTGGTAATTTCCTCGAAGCCATTACTAGAGCATAAGTGAATTTTTCCAACTCAGAGTATCTGGTTTTTGCTCCGGATAAGGCTTCTGATACAAAATATACTGGATTTTGTACCAACTTCTCATTGAAATCCATTTCTCAAACAAGGACCGCACTAACAGCGGAGCCTATAGCTGTAAGATAGGAGAAGAGTTTCATCTACAATGGGCACAATGAGTGTTGCAAGGTTGCTTAGATAATCTTTAATATCATCAAAACTCTTCTGGCACTCTAGTGTCCATGCAAAATCTTCGAACCCTTTCAAGGCTTTGAATATTGGGAGGCTCTGCTCTGTGGACCTTGCTAGAAATCTACTAAGGGATGCGAGGCATTCGGCAAGCTTCTGAACATGCTTCAAATTTTCCAGCGGGGCCATTCTCTACAGTGCACTTATTTGAGTTCGGATAGCTTCGATGCCCCTGCTCGAAACTAAATACCCTAACAATTTCCCAGCTTGAGCCCCGAAGATACATTTTTTTGGCGTTGAGGCGAACTCCACATACTCGGAGGCTCTCGAAAGTTACTGCTAAGTCTAGACTATGTTAGTGCTTTAAAGCACTCTTTATTACAATGTCATCCATATAGGCTTCGACATTACGGCCTATTTGGTGACCCAGAGCTTTAGCAAATAATCTTGAAAAAGTTGCCCCAGCATTTCTTAAGTCGAAGGGCATTCTTACATAGCAAAAGACTCCCGAAGGAGTTACAAAGCTTGTCTTGGCTTCGTCTTTGCATTTTAACCATATTTGATGATATCCGGAGTACTCATTGAGAAAGCTCAAAAGCTCGGAGCCAGTAGTGGAGTCAACTAATTGATAAATGCAGGGCATGAGGTAGGGGTCACGTGGGCATGCTTTATTCAGGGATGTGAAGTCAATACACATGCGCCACTTCCCGGAGGCCTTTTTCTTTACGAAGACTGGGTTGGCTAACCACTCCATATGAGCCACTTCTCTAATGATCCCGGCCTTCAACAATTTTTCCACTTCTGCTTTAGCAAGGCTCGCCCTCTCTATTGATAATTTGCTGAGCCCTGGCGAACAGGTCGAACCCTTGGGTTGACGAGTAGGCTATGCTTTATGATACTTCGGTCAACTCCAAGAATGTCTTCATCGGACCAAGCAAAGACATCCAAATTTTATGTAACTACTTCTTCTAACGAAGTAGCGATTTCTGGAGGCAATTCCTTGCCAAACTAGATAGGATAATCTTTGTCATCTTTTACAATGATTTTTGATACAATTTCTCCTTTGGGGCTTGCCCTAGGGGAGGACATCTTCAAGAATTCACTTGACACAGGAATATTCTCCGAATGGTCGTGCACGTTATTTATTTGTCGAGGGCCAAGAGGTGGACCATGGCCGTACTCTGCCCTTCATGCTGCAGCTTGGTCACTGAAGACCGTAAGCACTCCTCCTTGCGTGGGCATCTTCAAGCACAAATAATTATGATGTACCACGGCTCCAAATTGATTTAACGTGCCCCTTTCGAAGATGACATTATAGGCATAGGGGGCATCAACTATGTCGAAAATCACTTCTTCCGTTCTAGCCAAGAGCCCCTCTCCGAAGGCAACCTCGAGGCGTATATGGCCGAGTGCATCGAGAGGAGGTCCTGCGAAGCCTTGAAGCGGATGAGCTACTAGAAGGAGATGTTTCCGTGAGATACATAGCTGGTCGAAGGCCTGAACGAAGATGATATCCGTGGAGCTCCCGCCATCAACCAGCACTCTCCAGACTTCCATTCCTGCAATATCAGTAGTGATAACAAACGGGTCCGCATGAGGAAATTTTATACCCGCTGCATCGGCTGAGGAGAAATATATAGGCACGTGGGACCACTCGGGCATTTCAGCAGCCGACAAGGAGGTCCCAATGTGCTCTACTTCATGAACATACTCCCTCCTTTGCCTTTTTGATATGCTGCCCAGGGTTCCTCCTCCGGAGATGGGAAGAACCACTCTTTTGTCGCAGTCTTGTGTATCATATGGCTTAGGGGTTGGCATAACACTGGCCACCGAAGGTTGTCTTGGGGCTTCGAATATGTCTACATGTATGACGGTTTGTACCGGCTCCGGACGTGCCTCGGGAGGGGCTCGGTCAAGAGTGCCTCGACCAGAACTCCTTTCGAGGTACTCGCTCCTCAGAGCTAATATAGAATTACATGCATCGGTATCATGGCTTCAATTCTCACTGTGGACACAGCAGAAGAAGGCTTGGCCTTTGCCATCTGGCTTCCCCGGTGACCTCCAGCCGCTGACCTTGCTTCTCGAAGTCTGTGGATTCTTAGGGGGAAATTTCGACGAAGATGGGGCAATGTTCAAAACTTCGAAGTGAGGATGCTTTTGCCCTCTTCGTCTGTCATGCTGGTTGTCGAAGTGGTACCCTTGTGAAGGAGTTGAAGTATTCACTTCAAGTTTAACTTCTTGGATGGTTGGTGTAGATGAAGCCATCCTTCCTCCGACCTAGCATACTCCTCAAAATAGGCCATTAACTGCGCTACCGAGGAAATATGCTTCCGGTGAAGCTTGTCGAGGAGGCTTGCATTTGTGACTCCTTCCCGAGCCGCATCAACCACAGATGATGCGGACATCCCTCTTATTTGCGACTTCGTATGAGCGAAGCACTTGAAAAACTACCGCAAAGTTTCTCCAGGTTGCTGCTTTACCTGAAAAAGACTTCCGATAGACATAGGGGGCACAAATATACCTCGGAAGTTGCTTATGAACTTCTTCCTTAATTGTTCCCAAGACTTAATTGATCCTAGTTTCAAAGTCCAGAACCAACGCAGAGTGACTCCTTCGAGCGCAAGGGGGAAGCACTTCGCCATTGTGTCTCAGACACCTCCGCTAGCCTCGATTGCTAAACCATATGAGCGGGAAAATTCCGATGGATCTTGCTCTCCAGAATACTTACAATGTTTCGAAGTTCTAAACTTAGGGTTGAAGCGCACCTTCTGCAAGTCTGGGTGTAACGGACATTCATCATCAAAAGAAGCATTCTCAGTGCTTCTTAGAACCTCAGATGCTTCAGGATAGAAGGCAAGATCTTATTCTTGAGGCACCTCTGGAATAGCGAGGCTAGCTTGAGGACGAAGCCTGTCCACAGCTTCCTGTCTCCACCTTGTCAATTCGGCCTGAAGATGGGCCATCTGGGTTGCCACATCATCAGGACTATCTTCATTTCTTCTGAAGGGGACCTTCGGGTCTTGAGAACTGAACAAGTCAGTTCAAAGCACAGTCGGAGCCATAGGAGAGGCTCTATCGGTTCGAAGCATAGATGGAGTCCCAAGAGGGGCTTCGTATGCTCGAGGAAGACTGTTTGTTTCTTGAGTTTGAGGTGGGGGATCACGGAGGGTCCTCCGACCTCGACAGTGTTCAAAGTTTTTAACCGAGAGGTCCAAGAAGACCTTCGGAGGGGACTAGTGCCTAGGCTCCTCTTAGGAGGCATGGCTCTAGGAAAGGATTGGTAGAGAATGAAGTTTTTGTATGAGGTTCCCCACGGACGACGCCAACTAGTGGCGTAAAAGATTACGCTAATAGGTTTAGGAAACTAAGTGTTTGACAAATGAAGTGTTTGTTTGAGTAAACTATTCCAAGCCTTTGAGATGGATAATAGCTTGAGATAGTTCGAAGTATGTATTGAATATATGAGTATTTGATCCCCTTTACAGATTGAATAGGGGTATTTATAGACCGAATGCATGAGAAAAGACATCTTTACCGACTAATTACAACTGACTAAGAAGATACTACTTAGTATTCTTCGTAGGGGTAAAAGAGTAAAAAGATAATCTAATTAGTGAGAAAATAACTCTTCTGTCCTTGCTGGCAACCCCCCTTCCGGTGAAGAGGCTTCGGGAGGCTTTGCTACACCGAAGCTTTGATGGAGATCTCTGGTGTTTGAGGCTCCAAACCGACGAAGGCTCATTGCCTATATGGCCTTCAGAGAACAGAGTTCTGAACAGTGTTAACTCGAAAGGTCATGGATTGTCGAAGATGAAATATTTTCCCCCAACAATTGATTTTGTGGATAAAACTGTTTTCTTGCTCAGAAATGACTCTGATTTCTTGATCACTTAGCTTTACATGGACAATATTATATTTGGTGGTTCACTAATGAGCTTGTGTCCAAGTTTTCTGAGAAGATGCACAAAGAGTTTGAAATGAGGATCATGGGTGAGCTCAAGTACTTCCTAGGGATCTAGATCAAGCAGACCAAGGAGCGCATCTTCATCCACTAGAGCAAGTACATGCGAGACATGCTAAAGAAGTTCAACTTCGGTGGAGAGCTGAAGCCTCAGATGACCCCCATGGGCATATCTAGGGTCCTGGACAAGGACGAGAGCGACATTAAGGTTAATGAGAGAGATTATCGAGGGATGATCGGTTCACTTTTATACCTAACGACGACGAGACCGGACAACCAGTTTGTCATAGGATTGTACGCCCGGTTCTATTCTTCACTGCGTGTGTCTCATCGTCAGGATGTGAAGCACATTTTTAGGTACCTTACCTACGTGTCCGATCTCAGCCTTTATAATTCAGCTTTATCATCTCTTGATTCTGTGGTTTTTCGGATGGCGACTTTGGTGGGTGTTGGTTGGATCGCAAGTAGACTTCTGGTATTTGCTAGTTCCTTGGTGCTTCGCTTGTTACTTAGTCTTCGTGTAAGCAATCTAGAGTTGCGCTTTTCACCACAGAGGCTAAGTATGTAGATGTTGCTAGCTACTGCTCCCAATTGGTTTGGATGATTTCCACTCATAGAGATTTTGGGTTGTCTTTCCCTGCTAGAGTACCTTTGTTTTGCGACAGCACCAACGCGATTAGTGTAGGGAAAACCCATGTCTTCATTCAAAAAAAATATTTGAGAACCCAAGTGGGGTTTGCATTGTGGTTTTATCTTAGTGATGAGTGATTGACAAGTTTTTTTGATTTAATGGTCTGGATTTGTCATTGGCTATTTGGGTTCACCGATGGGATCGGTGTGAATTGAGATGTGTGTTGTGTGGAGATTTGTGTTTTGCTTCACTCATGTTGTGCAGGGTTGAGATGCGATGCAAATGTCAACGGCGGGTGATCAGGGTCAAACGGGGATCTTGATGCCAGAGGATCAAGGGTGTCGGGTGAAGTTGAGGAAGATCTCATGCGTACACGTGGAGATAGACCAAGATAAGGACGGATGGATGATCGAGACAACGTGTTGACCAAGTCAGTGAAAGGTAGGCTAGTGCAAGTGACAAGGAGGCTTGAGGGATCAAGAGCGGGAGAGACTTACCGGTGGTCGAGTTCAAAGATTGGTGACACGTGTCGGTGATCTAGAGGGCTTTGTCAGTTTCAGCGTAAAAGTGTTAGATCAAGATCGATGTGTCCTGAAAAGAATCCATAGTTGCTACGAAAGCTTCGAATCGGGACAAACTACCTTTAGATAGGATTTTACATTTTTAGCCATGTGAGCCTTCGAGTCTATAAAAAACCCTAGGGGTATTTGTGTCTTTTCCTATTTTTGAATTGTCTATAAAAGGCCCCCTAGTCATAGGGTTTCTATCAACTCATTCCAATGAAAATTCTGAGTTCACTTTACCCATTTCTTTTCAAAAATTTTCTTTCTTATCAATCATTTTAGCCACCGTGCTCCGGTTTTTCTCTGTGGAGCTGTGCTGCAGATTTCTCCTTGCAAATCTAGTTTTCCAGTGCTGGCCACCGCCAGCATAACAAGCAGCTGCATCTGTGCTAGCGGTTTACCATTGCACTGCCGCAATTGGTTTTTCTCTAGCCAAAAATGCGCCGCTAGTTCGTTTTCTTTTAGACGTTGCTAGGGTGCCTTGAGGTCTCTATCGAGCGGTATTCCTCGACCGGACGTGTGGGTTTCTAGCGTAGCGGCGCTTGTGCTTCCTTCATCAAGGCAGTAGCGTTCTACAGTGCACATGTCTAGGACTGCACCGAGTGGCTGAACAGTACCTCAAAGGTAAGTGTAGGTATGAGTTCTTTTCACATGTTCATCAAGCACTTTGAATCATTTTAGGAATTATTAACTATTTTTGATCTGTTTGTTTCCGCTAATTATCTGTTGAGGTGCGTTGGGTGTTGGGAGAAGGCCATTGATTCAAAAGAATTTTTTAGGCGCCCATTCACCCCCCTCTGGTCGCTACTCTTAGTCCTACACCTGGTCAGGCAATAGGAGCTACGTGGTGCTAGAGCGCTAGAGCCACGACGTGTAGGGCTGCTATACGCAGCGCATTGATGCCCAAGGCACGCGTGGTTGCTGTGGAGATCAATGCAAGCGCAAGGTGTGGGAGTCCTTCCCAGGGCGAGCGCGCGACGCGTGGACGGAGTAAACAAGGCAATACAGTGCTGCTACCAGCTGGTTCCCATCTTCTACAGTATTTCTCAAGAAAACCAGAGACCGATTTTCTTGGGGAGTCATTGGTCCGGTGTTTTTCTGGCGCTGGGACTTTTGCTTGGCGGTGTGGGTCTTGTGCTGTTCTACCGCTTGGTGGCTCGTAGCTGGTTTCACATCTGGAGCAGAAGACTCTGCGTGGAAGCGGCGGAAGCAAGCAGCGCACAGTAGCACCGCATCTGCACACTGCACAGAAGGTGTTCGGGAGAATGTATGAACTGGAGACAACAATAGAACAGTAACCTTTTCTTTCCTCGTTTTCTCGTGCACTTGTATTTATTTTCTTGATGAATTTAATTACTGCAAGTGTTTTATTTTCTGACTGCTCTACGATTGTTTATTGATATATCTCTGTATCTGTAGTGCATTTTGGATCATCTGTGAACAATTTATCTTTTGCATTTATTACAGTACAAAGAAGCATTTGTCTTGAATATTGTCTAAAAGTATTGTATGAAAAACTCAAGTGAATACACTCTAAACAAAAGCATGAGCAATCATTTTCATATTTTAGCAAATAAAAGCATCACCACTCGACTAGCATACTAGACATGGCAAGGCATGAGATGCAAAAGCTAATCAAATACTAACCAGATAAGCATATCCCACTACAAGGAGCTTCAGCAAACTTGATATGCAATTGATTCAAGCTTTTTGATTTTTTTTCCATTTTAGTGCCAGTGGTTATTTGCATGTCAACCTTATGCTAATCGACCAAGCTAAGCCTAGGTTGAAATCATCAGAAGCTTAAAGAAATGGTCTCAGCAAACACTTCAATGTCTCAGTTCATACCAAAGTGCTATGGTAAGTACTCCAGAACAAAGCAGTGCGACAAAGCAAACCCACCTGGATCTTTTCAATTCAGCATAAAACAACATGAATATCAATCATTTTCATTTCATTTTCATTCATTTTTAATTTTCAATTTTTTAATTTTCAACACAACATTTTTGATAAGATCAAGTTACGTATTAGCATCCAAGTGAAAAGGACCTAGCTACCAGGTAAGTAAAAGATATCTAAAGCACTCAACCTATTCATGCTAGTTTCTAAACTAAGCAGTGATCATTTTCAAATTTTCACAAATAAAAAGCCATGCTCATGGCAGATATCTGATGTATTCAAGCCAAGTGTAATCAACAGTATTAAAGACAATACTTCAAAGGGATAACAAATCATGTACATGTAAAAGCAATTAATCATATAACAGAAGCTCGTGCAGTGCTACACAACTCCCCCTCAACATGCTAGAAGATCTTGAATGCTCAAGGTTGGGGTGAGTGAAAAACTGTTTAGGAAACGAGCATTGTAAAACTCGAGAACCAGGTAAAGTTGTAGACTGATCATGCACAGGGTATGAGTCATGATAAAAAGTGTGTGGCCTACCTGCAAAGCGCGATCCTGGAAAATGACGAGATCTCCTAAACCATCGAGAATCAAAGCCTCTTACATGCGGTCTAGCACCATATGAGGCATGGTGTACAACATGACGGGCAAAAACTCTCATGAAACCATGGGGAGCCTCAAAATTAGTCCCTTTTTGATTGAGGAAAAATGTGATCCAAAAGTCTAGCCAATCTTAGGGGATGAGATCCCTTAAGTAGACATCTTCTAGAAGCTACTTTTACATAAAACCCCTTGGGCAATTTCAGAAATGCATATTCTGAAAATTACACTATTATTCTTAAAAGAAAAACTACAAATAGACTCCACTTTTAATATATTTTCAGAGTAAAACGACTCTAAAAATATACCAAAGGAATACACTATGAAACATAAATATTCAAACTAACACTAAACTCCTATTTATTGAATTAACAAAAAACATTTAAGGTTTCGACGGTTTTCAACAAAAATCGACAAAAGCCTCCCCTGATCATCGACGACCGTCGTCAGTCCACGAACTCGACCGCCAGCAAGTCTCTCCCGCTGTCAATCCCTCGAGCCGCCTTGTCACTTGAACTGGCTTCCCTTTCGCTGACTCGATCGACGATTCGTTTTGATCAATCTTCAACTCACGTCATGTTCGACCTCCATGCGTACATCTGAGTCCACTCTCGACTTCGACTGACACCGTCGACCATCTGGCATTAGACTCCCCGTCTAACCCTGATCCTTTGCCATCGACAGTTGACGAGTAACTCAAGCCTGCACACACAAGACAAACACAGACGCACACACCATATCCAAAACACCCAGACACACACTCATGACATCACCCTGTCAATCACTCATCATTACCTTGAATCATAGTGACAAACCTCACTATGTTCCTCAATCCCCCCCTTGATGAGTGCATTGACAACTCATGTTCAAAAAAGTGTAGAGCAAAAATTCAGCACACAAGTGACCATGAAAGCTCTAAAGAGAGCAAAATTAAGAGACATGTCACTTGACAGGAAAATAGAGCACAAACTACCTCAAGCTACCTCAAAAGCTCAAAAGATCAATAAATTCACCAAAAACTCATGACCTCTCCCCCTTTGGTAATGCAGACATCAAGATAGCCCCATGAATTGAGAAAGTAAAGTGTACATGTAATTTTTCCAGAATATGATTAAGTCCAAATATAGTACAAACATTTCTTGTGCCTCACAAACTATCCTAGCTATAGTGGATGACAGACTTGAATGTACGCAATCTAAATATTCATATGAGCAAGCATTTTGAAGTTTAAGCAAATAAAAGCATCACTACCCAGACTAGCATACTAGACATGGCAAGGTAAGGGATACAAAAGCTAGTCAAAAACAAACTCAAAAAGCACACCCCACTACAAGGAGCTGCAAAAAACTTGATATGCGAGAAAATTAAACTTTTTATTCTTTTTTAATGCCAGGGGTTATTTGCAAGTGAACCTTATGCTAACCGATGAAGCCAAGCCTAGGATAAACCATCAAAAGCTTAAGGCATTGATCATGGTATACACTTCAATGTCCCAGTTCAAACCAAAGTGCAATGGTAAGTAGTCTAGAACAAAGTAGTGCGACTATGCAAACCCACCTGGATCTTTTCAATTTTATCACAACTTTAGCATTTTTTTGTTTCATTTTCATCATAGTTATTTTTCAATTTTTCAATTCAATTTTTTTTATTTTTAAGCATAGCAAGATCAAGTTGCGTATGAGCATCCAAGTGGAAAGGACAAAGCTATCAAGTAAGAAATGAATAGCAAAAGCACTCTAGCCTATTCATGCTAGTTTCCAGACTTAGTAGTGACCTTTTTTATATTTTCACAAAGAAAATCCATGCTCAAGACATATAGATAGGTGAGTTCATTATAAGCACAATGAAACAGTGAATACAAGACATGATTGTAAAGTGCACACACAAGCATGTACAAGTGAAAGCAATTAATCATATTTCAGAAGCATATGCAAAAGTACACAACTCCCCCTCACATGATGCCATAAGGATGACAAATGCCAAGCTCTCCCCTCAAAAATGAAAAACGAGAAGCATCGATAGGCTTGGTGAAAATATTTGCATGCTAATTCTGAGTATAGACAAACCGCAATTCAATATCGCCCTTTTAATTGTGATCTCTTAAAAAGTGATAACGCACGTCAATGTGTGTGGCGCCCTGATTTACCAAATCGGGACATTATTGAATTTACAAAGAAAAATAATAATACAAGAGTTTCATCATGCGACAACGTACATACGACAAGCATTCATGGTACGCAGACCATATTATTACAAAAGAGTGAAATTAAAATAATAAAAATAAACTGCATGACGAACGGCTTCTTCAGGATCTTTCTTCTTGACTGGGTCGCTACTCCAGACCATCCTCGTAGTAGGCATCCTCTGAATTGTGTGTCCAACGGGTATGAGTAAAAAGAGTACTCAACAAGCCACCGCGAATGCAAGTAGTAATGCAAGATAATGATGAAGGAAAGATAATGGCTAAAAGTGCGGAAAAGTACATTTTTCAGTTATTGCATTTAGTGTAGTCAAATTTAATCATGCGGAATAATAAACATGAACATCAATAATACCATCTAACTCGAGGAGTACGTTTTCC
This sequence comes from Zizania palustris, assembly GCA_019279435.1. Classification (NCBI taxonomy): domain Eukaryota; kingdom Viridiplantae; phylum Streptophyta; class Magnoliopsida; order Poales; family Poaceae; genus Zizania; species Zizania palustris. The sequence continues at coordinate 705,642 of JAAALK010000085.1, read as the reverse complement.
CTCCTCGCACAACAGTCCTTACATGTCAAACCATCATGCACATCCATTCCAAAAGTAAACTAACTGTGGGATGTCACGCAACCCGCCCTTGATCGTGGGCTTGGCTTTTCGAAAAGATTTATGACTCTGATCAGAGGTGTACTACTGTAGCCACAAGGCACACACTCATCATAAACACCAAAGTGTAACGAGATGACCCATACCACGGGAACTCGTGCCAAAACTTCAGCATGAAATGCTGCAAGCGATAACCACCCGCTCTAGGTTTCGCCGGCGCGTCGGGCCGCATCCCGGCTAACGTCGCACCCCCTTTTGCGCCACATCGGTAAAGCCACCCGCGGGTGTAGCTTGACCCATCTCTAAATGGTGGCCTCGGTTTGGAACACTCCATACCTTAGTTAGGACTTACCCATTAGACTTGTGGTTAGTACGGAAGTGTATTGCAACAGATCCCTCAGACCGGTCCTTATAGTGCCTCGGGTGCTACCGACCAATGCCCTATCTTGCACCCGGAATCCACCATGCAGACACTCACAACCAAAACTCTATCACCAACAGAATTCCAAAGATAAGAATAACGGGGATCATATAGTAGAACCAAGTTGCTACGACTCATTTTTAATCCTATAGCAATAATGTCGATACATTGGACACTAGCTAATAATACTAATCATATGGTAACAAGGAGTTTAGGCTAGATAGCATGGCTTGGGTTGCACATCAAGGTCGGGGGATCCTAATAAACATATTGTAAGGGTTTCATTTCACTAATGCATGTGTATCCTATGTGTTTTAGAGATAGCTTAATAAAACATGGGTTCAATATGCTCAAAAGATTGGTTTGGTGACTTGCCTTGTTCAGCGAAAGGGGAGGGAGGTACTTTGGGAAAGTATTCCGGCTCCTCGGCGGCGTCGTAGTCTTTCCGGTACGAATAAAATAAACATAACATTCAATTAAACAATCCAAAAACCACACAACATGTATATAAGTTTAGATTGGTTTGAACCAAGGAAAAATAAAGTTGTTAAGTTTCTGAAATTCATTTTATGAATATTTTAAAATGAACTTTAATGAAATATTGTCCTTTATAAAAGAGGTAATAATGTGAACAATTGTATTTTAAATTTTCTAACTAATTTAAAATAAGAGGTCCAGTGTAAACCTAGTGATTTTATTATCCTAACATGAAAAGAATAAAACATAATTTTTTTTCTAAAATTGAAATGAGCCAATTTGTAATTTACCCTAAAGAGCATTTGAATACTTTATAAATAAGCATGAAATAATCAAAGTAAACATACTGTTTTTATTGCATTAACATGTGGAGAATAAAATTATAAATTTTCTGGAATTGAAATGATAATTTTTGGAGTTAAAATGCGCCATATATGAATTTTATAAGTTTAAAACAATTTTTGGAAATTTATTTAAATCAAAAACGGTCTCGGGTCCACGGTGAACCGGGCTCACTGTGAACTCGCGCACTGTGCGCATGCGCCGGATCGAGATCCACCGTTGGATCGTGATCGGGCGGCCACGGGCGAGGCGGGGGAGTTAAGTTGATGTGGACGGCTGAGATTAAAACATTGAAATGGTACGCGATGGACGGGCCAAATGTGATGCGAGATTTAAATACTAACGAACGGCTCAGATTAGAACGTAATGCTTCGCCGAGATCTAACGGATCCGATTAAACCGCACGAGGGATTTAATCACCACCGTCGGATCCAGATCGCATGGTTGCGATTGAATCCGACACGGCACAGGTACTCGACCTGTGCCGGTCGTCTTCTCCGGCGACGGCGAGGGGTCCTAAGGGCTAAAATGAAAAGAGGGCACTATGGGGATCATGAGGGTACCTTAGGCGAGGCGAGAGGTCGTCGGAGCATGGCCGACGATGAGGGTAGACGGCGGAGGGGTACGGGTTCCTCATCGGCGATGGCGTTCCGGTGGGGTTCGTCGGCGATGAGAGGTGGCCGAGGTTGGGGAGGTGTCGGCGGTCACGGAGGTGGGGTCATCGAGGACAGAGGGGGACTCCGGCGACGGTGAGCGGTGGCTGGAGCGAAGGTGGCGGAGTGGCGTTTAAGGGAGCGCCTCGGGCGTTCTTATCAGTCTAAGCGCGAATGAACGTGTCGGCTGGACGCGGCGAAGGTGTGGGGTTTAAATAGAGGCACTGGCGGGGCAGAGGGAGCGCAATCGGGGGGGGCGAGAGTAACGCTGGTGAGCTCTTACCATGCATGTGAGCGACATGGGTGATTGCGCGTGGGTTAATGGGGGGGGAAACGGCCGGCGCGTCGCGGGGGTGTTAATGGCGTCGTTGAATTAACGCGAGAGGGCCGGCGGGGGCAGATCCGAGGCGGGATTGGGGGCCGGCGAAGTTAGGGGGGTTGGCGCGAGGTGGACGACGGGTCTGACAGGTGGGAGCCACCAGGCTGCGGGTATGGGCGCGACAACGGACGGGGCTGATGGGTGGGGTCGGGTTTGGTTGAGAGCGGGGTGGTGCCGACAGGTGGGGCCAAGGTGGCGGGTGGGCGCGCGCGCGGAGGGAGAGGGCCACTAACAAGTGGGGCTCGGGAGTCAGTCAAAAGCGCGGGAAGGGAGCGGGCTGGGCCGGCTAGGGGAGAGACAAGAGGGGGAAGGGGCCCGTTACTGTTTCAATTCTTTTCCAAATAAAAATAATTACAGAAATTGATTTAAAATATTTGGGCTACTTCCAAGGGTCATTAAAATTTGTAAAAATTCTCAAAAATATATCTTGGTCTTGGGAACTCATACAAAATTTTCTAGCCTCTGGTTTAGTCATATCAACTAGGTTCTAGTTCAAATAGGCTAAGAAGGGCATTAAAGGTATTTCTTATTTAATTAATCCCAAGAAAATATATTAAATGATATTTTTATTTCTTTGAAATTTTGGGGTGTTACAATGTGTTTGGTCCTAGAATGTTGTACTAGGTTGTTTGCTAAACTGATTGCACTTATGTTATCGCAAAATAATGGAACACGTGAAAAATCCAACCCAAAGTCCCGCAAAGTAGAAAACATCCACAAAATCTGTGCGCAACAGCTAGCGGCAACTACATATTCAGCCTCGGCTGTAGACTGTGCAACGCTAGACTATTTGCGTGATAACACACAACAGATGAACCCAGAAAATGACACGTCCCAGAAGTACTCTTGCGATCAATACGACATGCATCCAGCAAAGTCAGCGTCAGAAAAAGCTCACAAGCATAATGAAGATGATGCAGAATACCAAATACCGAATTCAAGAGTGTGCTTGAGGTACCTTAAAATGCGCTTGACAGCTTGACGATGTGAAGCCCTGGGAGAAGCCTAATAACGAGCGCACAGACACACGGCAAAGTGTATGTCCGGCCTCGTAGTCATCAAGTAGAGAAGGCAGCCGATCATGCTGCGATACTCCTTCTAGTCCACTTCTTCTCCGTCTTCATCTGGATCAAGTGAAACAGAAGTACCCATCGGGGTAGCAAGAGGTTTAGCGTCAAACATGTTAAAAAATTTAAGCAGGTCTTTAGTGTATTTTGTTTGATGGACAAATGTTTCTAGTTTGCTTTGTTTGATTTGCAAACCCAGGAAGAAAGTCAGCTCGCCCATCATCGATATCTCGAATTCCCTGCTCATGGATTCAGCAAACTCGGTGACAAGAGTATGAGATGAACCACCAAAAATTATATCATCAACATATATCTGAACGAGTAAAAATCTTTGCCATGCATGAGAGTGAACAAAGTTTTGTCAACAGAACCCATTTTGTACCCGTGCTCAATCAAGAACGTCCTAAGGCGGTCGTACCAGGCCCTCGAAGCTTGCTTGAGCCCATATAGAGCTTTGTGAATTTAAAGACTCTATGGGGGTACTTGGGATTTTCCAAGACAGGAGGCTGCTTGACATACACATCCTCTCCTATGAAACCATTTAGAAAAGCGTTTTTTACATCCATTTGAATGAGTTTAAAGTCATGTGAAGATGCAAAAGCAAGCAAGATCCTAATGGCCTCAAGTCGAGCTATCGGTGGAAAAGTTTCTCCAAAATCAACCCCCTCGACTTGAGAATACCCTTGAGCCAATAGCCTAGCTTTGTTTCTCACTATCGCTCCATCATCCCCTTGTTTGTTTTTGAAAATCCATTTTGTTCAAATGATGTGAATGTTAGGGGGTGGATCAACGAGAATCCAGACTTAATTTCTATCAAAATTTTCAAGTTCCTCATGCATGGCGTTGTTCCAACTCGCATTACACAAAGCATGACTAACATCCAATGGTTCAAAATTTGCAACAAAAGCAGAATCAATGAAATGAGCATGAGATCGGGTTTCTCGTTCATTTAGCTCACTGATGATCTAATCCGGAGGATGCATTCTTTGAATACGAAGCGGTGCTTCTCTCTGCAACAGAATCTCCCCCTCAACTCTTGCCGAAGTTTGGTCCAAACTCTCAAAAATATAATCTTCAGGTCCTCTTGTTGAAGTAGTCGAAGCTTCTGGAGTTGTTGTAGAGAGTGGTAGTGGTACAGCATCAGGATCTTCATCATCTGATAGATCGTCTTCCTCAAAAAGTGTTTCACTCATATCGTGTTCACTTGCAGATTCAAAGTTAGTACTAACACATGGAGAAGTTTCATCAAAAGTTACATCACAAGATTCAACCATAGTGTTAGTTTCAAGATTGAAAACACGATAAGAGTGACCATGCAAAGAATAACCCAAAAAAATGCCATCAGATGTGCGGGTTCAAATTTGTCCAAATTACCTTGCGTTAGGATGAATCAACGGCATCCAAACACTCTGAAGTGAGTGACCTTGGGCTTCCTCCCAAAGCAAAGTTCATAAGAAGTCACATTCAGTAAAGAGCGCAAAAAGATCCTGTTGGAGATGTAGCATGTTGTACTCATGGCTTCAGCCCAAAATTTTCTAGGAGTCCTATGCTCGTTGAGCATCGTACTAGCCATATCCACAAGTGTGCGATTTTTCCTCTTAACCACACCATTTTGTTGAGGGACTCTAGGTGCAGAAAACTGGTGTTCAATTCCATGTTCAAGGCAAAATTCTGCAAAATAGCTATTTTTAAACTCGGTGCCATTGTCGCTTCGAATAGCTTTCATTGCACCAGGGAGTTCATTGAATAGCCTCAGTGCTAAGCTCCAAAAGTGTATGAACACTTCATCCTTGCTCACAAGAAAGAAAACGCAAGAGTAACAAGAGTAGTCGTCTACCACAACAAGTACGTACCATTTGTCGCCTAATGAGCTAACCCAGGATGGACCGACAGTATCCATGTTAAGAAACTCACCAGGCCGCTCAGTCATTACCATGTTTATGGGGGAATGCGAGGCGGCAACCATTTTTCCAAGATGACATGGAGCACAAATGAGGTTCTTCTCAAATTTTAGCTCGAGCAATCCTCGGATGAGTCCTAGGGCACTCAATCTTGCAAGAAGATCAAAGCTCATGTGCCCTAGTCTCATATGCCATATCCAAAGCTTAGAAGATGGTTTAGCTAAAAGGCAATGAGAAGATCCAAAAGACTCAGAGAAATCAGCTCCAAAAACTCTCCCTACTCTCAAGATTTTGCAAATGAAAGCACCAGAAGAATCTAGCACATAAGAGGCATCACAATGAAAATGAACCTCAAATCCCTCATCAAGTAATTGTGAAACAGAAAGTAAATTGTACCCTAAGTCCTCAACCAAAGCAACATTTGGCCATGAAGCATAGGTCATTGAAGTCCTTCGTCTTTTCCTTCTTTTCTTCATTTTTGTCTGGTTCATATTCATCAGAACTTGGTTCTTCACTCGAGGTGTTGTCGATGTCACTGAGTGCAGCCACGAAAGCTCTAGCCATCCTTTTTGCCACTTTTCCTCTTTTGCCTTTCAAGAATGATTTTTTGTCTCTTTTCTGATATTTGTGTTCATGTTCATTCCAGGCTTTCAGTTTTGGGCAATTAGCTTTAATGTGATTAAGATCACCGCACTCAAAACACCCTTGAGAGCCTCCTCTTCTTTGATCTCTTCTATCATTGTAGAACCTAGTGGACTTTTTGACTATAAGAGCAAGCTCTTCATCGTCCAATGTGTCCACTTGTTCCTTTGTGATAGAGACCAAAGAAGACAAGGCAAAACCCCTAGATAAAGCACAAACTCCAGAAACATTACCTCCAGATGAGGTGCCACTACCGGAACTAGAAACTAGTTCCATGGATTGTGGCAAAGAGTTCCCAATCCTAGAACGAGATGCCTTGGCAATCTCGGTGGACTTTAGCTTACTAAACAGTTCATCGCATGTCAAAGTATCAAAATTCATAGACTCTTCAATGCTTGAGATCTTTACTTCCCATATGCTACGATCAAGAGCATAGAGAAGTTTTATCGCCCTACCATGATCAGAGTAAGCTAGCATCCCAGTGGAGCGCAAGTTACTAATAATTCCATCAAAGCGTGCAAACATGGCATCTATAGATTCGTCGGGGCCTTGCATGAACATTTTATATTCTTGGTTATATGCGCTCTGCCTCCTAGCCTTAATCCGAGAAGTGCCCTCATGAAATGTTCTCAAAGTCGTCCAGATCTCATGTGCAGTTCTAAGGTGTTGGACCCTATCAAACTCGTTGAGACTCAGACTGAGGAACAATATGTTTCTAGCCTTGCTATTGCATTCGTACTGTGACTTCTCAGTCTTTGAGGTACGAGTTTCAGGGATCACATATTGGGAAGCAACAATGTCCCAAATTGCACTTCCTTGGCTCAATAAATAAGCCTCCATGTGCACCTTCCAATAAACATAATCTCGACCATCAAACATTGGAATCTTAGTGTTCTTGTCCATGTCGCCACAAGGATCACAAACCGGTTAAGGTGAACTGGTGATCTAACCGGCTCTGATACCAATTGTGGGATCGGAATGGCGACTAGAGGGGGGTGAATAGGCGCCTCGACAAATTCTCGCAAATATGAAGGCCTGTTCAGAACACCCCAACACTCCTCTAACATTACAGAATCAGATTTGCACTCACTGTACACAACCAGAACAGAATTCAACCTCAATCAAGATTTTTGTCTAAATCGGAGTTTGAACGGTTGATCTATATTGTCGGTATTTTAAACTCCGAAATACAGCTGCTATTTCGGCAAATGATCAGTCGACAAGAAGGTGTCGATCAATGAAACTCCAACAGGTTTTAGAGAATCAGAAAAACACTCAGAAATTCAAATCAAGTTTCAGAACCTGAATTGGATTGACACTATTAACTTCAATGCATGACTTTGAGTTTGTTCTGATTAAATTTGCACACTTTGAAGTGTGATCAGATCTGAGAACAGACTAAAAACAACAAACTCATAATCTCATTCTAAAATTCAGATAGAACAACCATTTCTGAAAACAACATGAGGATGAATAGTATCAATAGATTTCAAAACAAACCACAGAATGATTCTTTTATCTATACTGACTCCAATTTGAAAAACTGAATTTAATCTCACAAATGTCTTCAGGACAGGATCTAGTTGAAGAACCAAATGTGCTCAGTTGTATTCATAGAATTTCAGAAAACAACACAGTAGATACACTAAACAGTGATTAGTGTAAAAATTGATTTTCAATCAGTGAAGACAAACATTTCAAAGATGATTCAGATTCTTTTACTTAAGATCATAGATTATATTTCCTTTCCTGATTGAAATGTTAGAATCTGTCTTCAGTGTACAATTTGTAATAAACACCCAACTAGCTGAAACATATCAGAACAATGTACTGCTATACAGAAACAGTAACTATAAGAAATTACAGAACACAATTAAGAATTAGAGCAAGTAATGATGTATCTACATTATGTATTAGATCAATATGGATGACATAAAAGATCTAAAGTTGACACATCAGACACTGAAATGAGCAAAATTATAGATCAGACAAGAAACATGAAACTGAATTGCTACAGAGAACTTTTACTGAAAATAACTCAAAACTGAATTAATGCTCAAGTGTTTTTGCTGAATCTATTCATCCCATTAGATAGAAGATTAGGCATGGATAAGATAAAGCATATCCAGACAGCGCAGATTAACAAAACTTAGAAAATCAGTTTGCAGTATACTCTCAGGTTGACAAAATTTTGATGGTGAACAGAGCTATTACAGAATACACAGTTGATAGATCAAACAAGCAATGAACTAAAACTGTTGTAGCAGTTCAGAACAGCAATACAAAATCTATATGACCAGAATGATGAAATCACAGGTAACAACACTTTTTACTCAGAATTGATATACCAGAGCCAACACAGTGATTTCACACCAATCAGAGAATAACATCTATAACTGACAAACTCAACCAGCTGAAGAAAAATATGGCAGGACGAAATATCTAATCAAATCTGAAATCACTATTTTAAACTAATCAATGGACAAATATCTCTTTGGATCATACACTGAATAGCTATAATGCATATCATCAAACAGTGAATAGGCCACATAAATTTCAGACTAGATGGATCAACTAATTAGAGATGATATAGAAAATTGATAGAACACCTTCCTTGTAACACATCCACAACATACCAGAATATAACAACAGTAGGAAAGTATCAAAAATCAACATCCAGTGAGACACATCCACCAGAAGAAATCCCAACACATATGGCAAAAGCAGAAGTCAGACAAACTCACACTAGATTATGACACAAAAAGTTGAGATGTACCTTCAGATAATCACAGAGAAGTGCAATCTGACTTCCTCTTCTCTATACAGCTACTGAATCCTCTATAGCATATCAGGGACAAAAGAACCAGTGTCTATGTCTTGGATTTCTTGTGAGCCACACCAAGAACAGCAGCAAGAACACATCACACAGGTTGCAAACTCCAAACGTAGGCATCAATCCCAAAGCAAAATCAGCCCAAAACTCCTTACTCGCTATAGAATCGGCACAGGCGCTACACAAACTGTTCACCGTAAGGTCAATCCTCCGAAACAGTAATTAGTCCCTTTTTATTGAGGAAAAATTTGATCCAAAAGTCCAGCCAACCTTAGGGGATGAGATCCCTTAAGTAAACATATTCTAGAAGCTACTTTTACATAAAACTCCTTGATTGGGCAATTTCAGAAATGCATATTCTAAAAATTACCCTATTAGTCTTAAAAGAAAAATTACAAATAGACTCCACTTTTAATATATTTTCAGAGTAGAACCAGACTAAAAATATACCAAAGGAATACACTATAAAACTGAAATATTCAAACTAACACTAAACTCCTATTTATTGAATTAACAAAAACTTTTAAGGTTTCAACGGTTTTCAGCAAAAACCGACAAAAGCCTCCCCTGATCGTCGACGACCGTTGTCAGTCCGCGAACTCGACCACCAGCAAATCTCTCTCACTCTCGATCCCTCAAGCCACCTTGTCACATGAACTAGCTTCTTTTCGCTGACTCGATTGATGCTTCGTCTTGATCAATCTTCAACTCAAGTCCTGTTCGACCTCCATGCGTACATCTGAGTCCACTCTCAACTTCGATTGACACCCTCGACCATCTGGCATTAGACTCCCCATCTAACCCTGATCCTTTGCCATCGATAGTTGATGAGTAACTCAAGCCTGCACACACAAGACAAACACCAACACACACACCATATCCAAAACACCCAGACACAAACTCATAACACCACCTCACTATGTTCCTCACAGTTTTATTGGATTTTTGCTGAGGAGTTTCCTTTGGTGAACGAAGAGCTTTCTTAATAGGTTGAGTAGGATTCTCAGCTTTTTGTGTGGTGTCTACCTGGGCTCTTTCTTTATCAAGGGTAGTGGGTGGAGTGAACACAGTTTCGCTCGGAGTGTTTGAAGTGGTTCCCTCATAGCCCAACCCTAGAGCTAACCCTACCCTGTCAGCACACAATTTTGTTTTAGCCAAAAGCAAATCCATCCTATCCTTTCCTTCAGTGCATTTTTCAACCACGGAGAGAAGATAATTATTTTCACATTTTAGTTTTTCGACTTGCTCTCTAGCAAAGTTGAGTTGGTCCTTAAGGGTGATGTAGGTTGGACAAGCTGGCTGCACATCCTTAGAACACTCAGCACTCTCCAATCTAGCCTTGAGTTCATCAACATGACAATCTCTCAAATTAATTCTTTCAACAAGGACAATTCATGCATTCGTTGATGACAACAGAACTAGACTCCACCTCCAAAAGCTGCTTTTGAGTACTTTCAAGTTGTTCAATAACTTGAGCATGAGTAGTACACAGCTGAGCAAGTTCGTTAATAACAACAAGACATGACTCACATTCGGCATCATCATACTTAGATTTCAAAATTGCAAGTTCAATAGAAATAGTTTCAAGTCTGAATTTTAGTTCTATTCGTTCTTTAGCAACAAGTTTAAGTAATCTATCATGAGAACAGACGACATCATGCAATTTATCATTTTGAACAAGAAGTTGATCATGGGATAGATATACCTCAGAAGTGTCGAGCTTGTCGCTGCTATGGTTGCCATCGACCATGAAGAAAAGTCCGGTGAGATCCATTGTCTTCTTCTCCTTCTTCTCCTTCTTGGGAGGTTCCTCCTCTTCTGAGCTTGGCTCCTCGCTTGATGTACCGTCGATGTAACTGAAGGCGGCCACAAAAGCTCTGGCTACTCTTTTAGCCACTTTTCCGTGCTTCCCTTTGAAGTAAGGTTTCTTGTTCCACTTATGGTGCTTGTGCTCATTTTCATTTTTCATTTTTAATTCAGGGCAATTCGCTTTTATATGAGAAAGGTCTCCACATTCAAAACATCCCTATGACCCTCCTCTCCTTTGGTCTCGTCTATCATTGTAGAAGCGGGTGTACTTCTTGATAATGAGAGATAGCTCCTCATCATCTAGAGTGTCCACTTGTTCTTTTGTGATAGAGACAAGGGAGGACAAGTCAAAACCACCAGAATAAGAAAAAACTACAGAACCACCAGAAAAGTTACCTCCACATGAGGTACCACTGCTAGGACCGGAAACCAACGTAATAGAAGGCAACAAAGATTTTCCAAATCCTGAACGAGACGACCTGGAAATCTCAGTGGACTTAAGCTTACTGAAAAGTAAATCACAAGTCAAAGTGTCAACGCTCGCCGACTCTTCAATACTAGAGATCTTCACCTCCCATATGCTACGATCAAGAGCATAGAGATGTTTGATCACCCTATCATGGTCTGAATAAGCTAAAGTCACAGTGGAACGCAAATTGCTAACAATCCCATCAAATCGAGCAAACATGGCATCTACAGATTCGCTGGGGCCTTGCACAAACACTTGATATTCTTGATTATATGTGCTTTGCCTCCTAGCCTTAATCTGGGTAGTTCCATCATGAAAGGTTTTCAAAGTAGAGCAAATCTCATGAGCAGTTCGAAGGTGCTGGACCCTGTCAAACTCATTGCGACTCAGACTGATGAATAATATGTTTCTTATTTTGCTGTTAGAATCGTACTATTCTTTCTCAGTCTGTGAGGTGCGAGTTTCATGTATCACATATTGGGAATCGTTAATGTCCCATATAGCACTTCCTTGGCTTAGTATATAAGCCTCCATGTGCACCTTACAATAAGCAAAGTCTCGACTATTAAACACTAGAATCTTAGTATTCTTGTCTATGTCGCCAAAAGGATCACAAACCGGTTAAGGTCAATTGGTGATCTAACTGGCTCTAATACCTATTGTGGGATCGGATAGGCATCTCAGCAAATTCTTGCGAATATGATGACCTTTTCAAATCACCCAATGCACCTCTCAATAAACAAGCAGAAGCAGATGTAGTACAGACTCCGATAAAAACAGATGCTATCACCCTCCTATTAGATATTATGTCAAATGATAGATTGAGGGATCACCAGCACTGAATTTGCACACACAAAGACTGCACTTTAAAAATAGCTCCGAAACATTTTCTGTTCTATACAAAAGACTCACATAAAAAACAATTTTAGAATGTCCTTGGTGGAAAATGTGTTCGGCAGTACATACAGTTGTTAATGGCGAAAAGAATCACTGCATACGACAACACATGATCGGCAAGCTGAGAAAGAAAAGAAAGGAGAAAAATGTTTCTAGATTCAACATTCAGCCTTCAAGATTTTCAGCAAATGACCACCTTCTAGAATTTTTATAGCATATAGATGAGCAAAAAACTATATGTAGCTTTGTTCAGAACCTTTTGCAAACTTCAAACATGGAACCCTTGTAACTTGGAAAACAAGAGTTATGTAGAACTCAGGTCCAAAAACAGAACAAAAACCGATCAAAAATCGCCACAAAGATTGAATCCAGACTGAAAACAGAAAACTTGGCAGAAATCAGCAGTTTTCAGAGCTTTTTAGGCACTTTGTTGGGCAAGAAAATATATGCAGTAGTGGTCAAAGCCTTTTGCAAATTTCAAACATGGAACCCTTGAAACTTGGACAACAAAAGTTATGTAAAACTCAGGTCCAAGAACAGTACCAAAAGAGATCAAAACTTGCCTCAAAGATTGAATCTAGACTGAAGACAATCAGGAGAAATCAGAAGTTTCCAGAACTGTTTAGCACTTTGTTGGACAAAAAAATATATGTATCAGTGGTCAAACAAATTTGCAAACTTCAAAAATGGAACACTGGAAACTTGTACGACAAAAGTGGTGAAGAACTCAGGTCCAAAAACAACATCAAAATACTTCAAAACGCAGCTCCAAAAGTGAATCTGAAAAGGATGAACGGTACCTGCGATGGAAGCTCTTGGATGCGTTCTGTGGTTGATCCGAATGATGAACACTAAGCACGAAATTAAGAACAGCAAAAAGGCTAGAACAAAATAGAAATTGTGGTTGGTAGCCCAAAATGTTTAGCTGAAAGAGTCCCCTAAACCCTAGGAGTTTGGGTCATTTATACAGGCAAGCTCATTAAGGAAATCTCCAAAATGCAATTAGGGTAAAAGTTCTAGGTATTTACCTAATTGCCATAATGAATTTTCAGAATTACAAATTCTGAAAAATCCATTAATGCAAACTCCTAATTTATTACATCATTGTCCCTTTTCTTTTAATATTTTTTCAGATTTAAAAATTCCGAAAAATACTAAAAGATTACACTTAATCTAAACGACTCTATTTCAAGATGTGGAGTATGATGAGAACATCACCAGTTGGGATAGGATCATGATTATGAGGAAACAAGTTAAGGTGCATGCTTTCTGTGTTAGATTTAATTTTTATATATTTGAACCTCAGATGCTACACCATGAGATGCATTTATTTTCAATTCCAGAAATACTTTCTTGGATCAATAGAGGTGATGCATGTATATGGAATTCTTGTATTATCATGGAAGTTGATTGGGGACCAATATACGTTGAGTCGAGTACAACTCCAAATCAAGAAAGGGGAGGATGATAAGGACATCCCTACCAATGATACAACCATACATGAATACCAAGATCCAATTATTCGAGGTCGAGCACGACGATTAAATCTCCAGGTCAACTCGTTTCTAAGTATCTTAGTATATTATTTTGGGAATAAATTACTACCTAATATTATTATTATTGTTAGGAACCATGGAGATGATGAAAATCACTTGGAGATAAACAAAGAGTTGGAGAAGAACCAGGAAGGACATCCAAGACAATTTGAGAGTCCAATCCAACTACAATTCGTGTCCAACTAGGATTCCAGGAGCAGTGTGCACTAAAATCATCGCCCAGACCGCATACGGACTCTGTTTTTGACGTTCCACTAAGCCACAGAAAGATAACTTCATAACATTTCCAATGCCACCAGTTTCATCTCAAAATTAGTTAAATGGGAATCGTCAAAACAGGATAGAGTCCAGAATCTGTGAGCATGTTGTTTTCTACATTATTTGGCATTTCGGCCGTGTATCTAGTTGAGCCCATTAGTGGTCCATCCCAAACTACTATATAAGGTGTTTCTACAGCCATCTAGGGTTTTTTGGGATTAGTTTACACGTTTCTTTGATAGCCGCCAATTCGCCGGATTTTTAAGTGAACCCCAATTCACAGATTCTAATAGAATTTTTAGTTCGATTGTGTTTTCTGCATTCTTGCTTGTGTTCTTTGATTCGCAGACAATGATTAGCCTTCTTGGTGAGGTCAATCAAACTGTGCTTGGTTGATAACCAATGGAGCAGTGGTGTAGCGATTGCAAGGGCCGATCTCGTGGATCGGAAGCCAGATCGTCAACGTCGAGTTCTCCACAAATCGTTGTTTATCCCCCACCTGACGGAAGATCGGGCAGCCCCTCCTCCATCATATTCACACTTTGTGCTTGCTTCTATTATATGATTAAACTACTTTTACCTGTTTCTGCTTGTATATGCTCTTGAATATGTGTCGATGATCATGATTCATTTCAATTCTCATGATGTATGTGATATCTGTCGTATGCATGGCTTTTATGCTTTAAACTTGAAAATTGATCACCATATATTCTGGTAACTATCATGTGTAGGCTGAATGCTTTTGCTATATTTTACATGTCTGGTAGCTGAATCCTTTACTTTGGTGCAAATATGCAACTTGGACATCTATATGCTTTACATGGAAAACATGGTATAACAATGTTGAAAATCACGAAAAATGAAAAATCCATGCCTTTTATGCGTAAGTGAAAAGATCCAGGTGGGTTTGTTGTGTAACATTATAGTGTTCTGGACTACTTATCATGGCACTTTGGTATGAACTAGGACATTGTAATTTATGCCAAGACCAATGTCTTAATCTTTTGATGGTCCTGTTAGGTCCTAGGCTTGACTTGGTCGGTTAGCATAAGGTTGACATGCAAAAAAACCCTGGCACAAAAGATAAAGGAAAAGAAAAATCCTGAAAATATAAAGATAACAAGTTTGCTGAAGCTCTTAGTTCTGGAGAATGCTTATCATGGTAGATAATAGCTAGCATTTGCATTTAATGTTTTACTTTACTTATCAACTAGAAAATATGGTGATATTTTTTTCACAAAAATATAAAAATAAGTGCTAATGAGTTTCTTCGGATATCTTCTACTGCAATGATCATGTCATGTTTCTTAGATAGTATTGTCGACTATACTTGCTAGATTTTATAATTGCAGTTAATCATATCTAAGAAGCTTGCTTTTTATACTTCACTTGCATCCTAGTTGCATTCATTGCATATTTTGATGGGAGCTGCATTTTAGGGGGAGTTGAGATGAGTTTGTATCTCTTTTGAGTGCTTTTAGTCTCACTTGATAAGTCGAGTTGTCAACAAGGGGGGAAAATTTTAGATATATGATATTTTAGAAGAGCTTAGGGGGGAGATTTTGACTTTATCTCGGATTGGTTTTAGGGGGATTTTTAGTCTATTTTTCCTTTACTCTTCTCGATATCCTTGTTGATATTGTTGATACTTCAGAGATTGCTCTCGTTTGAGTTTTTGTTTAAAATCATTGATGATTTCTTTTCTATTTAAACATAATGACCTTTTCTGGCTTTTGTTTGGTTTTTGGTCATTAGTGTTAAACCTTTTATTTTATTTTCTTCTTTCTATTCTCTTGTGTTTTCACATGTTTTGTAGGATCGAAGTGCTGAAGAAGAGGGTGTTGAGAATGCACTCATCAAGATGGAGATTGAGGAGTCATGTTGAATATCGTGGTCCTCATGGCTCCAGAAGATGATGAGTGATTGTCAATGGAAGTCAAGAGAGAGATGAGATGAGAAGAAGATAATACCTACCATGTCTTGACCACATGTCACTCAGGTACGCGGGCGAGGAGCGAATGATGAGTAGAGGGAGCCGCGGCGTCAGTCCGAACTAATCCGGGTACATGGTCTAGGAACGGTAGGGGACTCGTCGGGGTTTGACCGGGTTTGACTCAGGTAAACGAGCGGTGAGCGACTGCTAGGCCGAGGGTGCAGCACAGTTGGGTCGGCCCAATCCGGGTACCAGGTGTAGAGGCGATGAGTGCTTTATTGGTTTCGGCAGAAATCTAATACCCCATCTAAAACGTCAAATGGAGATCAAACGGTCCTGAAGCGAAGCCGTAGTTGCTATGAAAGCTCCATGTTAGGACAAGTTACATTTAGTTAAGATTTTACTATTTTACCGCTCAGGCTCATAGTCTGTCTTAATCGATGTTGGGGGAAATAGTTTTCCCTTAAATAGGGGTCAAATGACGTCAGCCTCCAAAGGCCTCGGGCTCAGAGCCCACTGTCTAGCGAAGCCTAAATATGAACTCCGGCCCCCTCCATCGAAGATTACTTCAAGTACAGCAAAGAATTACTCGGTTGAAGGCCAAGCCTCCGGGCTCCCCCTGGAGCCAAGTGCTCCGAGACGCCTCCGGGACCCCTCCGGAGCCAAGTGTTCTAGGACACCTCTGAGACCCCTCTAGAGCCAATCCTTTGGGATCCCTCTGGACCCCTTTGGAGCCCTTTCAGAGCGCTCTCCGGAGCCTTTTGAAGTCCTGTCCTAGAATCCCTTCAGAGTCCTCTTCGGAGACCTCTTCGGGGTCTCCTTCGAAGTCCTCTTCAGATCCCCCTCAATGAGCTCCGGCCGATACCCTCCGATAGGGGCCCCTGCCACTGGTATGCCGTATACCTACTCCTGAATTGATGTATATCCACCACGTTTGTAAAGTTATATGTACAGTAGCCTAGCCTTTTTGCCCTCTTACACCTATAAAGCCTATGGCATGTAGGGGGTAATTGGGTCTTTTCCTTTGGCCTGTGAGCCTATAAAAGCACGGCCCTGCCATTGTAATAGGGATAGACAAAAGATAGAGGCAAAATTATGCCAAATCCACTGTAAACTAGATGTAGGGTTATTATCCCTCTTGGGAGGCCCGAACCAGTATTAAACCCTCTCTCCCTCTATGAGAACCCTTTGAGATTCATATCATGCATTCTACACCACCTTATAGAAACATGTTTGTAACTAACACAATTATTACAACAGTTGGCATCGTCCGTGGGGACCCTAGTACTAAAAGCTAGTGTCTCTGCCACCACTCGTGCCTCGGAGTACACCCTTCGGCAAGGGGCTCTAGGCGCTCGTCGAAGGCCTCGGGAGCCCTAGGGGCTATGAGGCAAGCTCCCTTCAACCACGCGAAGCCGCTCGGTCTCTGGACCCAGCCAAGTTTCCAAAGGTATGTACACAATCCGAAGCCTTGCTTCGTTTTACTAAAAACCGGAGCCTAGCTTCATTCTACTAAAAACCGAAGCCGTGCTTTGTCTTATTAAATGCTGAAGCCTTGCTTCACTTTATCCAAAGTTGAAGCCTTGCTTTGTTTTATTGATTGCCGAAGCCTTGCTTCACTTTATTAAAAACCAAAGCTTTACTGTGTCCTTATTGAGACCCGAAGTCAAGGCCTCGTTCTGTTAAGAACCGAGGTTACCACTTTGTATTGATAAAGACCAAAGCACTACTTCATTCTATTTAAAACTGAAGCGCTGCTTCGAAGGCTACACAGCGCCTCTGGGCCCGTAGTAGTGGGCTAAAAAGGACGTCGGGCCACCGTCCTATCGCGTCCAGGGATCCCGGGTCATGTACCGGGTATCCCAGGGTCGTAGGTGACCCAGAGTCGAAGGTGGCTCATAGTCGAAGGTGTCTCACACTATCACAGGTTCGATTAATTGAAACCACTCATTCCATTCTCATTCCAGAATCAAGCTTAGAAGCCTTGCTTCACCATCTAAACACGCTTCGAAGACTTGCTTCTCATGTTGAAATTCAAGATCTATTGAGAATTAAGTACTTCGAAGCCTTGCTTCGCTTAATTCAAATAAGTCTTCAAAGCCATGCTTCATTTCAATTTTGAGCGTTCGAAGCCCAAATGAGACCTCCAAATGATACGATATATATATATATATATATTCGAAGCGGCCCAAGGCGCACCCCTCCGCATTTTATAATTGCACGCACCGACAATGCACAAGTCCATAATCACCACGTGCAATGGGGCACTGAGGTGTATGGATGTGAAGTGTGCAAATGAAATGTGCGGTACGAGCATACGAACTAAGCGTATGAAGCACGCTATACGTGCGAAGTACATAAACGAAGTATGCGTACATGAAGTACAAGAATTCCCATTCATCGAATGGCAAGTATAATTTGAAGTACATTTACAAGTACACCTCAAAAGCAAAAATACTACGAGTAATCTGTATCTAAGCCTAAGAAAAAGCGGGCCCAAGGTCTGGACAGACTCGACACTCGCTTGCTCTTTTTCCGGGTAGAGCCCCCTCGGCTGAACGAAGCCCCGTCAGAAATAGCTTCGTCACTCAAGTCTAAAGCCTCGTCACCGTGCAAAACTGTGCCCGAAGAATGCACCCCTTCGCCACTCAAGTCTACCTCAAAATAGCTTAAGTCTGGCGAGGAAGAAGGACTCCGAAGGGGCTCCATCTTCACGGTGGCTAGCAGCTCTTGGGCTACTTCGGGAATAACTTTGCCCCTAGGACCCCTCAGAAGTTTGAACCGAGGGGGGCCTTCAGACCTAGCTACCTTGAGCACTACCCAATGATGACGAAGCTCTTCTGAATCCTAGAGCACTTTGAAGTCAACATTCAAAGGCTGAGCCTAGGCAGGTACAAAATACCCCCACATTTTTATTAATAAATTGACAAGTCATTTTACATGCCTATGGCTAAGAATTACAAAGGAGCCTAAGGAGATCTACACCTTCGGTGGTGAAGGTTTGAATGTCGAAGGTTGAGCTAGCGTGGCCTGCGCCCCAGCTCGTCGTAAGTGGGTGACTCGTTGAAGCTCGAGGACTGCTTCACACCCTTAGGCCTTCTAGGGTTCTTGAAGCCTTCGCCACGGTCCGCGGACTACCGAGGCAGGCGAAATTAGGCGAGGGCCTCTGAAGGCCACCGGCATGGACGAGGTCACTAATTCGAGGTGGTTGCACCCTACTTCATAGAGCATCTGCAGCACCCCTTGGCCAGCCACCTATCCAGCCGTCATCGCGAAGCCCGACATCATCACCTCCGTTGTCGCCATGGCCGTCTGAAGAAACTTGAGCCGGTCCCCAATAGGATCTTGGGGATTGAAGTCTAGAGCCTGGCACTGGGCCACCAAGTTCTCCAAGACCTCAGTTAGGGTTGAGGTGGCTTTATCAACCCCTCGGACCACGAAGCCCTCTAGAGCTTGGCTGGCAGCATGAAGGATAGAGTTCTCCACCGCCAGCTTTTCCCTGGCCTCCTCCGAAGCCCGAAGTCCTTCCCAAAGCCTCTCCGTCTCTGAGGCCATTGTCTCCAGGGCCTCATTTGCCCTTACTGCCTTGGACTTTGCCTCCTCAACCGCAGCTTTGACCTGCTTCTACCTCTCGATGGCCTCCGAAGCATGGCGCCGAAGGGTTTCATTTTCCTCCACCAAGAAGTTTTCCTAGTGGCCCACGGAGGTCACTGCCACTATAGTAAGCGCGAAGGCCTAGCAAGATTAAAGAAATCTTTAGTATTGCTAAAGAGCTAAGTATTGCACGAAGCCTGTGCGAAGCTTCGCTCACCTGAATGATGGCTTCGCTTGCGTTTGTGAAGAGGTCGACATGGCTAGTGCGGTTGAGCTGCGCCACCAAGTCCCCTATCACCAAAGCAATGCGGCCGTCAAAGAAGATGTTGACGGTCGCCTCCATTGCAGGACCCCTCAGAATTAGGTGTCGAATCAAGGGCGCCAAGAACACAGGTACCTTCGGAGCGGGCCTACGGTCTTCTATGTTCACCTCTTCGTCCGCATGATCCTGGGGGGTCCCTCCGCCGCGGTTGCCCTCTTATCTTCTTCGGACGAAGAGCTATCTTCAGACCTAGAGTTGCTGCCCTCTCCGCTGCCTCCGCTGATGTCGGAGGTCCCCTCCGCATCTACAACTGAAGGCCTCGCATCATCACTAGCACCTGAGAAAAATACAAGTCAATACATACAAGTACAAGAAGAAGGGTGATCCAAGCATTTACCTTCGCCAGCTTCCTCCTCTCTAAAAGAGATGTCTTGGAACGCCGTGGGAGCAAGGTGTCTCCCCAATCCCTCTACTGGGCTGGCTGGGTTCCAAGCTCTGCGTTCAAAGGGGTTGCCCCCAAAGTCTCTGCCGCAGCCTCCGGTGCCAACACTTTGGTTGCTGCTGCAGCCTCCGCCGCCAATGCTTTGGCCATTGAAGTGGGGGCATTCTCCGACTCCCATCCGGCAGCGAGGTCTAGAGATGCTTACTCCGAATTGCCAGGGGCTTCATCCGCTGAAGGCTCCGAGCGAACCCTTTAATATTCTGCGGACTTCGAGGTCTCAGGCTCCTCATCGTCTGCCTTCTTCCTCTTCGATCCGCTCGTAGAAGGAGTTGAGCCAGCGAAGTCTAGAAGTGTCTGGACCCCCTCGGCGGCGAGCCAGGTCCACACTTGGTTCCATCTCTCCTAAGACCCCACCAAGGCAAGCCTCCGGGTCTGCTCGTCTGGTGTCGGACGTCCCACGATGCGTTCTATCGCCACTTGGCCTCCTCCGGAGGTTGTATGTCGCTCACAGCTTCATCAGAAATTCTAGTCAACACAAGCTTAACTCCAACAAGTATGAAGACAAAGAGCTTGAAGCCTTACCAAGATGCTCTGCTGATAGATCGCTCGGACCCTCCAGGCCCAGAGCCAGAAATAAGTCTTCCGGCTAGGAGCGTGTGAGGGGGCCTAGCCGAAGGGTGATAAACTCTTCGGCTAAGTCCCACATGCTCATCTTTGTCGCCACCCTTCACAGCAGCAAGATCCTTGACTGAAGTGTCTTGTAGTCCAACGACACTTTGCCTTTGCGGCTGTATGAGATGAGCGCGTTAGTACTCCGAAGAGGGGATTCCATGCCCACCGAATCATAGAACCACTCTTGGTCCCACCTAGAGTACCACCTGTTGTTAACTGCCATCGCCGGGAAGTCATTCAAGAATTCCTTGCGGAGCTAGATGTTGGCGCTCCCGAAGGCCAAGGCCCTCTCGATGCCATCTGGCCCCTCCCTCCACTTCGTCTGGCAGCTGGCGTCATGAAGGGCGATGAAGACATCCGCTCGCCCTTCACATCATTCGGCCCTCATGGCCCACTCAAAGATCGTGAGCCTCGCCACTGCATTCGGGGATAAGTGAGGGAGTTCAAAGTTATAAGCCTTCAATACCTCGCTCAGCATGTCCACTATAGGTAACTCGAGCCCTGCCTCAAAGAAGGCCTCGAAGACTACGACTTCATCAAGCCGAGGCCTCGGGATTTTTTCTATCTTCGCAGGTACCCGAAGGCGGATGTCTTCGGCAATCTTCCCTCATAGATCCGCTAGAAGGACTCCTACGTTTATGCTGAAGCCCGCAACTCTAGGGTATGCTCAAACTTGTGTGATGGTGACCGAAGGTCTATCGGCTCGAGACACCTCGCCGCAGGCTTCACTGCAGTCGCAGCCTCCACTTGGGCTTGGACCGAGCTAAAGCTCCCACCCAAAGCCAAAGCCTTCTTCAAAGAAGCCTTCTTCGGCATCTCGCGAGGGGCTTCGTCACGAAGGATGCTAAGGGGATCCAGAGCGAAGGGTGCATGAAGCTGAAGGCGGAGACAGAAGATGAAGGTGACTAGAAGCACAAGCAGGAAGCAAATGAAGGCGTGAGCGGTGCCGTGGTACGTTAAGGCCGTTTATAGGCGGTAAAAAGCGACTGCGTGCCCCGCGACCATGCTTTTTTCACCAAGAACCCAACCCCCGCAGTCTCTGACCGCTGGGGCCAGGGTAAAATCTGAAGCGAACCGTCACACCTCCCGCACAGTAATGGCTCCAATTTCGACCATTGCGGGGCCGCTTGGGCTCCTCGAGGGTGTCCCATCTGCTCTGTATGGGAATTTATTATCTGCACAATTCGAAGCTGGCCTTTGGCCCCAGGCTCCAAAGGCTTGCCAACTCCGAAGCATCATTTTATCAGCGTCCTTTTCTCCAAGGCATATGCACCCCTTCGCTGTGAAGGGCTACGTGCGAGGGGGTACTGTTGGGGAAAATAGTTTTCCTTTAAACAGGGGTCAAATGACGTCAGCCTCCGAAGGCCTCAAGCTTGGATCCCCTGGCTAGAGAAGCCTAAAGACAAACTTCGGCCCCTTCCATCGAAGATTACTCCAAGTACAACAAAGAATTACTCGACCGAAGGCATATTGGTCAATCGATGCATCAAGCCAAAATTAACATGACATAAATGTGAATGCCAAACACTTGCATCACACTAATATTATCACAATTATGATTCACTAACTTATTGATAAAATATGAATGGAGAAAGAAAAACTATCGTCTGCAATCATAGTCTTTACCAATTAATTGTTCCTATTTTGACAAGTCTAATTTATTAGACTCTAAACCCGACCATACAAAGAACGGAACCATTAACAATATTCTTGTTAATAGTAGGGACATGTTGCACGTTCCCCATCTTCACGATCTTTCCTAAAGTAAACATAGATATGTCAACACACACATAAACATTGGCATTCATACCGAACCACCAATCGGAAGTTTAAAATACTGATAGTACAGTAAATGAATTATCGTACCCATCATCAGTATTGCCCATGGTGACTATGCTGACATTCTTAGCCCTTTGCCCTTTGCGGTCTACATGATCTAGACAATTCTTGTAGAAATATCCCAGTTCACTGCAAGGAAAGCAATTTAACTCAGCTACATTTTTCTTCTTATTATTAAGGTAGTGGTTATCATAACTTTATTAGGCTTATATTTCACTTTTCTCTTGCTCTTTGGGGATTTCTGCACTATGTTGGCGCTAGACTGACCCTCACCTCCTTTTTCTACAATGTCATTTGCCCAAGATTTCACTTCAACATAGAGAGACGCTATCAGGTTTTAACTAATATCTCATGTCTTTGATGTTTTAGAGTAGTGGCGAAGTTCCTCCATCAAGAAGGCAACTTTATCATAATGCATCCAGCCAAAAACTTATTGGGTAGAGGACACTTAACGATGTCAAGTTTATTAACAATGCACATAACATGATAAGCTTGTTCCATCAAAGAACAATTATTCACCATGCTATAGTCATGAAAGCTCTCCATGAGGTAGAGTTCACTGCCTGCATTTGATGCATCATATTTTGCAATCAGAGTATCGCACAACTCTTTCGCATTTGTCACAGTGATGTAAACATCACACAAACAGTTAGAAAGTTTGCCATCAGGTTTGCCAAGTCTCGCTACCATATACAACATTAAGAGGAGTTGCTTGCCATCTCTTAAAATGCATACCAGCCATTAAATAATTTGTAGATTGCCTATAATAAGATTTTAGGATTATTGGAATATTAGGCAAATACAAGATTATTTTTTGAAATACATAAATCATGGCATTCATAAGAACTAGCATAAACATATCTATTATACTAGTGGATATGAACACATAAATCATGATTTCGTAAAACATGATCAATAACTATACATAAAAGTAGAATACATATTATACAGTTACTGAAGATGAATCCACGGTCGGTGCAGAAGTGCTTCTGTTGGTATCAGATTGCAATACCCGATGGCGATTGACGGTAGACATGGATTGAAGGCGTGTCGTGGTGACGTTCGTGAGCAATCACACGGAACACTTTCCAAAAACCTTATTCGATCTCTCCTTGTGCATGATCAAAAGGGTGAGAGATTCGAGAGACCTACTCTCTCATTCTCGGTGCACGCTACGGAAAGGATAGAGTAGACTATAGCGGCAGCACAGTAGAGAGAAGACAGAAAAAACCCTAGCACAATTATTGGTTCTGATCTATTTTGTATCTCGTGTATTGAACCGGCCAAATAGACAGGTATTCATATATGATCAAATAGATCTCGTGTCGTGATCACGATCTACATCAAGTCATTTTACATATAACTATATCTCGTAAATATCTCGTAAACTTCGCCAGGTTCCCAAAAAATAAAAACGATGAAAGGAAAGATCGAGTCCGTGTCGAACAAGGAGTTGGATTTCACAAACACATGGTCGGGCTCGGTAGGCTGACACCCGGCCCACGAGTCCTAGCTAGCGTCAAGCACTCGGCAGTGTTCACCCTGACTCCCGAGTCTTTTGCTCGGATCCGGCACTCGAGAGTGACGACTCTCTAGTCCGACTCCCGACTACTCGATATTCATTTTCATGATATTAACCTTTTAGATTTATATACGAATTTTGGAAATATTTATATAGGTTTATCCAGAAGAACCTAGAAGAACCCAGGAGGTAGTCTCACAATTTTATATTATAAGTGAAACTTATCTAATTTTGACCAATTATATATTTAAATATATCATCGAATTATTTCGTTAGAAACATCATCAAAATATTATTAGTACTATGGTATTTCATTGGACCCGTCATAATAAAATTAACTTTGAAAAAAAATCAAATGATTTATGATATAAAAACAGAGCACCTACATTTCTGCATTACAATATCACCCCATTTTAATCAAATAAAGGAAGACAACGACAGATACGATACCACACACAACACTGCAGGCGACCGATCGATGGATATTACAGTCGCACATATAGGACAGGTACCTCTCGATCAGCCCGAGCACTGGTAAGCGTTCTTGCATCCCCGGCCGGTGTACGGCTGCCCGGCACCCGTGCACGTCTGCAGGCAGGCAGGCCTGTTGGGGTTCAGCACCGAGTTCTGGATGCTGCCGGTCAGGACGCGCCGGTGCACCGCCACCAGCGCCGCGGACGTCGTGGTACCAACAGCAACGGTTGTGGACTCGGCCTTCACGTCGGCGGCGGCTGCGGCGACCGCGACCGCGGTCATTACGGCGACGGCGATAGCGACTGAGAGGTGGGAGACGTGCGCGCGCCTGTCCATGCTCACGTACGTACGCGCGCGTCGTTGCGTGGGTTGAGTTGCGTTGGCGTCAGCTTGTTATAAATAAACCAAGCGTGGATTAATTGGATTTTGTGATCAAATCTCTTTTGGATGCCAAGTTAATGTAAAAGGAAACTGGTGAAAGAGGTTTGGTGTTAGTTGGTCGGTGGTGTATATATTTATCGTCTTCTTGCTTCGTTTTCACGAGCTTCTGTTTCATCCTACTTTTTTGACAGGTTTCTCCGTCCATCTACTAACTAATTTGGACTGCAAATCATTGGTTTCCCGGCCAATTTTTTTCGGCTGCGAGCGTTTTTTTTTTATTTTGTCATTTATCAGTAGTTTGATTTTTCTCACTTGTCATTCATCTTAAATTTACCCCAGAAATAGGCTAAACTTGTACAATTTGAAAAGGTGTAACTTTAGTTTAGTAAAGATAGGTTGCATTTTTAATTTGCTTTATTGTTTTGCTTATATATGTATACATGTATTATTATACTTCTACATCCTAAGTTTTGAAGGAATTTGGATCCAATGTTGAGTATAATCTTAAATTTAAATTTGAAATATTATCTTTTCACAAAAAGGTACCATATAAGTATTTCGGTGGTGATCTTTTTGGTTAAAATAGTGATTGATATACATGAAAAAAATCACTCAAAAGGAAAAATTACTTGTTTTCCATAAAGTTCTTTGCCATATTTCTAAATACCATAAAGTTTATAACCTTTGTAATTTTACCGTATATTTCGCTGGTTTACTTGCTCCATTGTTATTTTCTTATTTATGCTCATTTCTTTTTTTTTCTTTTCCAATTTTGTAACTTAAATGGTGCTGCGTTGGTTCGGCCTCTTGGCTGCACGGCGGCGCCCCCTGCAAGCACAGCAACACAAGGGCGGCGCAGCAGGTACAATTGTACAAATAGGTTTTGCGCATGCAGATATTCGAGTCAATTCTAGTTAAAAAATGCAAAAGAAAAGGGAAAACATAAATGATAAAATAACAAGAGAGTAAGTAAACTAACAAATTTTACGGCAATGTTTGGACTTTATGATATTTACAAACATGTCAATGAACTTCGTCTCAAAGAATTAATTTTGCCTTTTTTATCTATAGGATGAACTTGTATGTATAGTATGTACTCTGTTTTTTTTGACAGGGATGGGGCTGGTGGGGTTATTGGGGGCCGTGGAACACCTATCACTCTAGTATATAAATGGAGGATGGATTACTCACCTATATATGATGTGTCATCCAGTAAATCCTGGTCGTTCAACATCCATCGTTGTTTACAGCCATTGGATCGTCGACACTATTTCACCATATCCCCGCAGCACTATCCCCACGACCTGCCTCCATGCCTGTAACCCTAATCCTCCCCACCTCCAGCCCCCGCCATGCTAACACCCCCCGCCCCCTCCACACAGTGTTGCGCCAACGCCACCCTCCGCAGCGCCAAAATCTCATATCAGCCCCTTGCCCCCTCCCCACCGCAGCCCTAGCTACCACGCCTCGCACGGTGCTGCCCCGCCCCTCACCCTCCCAACCTCGCACCATCGCATGCACCCCTGCATCATGACATCAAGCTCACGATTCAACCCGCCAGCCCGAGCGATCAAACCGTCCATCGGTTAGAGGAGGGGAGGCGGCGTTTCCCATGTCACCGCGATGGAGCCCAATGGGAGGGAAGTGGAGGTGGTGTCCACCTGCCAGGGTGGCTGGACTCCGCATGGTGCCACGCCATCGTCGCCATCCACGTGCACTATCATAAAACGGTCTTTAGTGACGTAACTTTTGTGACGGGCAAAATATACGCGTCAGTAATACACTTTTAATGACGGGTTATTTCACACGCGTCAGTAACACTGCCTTATTTGTGATGGGTCGTGGTATGACCCATCACTAAAAAAGGACACCTCCGTTAGGAACAGATTATGGTATGAACTGTCACTAAAGATCTCCCCTATATTGACGGGTTATATTTCTACCCATCACTAAAAAAGTTTATCACCCGTCACTGATGACTCCCACTAATAAATAGGCAGAGCACGAAATGAATCGTCATGCTTTTATTTCGTGCAACCCTAACCCTATACTCCTGTTGTCGCGGTCACCTTCTTTGTGCTCCTCTCTGCTCCATCGCCCATGCCCTCCACACCTTGGTTGCATTCTCATTCTCATATGTTTGTTCATGCTTACTATTAAATCATTTATCCAAAATTTGTTTATTGAATTTGAGAATTAGGGATATGGCAAGGATTTGATAGTTGCTTAATAAAGATCAATCATCAAGTTAACGGCGAGCATCGCTGCGTTTAATTATAGTTTTTGTACATTGCATGTCATGTTTATTGTGTTAACAAACTGAAGCACATCTGTTACTGTTGTAGTATATATCAAAAAGATTTTGTGAGGTCAATAACATTTGTGTTGACGACGACCTCTAAATAATTACAAGAGATGGGTGCACCACTGAGGTTGAGGTTGTGAGCTGTGCGGGCGGCTGTAGGATATGCCTCCAAAAAGGGTGACCTGAATTTAGCCGAAGAGGTGACCTAACACAAGGGGACTATTTGGTAATAACAATGGGACAGACCCTATTGACTGTTATGGTAAAATTCTACACTAACTTTGGTGATGAGAAGACCCCAATAGCCATCAAAATGGAGGGCAACGACGATAGTGGTATACATAGAGAAGTGACATTATTATACATACACATCTTTTGTTTATGTTCTTATCATTGTTTCTTATAATGTGAGGGGAGGGTCCTAGCAATGTTGCAGACATGAAGGGAAAGGGGATAGCTAGGGAGGTCGACACCGACCAAATGGACCAATTGAAGCACATCTATTATTTTGGCAGTCCAACAGATGTAACTCCATAATATCAAAATATGAAGGAGGAAAGCACTTCTTAAGCTGACACATAGTCTCCCTCATTTGTTTACGCTATTCATTTAACTCTTCAGTGTCGATCACCTTCTTTGATATGATGTTGAAGAAGTGACACATGCGTGTTATCACCATCTTCAGAAATGAATTTTTGATTCCTCTTACGGCGATGGCGAGGAATAGCCCAAGCATAACATGATAATCATGAGTATTGTAGCCACTCATCCTCAAATCTGCTACGAAAACAATATTCTTTATATTTGTTGAGAATCCTGTTGGAACTCTGATTCCATATAGACATCTGCAGATTGATCTTTTCTCATCAATTGTGAGGTTATAGCTAGCAGCCGGAAGGAAAAATTTTCCATTGGACCTTTCCTGTGGGTGAAGCTCGGGTCTAATTCCGAGAGTTTGAAGGTCCCTTCGTACTTTGAGTCCATCTTTTGATTTGCCCGGTATGTCTAAAAAAATACCGATGGTGCTTTCGAAGACATTCTTCTCAATGTGCATTGTATCGATAGCATGTCCAATCTCCAACTCCTTCCAATAGGGCAAATATCTAAGGAAGATTGACTGCTTTTTAAATGGAGTGTCCTTTGAATTTTTTTCAGATTTCTTCCTCTTCTTTCCGAAAACAACTTTGATATTCTTTACCATTTTGAATAGAAATTTGTCGTCTCGATGTCGTGGAGGCTGTCCAAGCTTGATTGTAACGTCAAAATGGTTCCTATTTCTTCGATATTTGTGGTTTTTGGTAAAAATCCACGGTATCACATATATATCGTCTTAACAAATGATGGAAGATGCATAGATTGTGTCTGGTCCACACACTACACATGCTGTCTTTCCTTTAACCTGTCCTATTAGGGACATACATCCCGGGTTGTCAGCTATGGTGCAAAAGATCATGTCTCTTAGATTGAAGTTCTCTTTCTTGTGCTCATCCCACACACAGACACCATGTTTCCATAGACGTTTCATATCCTCCATCAAAGGTTCTATAAAGATATCAATGTCATTGCCAGGTTGTTTTGGACCGGAAATTAGAGTAGTGAGCATAAGGTATTTTCTTTTATGGCACAACCATGATGGAATGTTGAACAAGTATAGAAAGACCGGCCACGTACTGTGTGGGTTCCTCATCTCACCGAAGGGATTCATTCCATCCATGCTAAGTCCCATCCTAATATTTCTGGGATCTTCCGAGAAATCTGGATGGGCTAGGTCAAATGATTTCCACTGCCTAGCATCCGCAGGGTGCTGAAGTTTTCCGTCCTTCTTCCGCCCATCGAAATGCTAGATTAATAGTTTAGCATATCTGGGATTAGAGAACATACGTTTTAAGTGATCAATAACGGTGTTGACATGAAAACGTGCCCCCGCACTTGGGTCAGTTCGATGATCCAAAAGTGCACGGATACTTAGGGACAAGCCTAAACGTGATGTGGCACCGACGTCGTATTCCGACTACCCTTAATAGTGATAAGGGGGTGGAGTCGCCAGGCAACCAGATTACACAAAATAACCCAATTAGCCGAAAGAAATAGATTAAACAGAACAAAATCAACAAACCAGTCGGAGCTCGTCTGGTTCGAAGCCTGATGCAAAGGGTGCACTTAGGGTACCTTCGGCGTCTGGTGCGAAGTGCTCCGCCGAAGGGTGCTTCGGCGTTCAGGCTGATCCGTTCAAAGATGGACTCCGAACGGATCTAGACACAGCGATCTGCTCCGAACAGCGGGGTTCGGCGTGCGATCTCCGATGCAGCAAACTGCGAAGCAGTGACGCGAAGGCCGCGCACGAGTGCAGCTTTTTCCAGCGTGGAGTACAGTCGTGGCGAAGCCTGTCTTGCCGGAGTCTGCTGGCGAAACCTGTTGTCGAAGCCTGCGGTCTCGTCGAAGGGCGTCCCGGGGACCTCCGGAACCGATCTCTTAGCTCCGGGCACCCTCGGCGAAGGGGGCTCCGAAAGCACAAAGCCTGCAACAGAATAGTGCAAAGTACCAATTCGTCCTGAAGACCGAATTTTGTGAAGTGTTGCACGGGTAGCGAAGGTAGAAATCTATTACGCAGATTAGCGGATACTTCACAGGCGAAGTAAAAAGGCGATAGTAATCTGTTACATAGATTAACGGGGACTTCACGGGCGAAGTACCAAGGCTTAACACTGTTCCGTAGCGGCGGACGGAGGGCTTCCAGGCAAACCCACGAAGAGGTACATAAAAGTAAAGGTAAAAGTAAATGCAATCAAAGCATGGCTTTGGTTTGGTTTGAGTTGGGGGTCTCTCCACGCCGGCCAGGCCTCTCTATTTATAGAGGGTTAACTCTAATATAATCTACTATTAATCCGGCCAAATAGAGATAAAGATTGAGGTGGAAATGTGTCCAACTCTGTCTCTGCCGAGGTGGGCTTCGGCCAGGCCCGTCGAGGCCTGCTCCTCGGGCCGAAGCTGGGCTTTGGCCAGGCCCGTCGAGGCTTGCTCCTTGGGCCCAAGCTTCGACAACGTGGGCTTCCGAAGCTTCGGCAGCGTGGGCCTCCGAAGGCTTCCTAGCCGAAACCCATGGGTTGGCTGGAGGCTTTCGGAGCCCATAGCTTGATGGGCTTCGGACCTGTAGGGCTTCGGACAGACCCTGGACATGTGTATTTTCGGCCCAAATCACCAAAAATCGATATTTTGATAATCTAGCCATTAATGCCATTTTTTGCTATCAACACATGCCCCCTGCCTTTTAGTGAACTAGTGAACTAAAAGCACAACGAGCTTGAGACGATACTGTTCATACCGGCTTTTCGATGCTTTTATGACGTTTGCCACACACTCGGGAAATACCCTTTCAAGTACCTACCATTCAAAGCCCTTCGAAACCGCTCTCCCTGCAGGGATTCCAACACGTATGCATTGCCGGGAGCAATTTCGGCTACCTTAAAAGGACCTTCCCAACTAGGTGACCATTTGCCGAATTTGGGACTTTTCATACCTAAAGGCAAAATCGTCTTCCATACCAAGTCTCCTATTTGAAACGATTTTGGTTTAACCTTTTTATTGTAGGCTCTAGCTACTCTCTTCTTGTCTACCTCTATGGCTTCTAAAGCTCTTAGTATCTTATTGGTCACTTCCTCTAGATTATCCTTCAGAAGATCTTCATATTCATTGACCGATAAGTCGTCTTGCTTCAACACTCTTAAGGATCCAAGATCTCCTTCTACAGGTAGAACGGCCTCTTGTCCATATACCAACTCATATGGACTGACCTTGGTGGCACCGTGCTTCGCAATCCTACAAGCCCATAATGCCTTGGAAAGCACTTCATGCCACCTTTTAGGAAACTCTTCAATTTTCTTCTTAATAAGCTTAATCACGGTTTTATTACTAGACTCGGCCTGACCATTGGCCTGAGCATAGTAAGGTGAAGAGTTTATCAACTTAATGCCATAGTATTCGGCAAAGTCCCTTACTTCCTTAGAAACAAATGAACTGCCTTGATCCGTAGTAAGAGTTTGAGGGATGTCGAATCTATGTATGATGTGCTTTAAAATAAAATCGCATACCTCATTATGGGTCATGTTCTTGAGAGGTACAGCCTCGGTCCATTTGGTGAAGTAATCTGTCGCCATTAACACGAACTGATGCCCTTTTGAGGAAGGAGGGTAGATCTGGCCGATGAAGTCCAAACCCCAACCTCAAAACAGCCATGGCTTGACAGTAGGATTGAGTAATGAGGCAGGAGCTAAACGGATGTTGCCAAACTTCTGACATGCCTCACACCCTCTGTAGTACTTGAAGCAATCTTCAGTCATAGTCGGCCAATAAAAACCCGCTCTTTTGAGCATCCAACTCATTTTTTGGGCCGACTGATGAGTGCCGCAAAGCCCCTCATGGACTTCTCCTGTAGCCACCTGGGACTGCTCATGGTCTAAACAGTTCAATAGCACTCTGTCAATGGTTCGGCGATACAATGTGTCATCTATCAACACGAATTTGAACGCTTGTCGCCGAACCTTCTGATCAACCCTTCGGCTAGGGTCTTTCAAATACTGGACGATTGGGACTCTCCAATCACCCTCACAGATTTCAGAGGGCTTCGCTGGTCCACCTCCCAAAAAAACCTCTAAAATACTGACTTCGGGGTGCCCCCGAGCCTTTCCATCTCCTGTCGAAGCCCGACCGAGGTGGCCGTTCGGAGTGTGCTGGGCTGAAGCCCTTTGGAGGGTTCGGACCCCGGGGAGCCTTCTCCATCCGAGAGGCTTCGAACTATAGGCTCCGGCATGCCTGATCCCTCGGCGGGCGGAGCACTCCGATCCAGAGGCTCTGGCATGTGGTGGCCTTCGGTGACCTGAGGGCTTCGACCCGAAGGGTGCGCTTGTCCAGCATCACTGGCTTCGGCAATGAGACCAAACATCGGCTTTTTCAACACAGAAAATTTCCCTCTCCTGACTTGGTAGCCAGATGCTTGCTAAGCCAAATCATTAGCGGATGAATTGGCTTCTCTTGACACGTGAGATATTTTGAAATCATCAAAAGTAGCAACTATGTCTAGGCATCTGTCCAAGTAGCTATTCAGCAAGCCATTAAAACATTGAGCATTCTTGGCTACTTGTTGTACTACTAATAATGAATCACCGTACGCGTGAACATGCTTAGCGCCTACAGACTCTAGTATTTCAAGACCTAGCAACAACACTTCGTATTCGACTTGGTTATTAGTGGAAGAAAAATCTAGTCGGGCCGAGGTTTCGAAGCACATACCATTAGATGATATGAGAACCACTACAATACCTTGGCCATTCTTGCAAGACGAACCATCAAAATAGATTTTCCATGGCACTACTTCAACTAGAGCAATAGCATCACTCCAGCTAGCATCTATGTGATGATCAACTATAAAGTTTGCTATGACTTGGCCTTTCATCGCTCTTAAGGGCTCGTAGGTCAAGTCGTACTCAATTAACATGTAAGCCCATTTTCCGATTCTTCCACTTAGAATCGGCTTCTGTAACATGTGCTTTATAACATCGGTTTGACAAATGACAACACGTGTGGTGGGGAGAAGATAACGGCGCAACTTGGTGCACGCGTAATAAAGTGATCAACATAATCGCTCAACAAACGCGTACCTGGTTTCGGCGTCCAGCAGGTGGCGGCTCAAGAATGTGATGATGTACTCCTTTCCCTCCACCTCCTGGGTTAGCACGGCTCCAATCACGCTGTCTTCAGCGGCGATGTATAGTCGAAACGGAATCCCGGCCTTGGGTGCTCTCACCACGGGTGGTGATGACAAGCACTCCTTGATCTTCTCAAAAGCACTTTGCTGGCTTGCCCCCCAAGCGAACTCGGCTTCATTTTTTAGCCGGAGTATGGGGACAAAGGCATCAATCTTGCCGGACAAGTTGGATATAAAACGACACAAATAGTTCAACTTGCCTAGCAACTTTTGCACATCCTTTTTGCATGCCGGCGCCGTAACATTTCTAATCTTCTCAAGTTTCTTAGGATCAATTTCTATACCTCTCTCATGAATCATGAAACCTAAGAACTTACCCGCCGACACTCCAAAAGCAAATTAAGTGGGTTCATTTTCAACCCATAATGCCGCATCCTATCGAAAGCAACTATCAAATCGGCTAAATGGTTTCCCATAGCGTCTGATTTGACCACGACATCATCGATGTAAACCTCTAACATTACTCCTAACAAGTCATGAAAGATCAAGTTCATAGCGCGCTGATACGTGGCGCCGACATTTTTCAAACCAAAAGTCATGACGACCTGAGAAACCAAGGGTTGGTTTCGGTGTGTTGTGATGAGTGATTGACAGGCTTTTTACCCTCTGTTCGAAGGGTACCTCCGAAGGGTGTTCGGAGGGGGGTACCTCCGGAGGGATTTCGGAGGTTGGACCTCCGAAGGGTGTTCGGAGGTGGTGTTACCGAAGGATGTTCGGTGTTTGCTTGCTGCAGCTGTTGCAGCGGAGTGTGCTCGTCGGAGGGGTCCGACAGTACACGATGACTGGGTTCGTACCGAAGGCTTCGGTACTTTGGGCGGTACACCGGAGTGTGTGCCGGAGGTTGCTAACCCGGAGAGGTCTCCGGAGTACTGGATACACTTGTCTGTTTGTCTGTGGTGCGCAGGGTCTTCGGAGGCGACGGACGAACGTAGCAGGTGAACCTCGGTCAAGCGGGAGGCTTGATGCCAGGGGAGCGGGGAGCTCCGTCATGGTGGTTGCGAAGGTGGTCCGGGTTGGTCCTCGGGTCGAGGCGTGCCAGGTGAAGGCAGAGAGTGCGGAGCGTGGCTCCGGCTGAAGGTGCTCCGAGACAAAGTCCTCGGAGGTGAGGCACTTCGAAGGTACTCCGAATGGAGTGACTTCGGAGTTGGTTGGATCAAGTCCTCTGCGGAGGCAAGGAATTCGAAGTGTGCTCCAGAGGGAGACATTCGAAGGTACCCGACGAAGGTCTCAGAAGTCGAGGCGCATCGAAGGCATGGTCCGGGTGAGGCTCGTCGAGGAGTGTGCTCGGGGAGAGGCACTGCGACGAAGGGCTCATGGAATGCTTCATGCGGAGGCCTTGGACGAAGGAGGGACTTCGAAGGGTGGTACTCCGAAGGTGGGGCTTCGGAGGGTGGAAGGCTTTAGAGCAAGGCTAGCTCCGGAGCAAGGTTGACTTGAGGTGCTTCGGCCTGCATGGCTTCGGTACACGGACTGACAGAGTTCGAGCTGGGAGTAGCTGCGAAGCCGTGGTGGTCCACTCGAGAGGTGTTGGTGCGAAGGCCCAAGGGGCTTTGACGACTTCGGCTCAAAACCGTCACTGTATCGGAGACTGACTTCGGCGAAGCGAAGGCCATCTGGCTTCAGGCTTCTCACCGAAGCTACCGCACCCTCGCGTGCGAAGGGAGGATTCCAGAAGGTCAAAGACTGCAAAGGCTGACACTGTCTGTTCTGTAAAAGGCTGACACTGTCCCCTCTGCAAAGCTGACAGAGAAGCCTCCAGAATAAAGGTGGACTACCTTTTGTACCCCTTAGTTCTGTAGAGTCAAAATCAATGTAAACCCTAGGGGTAGTGTAGTCATTTCCTTTGGGTGAACTGTGGGCTATAAATATGGGGGCTCGGTAGGTAACATTTAACACTTTGAGCATTTACTGTTGAGCTCCTATAGCCACATACCTCGCTGTATTCATGCAGAGTTCAATTCATTTTGTGTTCCTTGTTCAAGCGGCGAAGCCCTACTTCTGTGTGCTTTTTGCTTGAGCTCGCGTTACATACCTCGCTAGTATAGTGCACCGAAGCCTGTCTAGGCCAAGGGTGTTTTGTGCGAAGTGTGTTTTTCAGTGTGCTGTCGCTCTGTGTAACTTGAGGCCAGACCTCACAGCTTACTAGCGAAGCCCTGATCGAGGCCCGTTTTGCTTCTTGTGACGAAGCCCTTAGCGTAGTCTGTTTGTGTGCGTGTAGACCTTGTGTACGAAGCCCAGCACCAGTTGCTGCCGCCAAGTACTTGGTCGAAGTCCTCAGAGGGCTGTCCACTCTTGCGAAGGGTGAAGTGCGAAGCCTGCACTAACTTAGCAGAGTAGATTTCCGAGGGTTGTAAGTGGAGCGAAGTCTTCTTGGCTTCGAACTTTTGCTCCTGCGAAGCCTGTGTTCGGAGCTGTCGAAGCACCTCCGAACCAGACCTTCGAAGGTTGTGTTCGAAGCCTGTTCCGCAGAAGACAGAACTAAACTGAAGGCTAAGTTTTTAGCCCGAAATTTTAAAAAGCTCCCATTCACCCCCCCTCTAGTCGCCGTTTCCGGTCCAACAATTGGTATCAGAGCGGGTTAAGATCACCAGTTGACCTTAACCGGTTTTGTGATCTGTTGGCGACATGGATAGAGGCAGTAAAATTCCTCTGTTCGATGGGACAGATTTTGCATACTGGAAGGTGCGCATGGAGGATTACTTGTTAAGCCAAGGAAATGCAATTTTGGAGATTGTGGACTCACAATACTCCATCCCTGAGACTCGCACTTCTCAGACTGAGAAGGATCAGTATAATGCCAATTCCAAGGCAAGAAATATACTGTTCATCGGTTTGAGTAGAAGTGAGTTCGATAGGGTGCAGCACCTTAGGACTGCTAGGGAGATTTGGACAACGCTCACTGTCTTTCATGAGGGCTCTACTCAGATCAAGGCCAGGCGCCAAAGCACCTACAATCAACAGTATCAGTTGTTTGTGCAGGCACCTGGTGAATCTATAGATGCCATGTTTTCTCGCTTTGACGCGATAGTGAGTAACTTGCGATCCAACGGGACGCTTTCTTACAGTGATCATGATAGGGCTATCAAGCTTCTCTATGCTCTTGACCGTATCATATGGGAAGTAAAGATATCCAGCATTGAGGAGTCCGCAGGATATGACACTTTGACCTGCGATGAACTCTTTAGCAAGCTGAAGTCCACAGAGATTGCCAAGGCATCTCTTGCAGTGCACAGAAGCTCTTTGCCACATCCATTGGCATTGGTTTCTAGCACTAGCCATGGCACCACTGCAGAACCAAGCACATCTGGTACTTGTGTTTTTGCAGATGGTTTTGCTTTGTCCTCTCTGGTCTCCGTCACAAAGGA
Organism: Zizania palustris; assembly: GCA_019279435.1. NCBI lineage: Eukaryota > Viridiplantae > Streptophyta > Magnoliopsida > Poales > Poaceae > Zizania > Zizania palustris. Next base: position 669,331 of record JAAALK010000085.1, on the reverse strand, counting down.
GCAGGTGGACACTCTAGCTGATGATGAGCTTGCTCTCATTGCCCGGAGGTTCACCCGTTTTCATCATGAGAGACGAGATCAGAGGAGAAGTGGTTTTGGTGGTTGTTTTGAATGCGGTGACACTTCTCACATCAAGGCAAATTGCCCAAAGCTCAAAAAGAGAGATGAGAGTGGGCGCCCTAAATACCACAAGAAGGAGAGGAAACCCTTTGTGAAGGGCAAGCGCGGCAAGATGGCTAAGAAAGTAGCCAAGGCCGCTTCCAGAGCCTTTGTTGCTGCTCTCAGCGACATCGACACTTCCTCAACTGAGGAGTCGAGCTCTGAGGAGGAGGAGTCCCCAAGGAAGGAGGACAAGAAGGATAAGAAGGGACGAGACTTCACCGGCCTTTGCTTCATGGCCGACAGCGATCACAGCGGCGATGAGCTTGACTCATCTGAGGTAAACCTATCATCTGACCAGCTACTAATTAAATTAGATGAGCTGAATGAAGTAGTTCTTGGTCAGGATAGATTACTTGTGCAAGCCGCTAGAGAAAGAAAAGACCTTAGACTTAGGCTAGAAACTATTTCTACTGAATATGCCATGCTTAAGTCTAAATTTGATGATGCTGAATGTGAGTCCTGTTCTGTTGTCATGAGTGAGCTTGCTCAATTGCGTTCTGTTCATGCTCAAACTCTTTCTGAGCTTGAGACTGCACAGAAGCAGCTTTTGGAGGTGGATTCTAGACCTCATGATATTATTGATTGCATGAACTGCTCTTTATTACGCGATAGCATTAATTTACGTGATAAGCATGTTCATGATTTAGAGGCTAGATTGGAGAGGGCCGGTAGTTCTAAGGATGTGTAGCCTGTGTGTGACACTTGCATCACCCTTAAGGACCAGCTAGGCACTGCTAGAGAGCGAGCTGAGAACCTCATGTCTGAAAATGAATACCTTCTTTCCGTGGTTAATAAATGCACTGAGGGAAAGGGTAGGATGGATTTGCTCTTGGCCAAGACCAAGTTGTGTGTTGACAGAGCAGGGGTAGCTCTAGGTTTGGGTTTTGAGAGGATACCTTCAGACAGTAAGACCAAAACTGTTTTCACCTCTCCCACTACCCTAGAGAAAGAGAGAGCTCTGTTAGACACCCCACCAGCCAAAAAGCCTACCCATCCACCAAAGAAAACCACACCTCCTGCCAAGAAAAATCCTCCCAAGAAAACCACACAGAAGAAGCCCAAGGAGCCTGTGAGAGTTGCTCCTGTGACCCATGAGAGTGCCCCCCGGAGAGTGTTTCACTGTTCTTACTGTCAGCGGGCGGGTCATTTGGTTGGTTTCTGTTTTCGTCGCATCAAGGATGAGCGACGCTCTCAGGCGATGAGTTACCAGGACATGCACTACCCATCTTTAGGTATGCATGAGTCTGAGTTTTACTATCGTCCTGCTTTTGAGGCTCCTCGTGCTTCTCAGAGAGGTTTTACTCCTCAAGGTGCTCACAATGTTCCATATGGTGGTAGACCTCGGGCGAGTAGCTTTATACCTCGTCAGAGTAGGAGACCTCGACATGTTGTTCGATCACAGCATGTGGGTAGACCTCGCACTTTGCATCATTTCGATTTTCCTGTGCGTAGACCGTCTACTTTTGCTGCGCCTACTACTCGTGTCACTCAGTGCTGGATGCCTCGTCATTATTTTGCTCACCCCAGCACTGAGCGATCGAGATTTTCTTATCATGTGTAGGCGACAGATCGAGGCTTGGAGGGCACGTGGATCATGGACTCCGGTTGTTCGCGCCACATGACCAGAGATGCAGCATGGTTCTCCAGCCTCACCACAACCAAGCAAAGGGAACATATCACCTTCGGAAACAATCGAAGGAGTAGAGTGAAAGGTAAAGGTGTGGTAAGAATTAATTCGAATTTCACTCTCAAAGATGTTGCTTTGGTTGAAAACCTGGGATACAATTTGCTGTCTGTATCTCAGTTGCTTGATGAGGGCTTCGAAGTGCGATTTCATCGCGATACTTCGCAAGTGCTCAATTCTGATGGCGTTGTGGTGTGTAAGATCTTTAGAGTTGGGAGAGTTTTTGGAGCTGATTTTTCTGAGTCGTCTGGATCTTCTCATTGTCTTGTTGCACATTCAACTTCTGAGCTTTGGAAGTGGCATAGGAGACTAGGGCATATGAGCTTTGAGTTGCTCGCTCGTCTGAGCGCCCTAGGTCTGATCCGAGGATTGCCCAAGCTCAAGTTTGAGAAGAATTTAGTTTGCGCTCCTTGTCGACATGGTAAAATGATCGCCGCTTCACATTCGCCAGTCACCACAGTGATGACTGAACAGCCCGGAGAACTTCTCCACATGGACACTGTAGGTCCTTCTCGGGTTAGTTCTTTAGGCGGCAAGTGGTATGTTTTAGTGATTGTCGACGATTTCTCTCGCTACTCTTGGGTCTTCTTTCTTGCCAGCAAGGATGAAGTGTTTTCACACTTTCGGAGCTTGGCTTTGAGACTTTTCACTGAACTCCCAGGTGCATTGAAATTCATTCGAAGTGATAATGGCACCGAGTTCAAAAACAGTCTCTTTGTTGACTTTTGCATGGAGCATGGCATAGAACATCAATTCTCTGCTCCGCGGGTTCCTCAATAGAACGGTGTTGTTGAGAGGAAGAACCGCACTTTGGTTGAGATGGCTAGGACGATGCTGGATGAGCATAGGACTCCTAGAAAATTTTGGGCTGAGGCCATGAACACTGCTGGTTACATCTCAAACCGAATATTCTTGCGCTCAATTTTAAATTTAACATATTATGAGCTGCGTTTTGGGAGACAGCCCAAGGTTACTCATCTTCGAGTTTTTGGCTGTCGCTGCTTTATCCTAAAACGTGGTAACTTGGACAAATTTGAGTCGCGCTCTTCTGACGGGATCTTTTTGTGTTATACTACTCATGGTCATTCTTATCGTGTTTATAACTTGGAAACTAACACTGTCATCGAGTCATGTGATGTGACTTTTGATGAATCAACCCCCTCTGTTAGTTCTGCTTTTGAACAGGCAAATGAACACGACATGGAACAGACCTTATTCGAAGAAGAAGATCCCAGAGAATTCGAGGATGAACCCCTACTTCCCTCGACGTCAACCCCCGAAGCTGACCCCGCTTCAACTACTTCGGCACGAGGTCCCGAAGCGACTACCTCAACATCGGTCTTCTTGGACCACTCCAACGCACAAGTTGAGGGGGAGACTGCATCCCGCCGCGAGGCTCCACATCATGTTCAAAGGATGCATCCTCCCGAGCAGATCATTGGTGAGCTTGATCAAAGGGTAACACGTTCTCATGCTCATTTCATTGATTCCGCTTTTGTTGCTTCTTTTGAGCCCTTAGATGTTAGTCATGCACTTTCTGATTCTAGTTGGATCAATGCCATGCATGAGGAACTTGAAAATTTTGAGAGAAACCAAGTCTGGGCTTTAGTTGATCCTCCACCAAATGTTCATTTCATTGGAACAAAATGGATTTTCAAAAATAAACAAGGGGAGGATGGGACTATAGTTAGAAACAAGGCTAGACTTGTAGCTCAGGGCTTTTCTCAACTAGAAGGGATTGATTTTACTGAAACTTTTGCACCTGTTGCTCGCCTTGAGGCCATTAGGATTTTGCTTGCCTTTGCGACATTCCGAGGATTCAAACTCTATCAAATGGATGTCAAAAGTGCTTTTCTTAATGGCTTCATAGGCGAAGATGTTTATGTAAAACAACCCCCTGGTTTTGAAAACCCCAAGTACCCACATAAAGTCCTTAAACTTCATAAGGCTCTTTATGGACTCAAGCAGGCCCCTCGGGCTTGGTATGATAGACTTAAGTCTTTTCTGCTTGAGCGAGGGTATTTGATGGGCTCTGTTGATAAAACTTTGTTTACTCTCAAGCATGGCAAAGATTTCCTCCTAGTTCAGATTTATGTGGATGATATCATCTTTGGTGGCTCCTCTCATGCTTTGGTTGACGAGTTTGCAGATACCATGAGCAGGGAATTTGAAATGTCAATGATGGGTGAACTCACCTTTTTCCTTGGTTTGCAAATCAAGCAAAGCAAACAAGGTACTTTTGTCCACCAGACAAAGTACACCAAGGACCTGCTCAAGAAATTCGACATGTCCGATGCGAAGCCCCTCGCCACTCCAATGGCTACATCTGTAGCATTGGACCCTGACGAAGATGGAGAAGCCGTAGATCAGAAGGAGTTCCGAAGCATGATCGGCTCCCTCCTCTACTTGACTGCCACGAGGCCGGACATACACTTCGCAATGTGTCTGTGCGCTCGTTTTTAGGCTTCACCACGAGCTTCGCACCGCCAAGCGGTAAAGCGCATTCTAAGGTATCTCAAACACACCCTTGAATTTGGCATATGGTATTCAGCATCTTCGTCTTTATGTCTTCGAGGTTATTCCGATGCGGACTTTGCTGGGTGTAGAATTGATAGGAAGAGTACCTCTAGTACTTGTCATTTTCTGGGTACTTCACTGGTTTGCTGGTCTTCCCGCAAATAGTCTAGTGTTGCACAATCGACGGCTGAGGCCGAATATGTTGCTGCAGCTAGCTGTTGCTCTCAGATTTTGTGGATGGTTTCCACTTTGCGGGATTTCGGGTTAGATTATAAGAGTGTTCCACTTTTCTGTGATAACACTAGTGCTATTTGTATTGCAAACAACCCGGTTCAGCACTCCAGAACCAAACACATTGATGTACGGTATCACTTTCTCAGAGATCACAATGAGAAGGGTGATATTGAACTTCAATATGTTGATACCCAACACCAGCTTGCCGACATTTTTACAAAACCCCTTGATGCTTCTCGATTTGCGTACTTGCGTGGGGAACTTGGCATTTTTCACCCTTACGGCATTTTGTGAGGGGGAGCTGTTTTAGATGGATGTGCCTTTGTCTAATTGTGTTGAAATTGCGTTTACATATTTTGCACTTATATGCCTGCTTATAATTCATGAAATCATGTCAGCTCAGCTCTTTTTAATTCATCTGGAACATTCATGTGCATGGTGTTTTATTTCCAAAATCAAATCATGCTCACTGCTTAGTCTTGAATCTAGCATGTTTAGGCAGGACTGCTTTAGCTATCTTTTATCTGCTTGATAGCAAGACACATTTCTTTGGATGCTAAAAATTGCAACTTGAAAAATTGTTCTCAATATTCATGGATATTCATAAAGTACCAAACAATTGGTTCACTTGGTTAAAATCAAAAATTCCATGATTTGCATGCTTTAAGTTAAAAGATCCAAGTGGGATTGTTTGTCGCACTACCCTATTCTAGATTGCTTACCATTGCACATTGGTCTGAACTGGAATAGCGTAGTGTATGCCAAAATCTATGCCTTAAGCTTCTTATGGCTTTCATGCCTAGGCTTGGCCGGATTGGAAAGTATAAGGTGGACAAACAAATAACCCCTGGCACTAAGAAAAGACCAACAAAATTCATTGATTATCAAGTCTGCTTTTCAAGCTCCATTTGAACTGGACTTGTCTGTCTAGAGTAGAAATTGACTAGCTTTGCGCAGTCCTTGCTCTTACTTGTCTAGTTTCCTTGACTAAGTGGTGATGCTTTTATTTCAAACATGATAATATCACATGCTTCATCATGCTTTTAGAGAATATTAATTTGAGCTGAGCCCATGTTCATTGGTGTTACTGTTGGCATATTTTTGCTTCATATGTCTTTGCAATTCTGCTCATTTCGAAGCTTTGCATCTCTTTCATGCTCCTTGATGCTTGCATTGCCAAAGGGGGAGAAATTCCTCAAGGGGGAGAGACTTTGCTTCGTTCTCTACCACAAGGGGGAGAAATCATGACATAAAGGCTCTTTGTTTGCCAAAGGGGGATAATTTAATTCTGGGGGAGTTTTTATTGCCGAAGGGGCTTTTACTCTTTTGAGAAAGGGGGAGGAAAATTCTTTTGTCAAGTGACATGATTTGGCTCTTTTCTGAGTTTTTATGGTCACTTGTGTGCTGAAAATTTTTAAATTTTCTTGAACGTGGATTTGGTTGTCAATGCACTCATCAAGGGGGAGATTGAGAAACCAAGGGTTGGTTTCGGTGTGTTGTGATGAGTGATTGACAGGCTTTTTACCCTCTGTTCGAAGGGTACCTCCGAAGGGTGTTCGGAGGGGGGTACCTCCAGAGGGATTTCGGAGGTTGGACCTCCGAAGGGTGTTCGGAGGTGGTGTTACCGAAGGATGTTCGGTGTTTGCTTGCTGCAGCTGTTGCTGCGGAGTGTGCTCGTCGGAGGGGTCCGACAGTACACGATGACTGGGTTCGTACCGAAGGCTTCGGTACTTTGGGCGGTACATCGGAGTGTGTGCCGGAGGTTGCTAACCCGGAGAGGTCTCCGGAGTACTGGATACACTTGTTTGTTTGTCTGTGGTGCGTAGGGTCTTCGGAGGCGACGGACGAACATAGAAGGTGAACCTGGGTCAAGCGGGAGGCTTGATGCCAGGGGAGCGGGGAGCTCCGTCACGGTGGCTGCGAAGGTGGTCCGGGTTGGTCCTCGGGTCGAGGCGTGCCAGGTGAAGGCAGAGAGTGCGGAGCGTGGCTCCGGCTGAAGGTGCTCCGAGACAAAGTCCTCGGAGGTGAGGCACTTCGAAGGTACTCCGAATGGAGTGACTTCGGAGTTGGTTGGATCAAGTCCTCTGTGGAGGCAAGGAATTCGAAGTGTGCTCTGGAGGGAGACATACGAAGGTACCCGACGAAGGTCTCAGAAGTCGAGGCGCATCGAAGGCATGGTCCGGGTGAGGCTCGTCGAGGAGTGTGCTCGGGGAGAGGCACTGCGACGAAGGGCTCATGGAATGCTTCATGCGGAGGCCTTGGACGAAGGAGGGACTTCGAAGGGTGGTACTCCGAAGGTGGGGCTTCGGAGGGTGGAAGGCTTCGGAGCAAGGCTAGCTCCGGAGCAAGGTTGACTTGAGGTGCTTCGGCCTGCATGGCTTCGGTACACGGACTGATAGAGTTCGAGCTGGGAGTAGCTGCGAAGCCGTGGTGGTCCACTCCGGAGGTGTTGGTGCGAAGGCCCAAGGGGCTTTGATGGCTTCGGCTCAAAACCGTCACTGTATCGGAGACTGACTTCGGCGAAGCGAAGGCCATCTGGCTTCAGGCTTCTCACCGAAGCTAGTAAGCTGACAGAGAAGCCTCCAGAATAAAGGTGGACTACCTTTTGTACCCCTTAGTTCTGTAGAGTCAAAATCAATGTAAACCCTAGAGGTAGTGTAGTCATTTCCTTTGGGTGAACTGTGGGCTATAAATATGGGGGCTCGGTAGGTAACATTTAACACTTTGAGCATTTACTGTTGAGCTCCTGTAGCCACATACCTCGCTGTATTCATCTAGAGTTCAATTCATTTTGTGTTCCTTGTTCAAGCGGCGAAGCCCTACTTCTGTGTGCTTTTTGCTTGAGCTCGCGTTACATACCTCGCTAGTATAGTGCACCGAAGCCTGTCTAGGCGAAGGGTGTTTTGTGCGAAGTGTGTTTTTCAGTGTGCTGTCGCTCTGTGTAACTTGAGGCCAGACCTCACAGCTTACTAGCGAAGCCCTGATCGAGGCCCGTTTTGCTTCTTGTGATGAAGCCCTTAGCGTAGTCTGTTTGTGTGCGTGTAGACCTTGTGTACGAAGCCCAGCACCAGTTGCTGCCGCCAAGTACTTGGTCGAAGTCCTCAGAGGGCTGTCCACTCTTGCGAAGGGTGAAGTGCGAAGCCTGCTCGAAGCACCCCGTGTGCGGAGCCTGCACTGACTTAGCAGAGTAGATTTCTGAGGGTTGTAAGTGGAGCGAAGTCTTCTTGGCTTCGAACTTTTGCTCCTGCGAAGCCTGTGCTCGGAGCTGTCGAAGCACCTCCGAACCAGACCTTCGAAGGTTGTGTTCGAAGCCTGTTCCGCAGAAGACAGAACTAAACTGAAGGCTAAGTTTTTAGCCCGAAATTTTAAAAAGCTCCCATTCACCCCCCCCCCCCTCTGGTCGCCGTTTCCGGTCCAACACGACCCATTCGAATAAACCGACAAAACCAGGGCATCGAAAGGGAGTCTTATAGACGTCCTCTTCGGCCATAAAGATTTGATTATAACCAGCATTGCCATCAAGAAAACTTAGTACCTTATGTCCTGAGGCGTCGTTGATTAGCATGTTGGCTATTGGCATCGGATACTCGTCTTTTGGAGTGGCTCTGTTCAGATCCCTGAAATCAATGCATACCCATATCTTGCCGCTCCCTTTCTACTCTACAGGCACAATGTTAGTAACCCATTCCGCGTACCTGCATGGCCTAATAAATTCAGTCTTAAGCAGTCGTTCCACTTCCTCCTTAACTCGGTCATAGACGACCGAATTAAAGCGACGGGGAGGCTATTTATAAGGCCTAAACCCGTACTTGATGGGCAGCCGATGCTCCATGAGCTCGCGGCTTAGTCTTGGCATCTCGCTATATTCCCATGCGAAACAATCGACATACGACCGAAGAAACTTTATTACTTCAGCCTTTTCATTGGGCTGTAAGTGTTGGTTTATAAAAGTCGGCCTTGGAATGCTACCATTGCCTATATCAACTTCCTCCAAGGGATCGGACGACGCAAAACCTTGTCCTAATTTTTCTACTTCGCTAAAGTCCTCGATGGCTTCGGCAATACCGTCTTTATTAGACCGATACTGCTCCACTCGAGACTTTAGCCAATCTAGATTATTCTTGCTAGACATGTGTAACACCCCAGTATTTAAAAAGAATTAAAATAAATAAAACTATTATTAAACACATTTCTGGAAATTAAAGAAAACCCTTAAAGAGCCTCATTAAAGCCAAACAGGGAGAAATATTCAAAATATGGACTTGAAAATTTTATGAGATGAACTAGAGACCAAAATATAATTTTGAGAATTTTTACAAAATTTTAGCAACAGTGATTCAGGCCTTAATCAAATAATTAATATTCTGGAATTATTTTAATTGAAAAATGAATTTTAAATCTTATTGGGCCGCAACCCTATATTCAACCTCTAAGGCCTTTCGGCCCAGCCCAGTCCGTCCGCGCCCACTGACAGGCGGGACCCACTTGTCGGCGCGCCCTCCCTCGCTCCCTGCCCGCTCGCGCCTGGCCGGTCCCACCCGTCGGCCTCCCGCGCGCCCCTCTCAGCCTCTGCTACTCTCGGCCCACTTGTCAGCCCCTTTTCTTTTACGCCCGCTCACTGACAGGTGGCCCCCACCTGTCAGGCCTTTCTTCTCCGATGGAAGGGGATCTCCCCCTTCCATCCCCGGCGACCCCCTTGCCCGATTCCGCTGCCTGCCATCGGGATTCACCCAACCAAGCACGAGATCGAGTTCCCCTCCCTCCGGCAGTCCCTTTCCATCCGTTCCCACGTGTTTCCCCCCCCCCCCCCCCCGGATGGCAAGTAACCACGAGAATGGAAGCTCGCCGGAGTCTTTTTGGAAATTCCCTCGGGATTCCCTTTGTGCACCTTCCATACATGCCGGCGACCCCCTCCTATAAAACCCTGCGCACACTGAGCCTCCGCCTCACAAATCCACCTGCTCTCTCCTTCCCGAGCACCACCAGTGCCCTTTTAGCGCCATCCCCTCGGTTCGCGCTCCGGCAAGACTTCACCGGTGCTTCGGGCCACCGCCGTCCTCGCCGTCGCCACCGCCGGGACCGTCGTCGCGCCCTCTACCTCGGCCCCACCTCCGGTGGGCCAGATCGTCGCTAGATCGCCTCGCCGACGTCGAGCCGAAAGCCTCCACTGCCATCTCCTCGCCGCCGATTGCCCTCGACCACCTTTCACCGTCACCACCGGTACGGTCGTACTCCCCATCCTCCCCTCTCTCCGTTTTGGCCGGAAATTAGGGCCTTAGGCCATCGCCGCCGTCGGTGGCCGCTCGCCGTCGTTCGGTCGGCACTGGGGACGAAGCCCTCGGCTTCCCCCGTGCCGCGTACGTGTCGGACGAGACCTCCACCGTACGATCGCGGATGAACGGCTGAGATTAGATCGACCACGAACTTAATCCTAGCCCTCGGATCGCACTGAATCGGTATCCATCAATCTGGAGCGTTGGATTTCATTTAAAACCCCGGGTTAATCTCAGACGTCCACGCATACCGGTTAGATTTCTTTTAATCACAGCTGTCCGCTGTGACTTAAGTGCCCCGCCTCGTTGTCGGCCACCCGATCTGGATCAGACGGTCTAGATCAGGCCGGTCCACGCGCGCAGTCAATGGTTCACGGTGAACTCAGTTCACCGTGGACCAGAGACTGTTTTCCCATTTAAAATAAATTCTAGAAATTGATTTAAACTTTGAAAATTCATAACTTGCTCATTTTAACTCCAAATTTCACCATTCAAATTTTGTTAAATCAAGAATAATATTCTCTACACATTAATGCCATAAAATCAGTATGTTACTGTTACCCAAAATATTTTTAATAAATAAAGGAATAAAAACCCCTTAGGGATAAATTATTAATTCAGAAAAATAAATTGGAAAAGCACTGAGAAATATAAGTTTACTGTTTATTCACCAAACATTAGAATAATGAAACTTTATTCCACATAATAAAACCCACAAATATGTATGTTTATTATTTGGTGGATTTTATCTGTTTATTGAATGTATTGTTTATCTTTCCACATCGAGAAGACTACGAGTTCGTCGAGGAGCCGGAATTCTATCCCGAGGTTCCACCTTCACCCTTTGCTGAGCAAGGCAAGTCATCGACCCCTCTTATGGAAACAGTTGATCATTGTTGAGCCCGGGTTTTAATAAATTATCGCTATAACTCATAGGTTAATATTGCATTAGTCAAACATCAAGCCCTACACTTATATTTATTAGATCCCCGTCCTTGTGTGCAAACCCAAGCCATGCTTATTGAGCCTTAACTCCTTGTCACTCTACAAATATTATATTAGCTAGTGCCCAATGTACCGGCACAACTGCTATAGGAAATAAAGAATGAGTCGTAGATAGATGGATTCTGCTATATGAAATTCCCCGTTATTCTCGTCTCTGGACTCTGTTGGAGTTGGCTATGTTATAAGTATGGTGGGTTCCGGGTGCAAGCTCGGAAACTGTATGGTCGCACCCGGGGCACTATAAGGACCGGTCTACGGGATCTGTTGCAAAGCACTTCCGTACACCCCACAAGTCTAATGGGTAAGTCCTAACCGGAAGTGTGGGACACTCCGACTCTCGGCACCATAGTGGAGGGGGCAAGGGGCTAGCCCTCAGGGCGCCTTGTACCAGAGAAGGCTCAAGGGGGGGTATGGTGAGGCACCGACGCGTCGGGGCACCATATGAAACCTATAAAAGGGTGCTGTTGAGTCGGGGAAGACCATATGGAAGGTTTTGGTACGAGTTCCCATGAAATGGGTCATCTCGTTACACTTTGGTGTAAGTGATGAGTGCGTGCCTTGTGGGTACAGTGGTACATCTCTGATCAGAGTAATTTAATCTTTTCGAAAAGCCGAGCCCACGGTCAAGGGCGGGTTGTGTGACTACTCGCAGTTAGTTTACAATTGCTTGAATGGATGAGTTATTCATGGCATGTAAGGACTGTTGTGCGGGGAGGTAAAACGTACTCCTCGAGTTAGAAGATGATGATGCATACACATGTTTACTTTTCCGTACTAATAAATTGCTCACATTTAATGCTTTACAAATATTCTGCTTCCGCAAAACTAGCCACTATCTCCCTTGTTATTTACCTTGCATTATATTTGCATTCGGTGGCATGCTGAGTACATATGTACTCACCCCGTTGACTTACACCATCAGAGCTCGTCTACTACGAGGAGGATGAAGGTCTGGAGTAGCGACCCAGTCAAGGCGAGACTGGAAGGAGGCGTTCATCTAGGACCCTTTGATTTATTAGTTTCTCTTCATATTTATTCACTTTTGTACTAATGCGGTCTACGAACCGTGGATGATTGCTCGTATTGTACGTGGTCGCTTGATGAACGTCTTGTTTTATTGATTTTCTAAGGAATTTCAATAAAGTCCTGATTTATTAAATCGGGGCGCGACAACATGACTACTAGTACAAAAATAGCCGTGCTACTCCAGCCGGCTTTACAGACACTGGTACAAACCTTCCTCTGGATACGATAAAGGTCTCTACCAGATAGACACTCTACTTTGTTATGGACGGCGTCAACCGACACATAGGCCAAAGCTACTTGGGCCGAAGTATCCACGGGGATGACCTCCACCTCATCGCTGTCCCACTGTACCAAGCACTAGTGTAGGGTAGAGGGGATGCAACAGTTCGCATGGATCCAGTCGCGTCCGAGTAACACACTATATCTACCTTGCATGTCGACGACGAAGAACGCTGTTGGCAACGTCTTGTTGCCCACCGTCAACTCCATAGAGAGTACTCCCTTGGCTTCGGAGCTCTCACCGTTGAAGCCGTTGAGCATCAAGTTGGTCTTCTTCAGGTCATCTTCATCCCTGCCAAGATTCTTCAACAATGAATAAGGCATTAGATTAACTGTGGCACCGCCGTCGACGAGCATCCGGTAAATCGGCTTCCTATCGATGTGACCCCTGACATAGAAAGGCTTTAGATGGCGAGCTGAGTCCTCGAGCTTCTTGAAGACGGTGCTGCGTGGACCGAGGTTTAATTGAGCGACCTCGGCCTCGTCCCGTGGTGGTGCAAACTCAGCGGGTAATGTGATGATGTGGATGTCCATCGCCTGAGGTGCGGGCCCCTCAGAGACAGGCGAGTAATCATCGTCAAGCATGTCTTCCTCGTCGTCGCTTGGACTGGGAGCTGGGTTGGTTATCTCAACTGGCTTCTCTCTCCATACCTAGTTCGTGGCTGGCCGAGGGTGGATCTCCTCGAAGATAGCATCATGCTCGGCCTTAGCTACCTTCTCGCGCATCTCCTGTGCCTGCAGCCTTTGTAGGTGTCTCTTTTGCGATTTGGACATGGTGGAGCCCAAGATGGCTTCGGCTTCGTTCCTGGAGCTACTGTTTGACCCCTGTTAATTCTGGCCGAAGTGTGCCCTTCGGCCTCGGGCGCCCTGTGTTCGAAGGGGGCTTCGCTTCGAACCCCGTCGAATGGACCAGCCTCGTTTGGCCGATCGAACCAAGCTTCGGTGCGAAGTCCAGCCGAAGCATGCGGCTTACCTCCATTATCCTTCGGCGACAAAGTCTTCAGGATTGGGACTTCCTGAGACCCAACTCTGATAGTTATGGCTTCGGACTTCCTCACTTCGGCCTCTGCATGCTCGCACCCTTCGGCTTCGCTTTGCAGGGTCCGATTCGGAGGTACCACAGACAGTCTGTTGACGATGCCCCCCTCCGCTGTGTCTGTTTGCCCTTGCCATCCATAATACTCCGAAGGAAAACAAGGCATAGGGTTACTCTGCAGAGGGTACCTTGACCCAGACACGCACGGGGCCCACGGGGTCCCCGTCCAGTCCTACGGCGGAGGCATCGACGGCTCTAGTGGCCTTGGCCATTGCGAGCCGAACTCGTCACCTAGAGGGGGGTTCGGCCAAGTCGAAGGTGTCTCCGACCACACCAGCGACGGATCCCGCTAGGCTGGAGGTATGTTCAGCCAGTGCGGGCCGAAGCCTTCCATCGAAGAAGCCCACCATGGTGCAGGGTTCGGCCATTGGGGGCCGAAGCTATTGCATGGGGGACCCGACCACTGGGGTGCGAAGTTGTCGTGAGAAGAACCCAACCATTGGGGTTCGAATTTGTTGCACGGGGGGTTCGGCCATTGTGGCTCAGAACCACCGTGCGGAGCACCAGGATACCTCGGCCCGAAGCCTTCGTGTGGCGGGTTCGCAACCTTCGGTCCGAAGCCTTCGTGTGGAGGGTTCGCAACCCTCGGTCCGAAGCCACCCTTCAAAGGTCTTGGACCCTTCGGCCGTTTTAACTTGGCGTGCGGACCTGCTTCTTTGGCCCTTCTCTGATGCTTGTTCAACAACATGTTGTATGTTACCTTCGGCCTCTTGCGAGCCTTAGCCGAAGGGGTATTGATGTTTTGTTTCCACACTCCCACCTCGGGTTCTTTGGTACGAGTGTGCGAATGCGTGGTTCTCCAACCATCACATCTTTTCCTTTAGCAGACTCGGCCTTTTCTGGCCGAATCAACACTTTTTTCTCGCTGAGGTCGACGGCGTTGACCGGAAAAGGATCTTTATCCAGCTTTATTTTTGGATCATGGTCTGTCTTCAATCGTCCTTCTTCTATGGCCGATTGTATCTGCCGTCGAAAAACATTGCAATCATTAGTATTATGAGAATGTGAATCATGCCACTTATAGTATGGATGTTTCTTTAACTCGTCGGCAGGTGGAATGACTTGACCTATAGGTAACCTGAGAAGCTAGCTTTTCAAGAGAAAGTCAAATGTTTTATCACACTTAGTTACATCAAACGAGTACTTGACCTCATTGAGTTGATTCTTTGTTGGTGACGGTCGTAACTCGGAGCAGGTGACGGGTTTATTCTTAGTGTTCTAGACCCACTCGGCCGCGTACATGTTGGCTGAATCCTCCTCCCCTGACTCCTCTTCATCGGAGCATTCCATGATGTGGATTTCGGCCCTAGGCTTGCTAAATGTCTTGATAAATTTCTTGTCTTTGGCTCGGCCTTCTTGTACCAGAGCCTGCTGTAGAACTTGGCTAACTTCTAAAAAGTTCTGGTTATCTAATCTTTCTTTAATTTCAGAACGTAACCCATTAAAAGCTAACTCCGCCAAGTCCCTTTCTGAAATATTAAGACTAAAACATCGGTTTCTGGTATCCCTGAAATGCTTGATATACTCAGAGGCGCTCTCACTAGATTTTTGCTTAACCGATGACAAATGCGAAAGCCTAAGTTCTGTTTTACCCGTGTAGAAATAATCATGGAGTTCGGCGGTAGCGCCGAAAACCAAGTGAAAGCTGTGCCGGATAGCGAGAGAGAAAATAGTCTAACCTTTAGGGCATCTATCCCACTAACCTCTCCACACTGTGCCAAAAATTGACTAACATGCTCTAGTGTGGTCCTGCTACCCTCGCCATCGAATTTAGTGAACTCGGGATCCTATAGACGCGGGGGTAGGGTACTGTATCAAGATGATCGGGGTATGGTTTGCGGTAAACCCTAATCCGTCCCTTGGGCACGAAGCCGGCACACTCCCTAAATAGTGCGCGGACCCGCTCATCTAAATCATATTGGTAGTTTGTTTGCATGCGCCTCTCATGTGGGGGCATGACACACGGTGGGATATCGACGTGTCGGCCATGCGCTTCTTCCCTACGCGCTATTTGTATAACGTGCTCGTGTCCGGGCGCCTGCGTGTGTGGTGCGGGCAGCGCGGGTATTGGCGCAGGTGTCGTGTGGCATGCAGTATTAGTTTGACCATATGTATAATGATTGGTCTCAGCCATAGGTGATGAGGCCGGAGACATGTTCATCGGAGGTGCACTATCTATAGGAACCGGGGGTATGGCCTCAGCGAAGCCAAACCTTCTAAGAGTCGCCTCTACTTGGGAGCTGACTGCCGAATCTAAACGGTTGGCTAGAGAAGCGCTAACGGCCTGATCTACTGATGTGGCTATTTTTTGCTCGATTTCCAAAGAAGATAAATGAGGCGATAATGGTGTTACATGGACCTGAGCGAGGTCGGGGGTGATGATGTCGCGCTTGATGAAGCTTGCGCGTGTCTTGATGTAGCCTCCAAGCATCATGTCTTGGAACGCTTTTAGCCTTGCCTCGATCTCTGCTCGGTCTTCTGCGGGGATATCTTCAAGTGTAGGTGGTATTATGTTGCGGTTGTCGATATCCGCACCTCCTATTGTGTCCATCGGCGGTGTAGATGTGGTAGTCGAAGTAGATGTACCGGCGGCCGATGTAGACGTACTCATAGTGTTGACGTAGCACTTCCCCAGTGGAGTCGCCAAAAAGTGTGTTGACACGAAAACGTGCCCCGCACTTGGGTCAGCCACCCGTGCCCTTTCCGCGCTCTCTGACCAGCGGGACCCGCCTGTCGGCCCTTCTACTTTTGTTTCGACCATTGACAGGTGGGGGCCACCTGTCAGCATCGTCTTCTCCATGGAAGGGGATCCCCCTTCCCTCTCCCCGGCGATACCCTTCTGGATTCTCGCCGCCGGCCACCCGATCTCGCTCGATTGCCCTCGGATCACTTTCCCCGAGCACCGCCGCACCCCTTCCGTCTATAGCCGACGCGTTTTCACGCTTAAGGAAGCTAACCGAGCAAAAGGAAAGCCTCGCCGGAGTAAAATAGAAACCCTTCACGGGTTTCCCTCCTATAGCCTACCATAGCCATCGCCGATGACCCTATAAAGACCCCCTCGGCCACCGCTCACTGCCCACACCGCCTTAAGCGCAAGACCTCACTTTCCAGAGCTCCGGCGCAATGTTTCGGTCGTTAGCTCTGTTCCGCCTCCAGCCACCGCTCGCCGGCGATCCAAGACCCCGCCGTCCCCGCCGTCACCACCTTCGTGACCACCAGGACCGACCCGTCCTCGTCCATGCCTCCGACGGACGAAAGGACCGCCGGATTGCCTCGCCGCCGACGAACCCAAACGGTTTCTCCGCCCCTCGTCGACGCCGGTCGCCGTCAGCTCGCCGTCGCCACCACCGCCGGTACGCTCGAGTTCCCCTCACGTCTCTGGTTCCATTTCTGGCCTTAGCATCGCCGTCCAACCCTCGCCGACGCCGGAATCACTTACTGTTGCATCGCCGGAGTCGAGAACGAAGGGGGTAATCGCCCCTTAGCTCGTGTTGTGCCGGACGGACCTCTGGCCATCCGATCAAGATCGGAGGGCTAAGATTAATCCCCTTCGGGATTTAATCCGGGCCCTCGGATCCGGTCAAAGCAGTACCACGCGATCTCGGCCGTCGATTTTAACTTAAAAACGTTGACTTAATCCCGTGCGTCCACGCGTACCGGTTCGGTGCGATCTAATCTGAGCCGTCCATTTTCATTTAACCCCTCCCGCCTCGCGCCTGGCTGCCAGATCTAGATCCAACGGCTCTGGATCAACCGGTCCACGCGCACAGTGCGCCTGTCCACCGTGGGCCTGGCTCACCGTGGACCAGAGCCCATTTCCAGTTTAAATAAAATTCCAAAAAACTGTTTAAACTTTGAAAATTCATATCTTGCTCATTTTAACTCCAAATTTCACCATTCAAATTTTGTTAAAACCAGAATATTATTCTCTACACATTAATGCCATAAAAACAGTATGTTTCTGTTACCCAAAATAACTTTTAATAAATATTTAAAATAAAAACCCCTTAGAGATAAATTATTAATTCAGAAAAATAAATTGGCAAAGCCTTGACAAGTATAAAGTTTACTATTTATTCACCAAACATCAGAATAATGAAACTTTATTCCACATAATAAAACCCACAAATATGTATGTTTATTATTTGGTGGATTTTATCAGTTTATTAAATGTGATTTTTATTTTTCCGTATCGAGAAGACTACGAGTTTGTCGAGGAGACGGAGTTCTATCCCGAGGTTCCACCTTCACCCTTTGCTGAGCAAGGCAAGTCATCGACCACCCCTGTTGAAACAATTGATCATCATTGAGCCTATGTTTTAATAAAATATCGCTATAACTCATAGGTTAATATTGCATTAGTCCAATAATCAAGCCTTACACTTATATTTATTAGACCCCCGTCCCTGTGTGCAAACCCAAGCCATGCTTATTGAGCCTTAACTCCTTGTCACTCTACAAATATTATATTAGCTAGTGCCCAATGTACCGGCACAACCGCTATAGGATATAAAGAATGAGTCGTAGATAGCTGGATTCTAATATATGAAATTTCCCGTTATTCTCGTCTCTGGACTCTGTTGGAGTTGGCTAAGTTATAAGTATGGTGGGTTCCGGGTGCAAGCTCGGAAACTGGTTAGTCGCACCCAGGGCACTATAAGGACCGGTCTGCGGGATCTGTTGCAAAGCACTTCCGTACCAACCACAAGTCTAATGGGTAAGTCCTAACTGGAAGTGTGGAACACTCCGGCTCTATGCACCATAGTGGAGGGGGCAAGGGGCTAGCCCTCAGGGCGCCTTGTACCGACGATGGCTCAAGGGGGGGTATGGTGAGCACTCGACACATCGAGACACGATACGAAACCCATAAGAGGGTGTTGTGGAGTCGGAGGAAACCATATGGAAGTTTTTGGCACGAGTTCCCGTGAAATGGGTCATCTCGTTACACTTGGGTGTAAGTGATGAGTGTGTGCCTTGTGGGTACAGTGGTACATCTCTGATCAGAGTAAAATCAATCTTTTCGAAAAGCCGAGCCCACGGTCAAGGGCGGGTTGTGTGACTACTCGCAATTAGTTTACAATTGTATGAATGGTTGAGTTAATCATGGCATGTAAGGACTGTTGAGCGAGGTGGGGCTGACCGTACCCCTCGAGTTAGAATATGATGATGCATACACATATTTACTTTTCAAGTACTAATAAATTGATCACATTTAATGCTTTACAAATTATGCTCCTTCCGCAAAACTAGCCACTATCTCCCTTGTTATTACTTTGCATTATATTTGCATTCGGTGGCTTGCTGAGTACATCTGTACTCACCCCGTTGACTTACACCATCAGAGCCCGTCTACTACGAGGAGGATGAAGGTCTAGAGTAGCGACCCAGTCAAGGCGAGACTGGAAGGAGGCGTTCATCTAGGACCCTTTGATTTATTAGTTTCTCTTCATATTTATTCACTTTTGTATTCATGCGGTCTACGAACCGTGAATGATTGCTCGTATTTGTACGTGGTCGCATGATGAACGTCTTGGTTTATTGATTTTCTATGGAATTTAAATAAAGGTCCTAATTTATTAAATCGGGGCGTGACACGTGGCACCGACGTCGCGTTCCGACTACCCTTAATAGTGATAAGGGGGGTGGAGTCGCCAGTCAACCAGATTACACAAAATAACCCAATTAGTTGAAAGAAATAGATTAAACAGAACAAAATCAACAAACCAGTCGGAGCCCGTCTGGTTCGAAGCCTGATGCGAAGGGTGCGCCGAAGGGTACCTTCGGTGTCTCGTGCGAAGTGCTCCGCCGAAGGGTGCTTCAGCGTTCGGGCTGATCCGTTCGAAGATGGACTCCGAATAGGTCTAGACACACTGATCTCCTCCGAACAGCGGGGTTCGCGTGCGATCTCCGATGCAGCAAACTGCGAAGCAGTGACGCGAAGGCCGCGCGCGAGTGCAGCTTCGTCCGACGCGGAGTACAGTCATGGCGAAGCCTGTCTTGCCGGAGTCTACTGGCGAAACCTGTTGTCGAAGCCTGCAATCTCGTCGAAGGGCGTCCCGGGGTCCTCCGGAACCGATCTCTCAGCTCTGGGCACCCTCGGTGAAGGGGGCTCCGAAAGCGCGAAGCTGCAACAGAATAGTGTGAAGTACCAATTCGGCCTGAAGACCGAATTTTGCTAAGTGTTGCACGGGTAGCGAAGGTAGCAATCTATTACGCAGATTAGCAGATACTTCACAGGCGAAGTAACAAGGCGATAGCAATTTGTTACGTAGATTAACGGGGACTTCACGGGCGAAGAACCAAGGCTTACCACTGTTCCGTAGCGGCGGACAGAGGGCTTCTAGGCAAACCCATGAAGAGGTACATAAAAGTAAAGGTAAAAGTAAATGCAATCCAAGCATGGCTTTGGTTTGGTTTGAGTTGGGGGCTCTCCACGCCGGCCAGTCCTCTCTATTTATAGATGGTTAACTCTAATCTAATCTACTATTAATCTGGCCGGATAGAGATAAAGATTGAGCTGGAAACGCGTCCAACTCTGTCTCTGCTGAGGTGGGCTTCGGCCAGGCCCGCCGAGGCCTGCTCCTCGGGCCAAAGTGTGGGCTTCGGCTAGGCCCGTCGAGGCTTGCTCCTCGGGCCGAAGCTTTGACAGCGTGGGCTTTCGAAGCTTCGGCAGCGTGGACCTCCGAAGGCTTCCAAAGCTTCTGCAGCGTGGGCCTCCGAAGGCTTCCTGGTCGAAACCCATGGGCTGGCTAGAGGCTTTCGGAGCCCATAGCTTGATGGGTTCGGACCTGTAGGGCTTCGGACAGACCCTGGACATGTGTATTTTCGGCCCAAATCACCAAAAATCGATATTTTGATAATCTAGCAATTAATGCCATTTTTTGCTATCAACACACGGTAGGTACCACATTATTAAGACTAGAACTTTCCTCTCAATCTTATATCCATGATGGTCTGCAATAACATTTTTCTTCCTTTTCTGCAACCTCTTATTCTTCTTCTGGTGGTCATTGTAGTCCTCCACACAATCATTTGGATGTTTGTATCGACTTGCATTGACTGTGGACATCTCTCTAACAATCCATACTCTTTTCGATATAGGATATAGTGGTTCGGGCATACATGAATCTTCTGAATGCCCAAAGTCAACGGATAAATCATCTTCTTTTCTTGGTACGTATCAGATGGTAGACCATTGGGTTTCGGCAAAACCTTTTTTAGGAGTTGTAAAAGATCTGAAAAACTAGTATCAGACCATCCATTATTGGCCTTCAGTTTCATAAGCTCAAGAATTGTGTACAACATAGTATACTACTTATCGCATCCGTGGCGTTCCTCGTAAAGAAGGTTTTTTGATGCTTTGTCAAGTGCTTCAAAGTTATCGTATCCTTTGGTTGTAGTTCTCTGCAACAGCACCTCAGGCGCAACATTTCGCATTAGTTCCTCTACATCTAAGGCGTCATCATCATCATGTTGATCAACATCATGTGTTATGTCGGATGTATGAATACAACCTCTTGTATGTTGATGAGCATCTTGTGGCACATCAAAATCTTTAGGAGGGTTTTTGACCATCTCACCGTGTTTCGTCCATATATAATAGTTCTTCACGAAACCATTTTTCAACAAGTGAAATCGTATGGTTTCACGATCTGAACACGCATACATCGCTTCATTTTTTTAAACTTTACAAGGACAATATATTGTCGGTTCACTCTGATGGGAAGCATATTGTGCGGAGCTACAGTAAATTCAGTTACTCTGTTAAAATATGTCATCACATCTTTATCGTTGGACGAGTACATCCAGGACCTGTGCTCCATCTAAAACATATATTATTTGAAAAAATATTAATAAATTCATTATTGTTAATTTTAGTAATTTACAAATTGAAAATATATTGATTTATTATCGCTCATAACAACATTAATTAAAAATGCTTTAATTCAAACTATGTATTAAGTAGAAAAAATTTATTAAATAAATTAACTACATTGGTTTCTCTCTCCAGACAACATAACTCTTGATCTATAATCATAAATCAAATTAAAAAAAAGATTAAAACGACATAAAAATTTATACAAGTGATGAATAATTGTGAGGAGGGTCATATTCGTTCATTTGGGAGAAAGAAACACTATAAATGGAAGATTATTTGAAAATTTCTATTCACAAACCCTAAATTAGTAAAACGCTAATAACTCATTATATACATGATTAAATACAAAATAAATGTGAGATTCGACATGGATTTACCTCCTAGAATGAAATCCTTCAAAAGAAACGAAAACAAAGCCTCCCCCTCTTTATCAAGATTTTTGTCGCCATTGTACGGACAAAATTAAATGCGAACTCTGGTAGAAGGTGCGCATTTATAGCCAGAATAGTAGTGGCAGTCGCAAGTGATGTCATCAATACTTTAGTGGCGAACAACGTAGCAGCGGTGGGCAGCACCAGCACCCGCCACTACTATTGGTAAAATAGTGGCGGTCTAGGCTGACGTTAGCACCGACCACCACTACTTTACCAATAGTAGTGGCGGGCGCTGCCATCAGCACCAGCAACTCTAGTGGCGGGCATCTAATGGTCCGCCACTACAGTGGAAAACTCCAACGCCACTACAGTAGCAATTTGTAGTAGTGCAAGCTTGAGCAAAGCTCTAACTTAGTCACTTGAACTGTCTTGGTCATCATGTCTGCGGGATTATCATGAGTTCTTATCTTACATACTTTAACATTACCTTGAGCAATGACATATCGAATATAATGATACTTCACATCAATATGCTTTGTCCTCTCATGATACATCTGATCTTTAGTGAGGCAAATAGCACTTTGACTATCACAGAAAATAGTGATGCAAGAAACACTCCCGCAGAGCTCAGCATACAAACCTCTCAACTAAGTAGTTTCTTTACATGCTTCAGAAATAGCCATATACTGAGGTTCAGTGGTAGACAACGCCACTGTAGCCTACAAATTTGCTTTCCAGCTAACAGCACGACCACCAATAGTAAAAACATAACCTGTGAGAGACCTCCTTTTATCCAAATCACCAGCATAATCAGAATCAACATAACCAACAAGTCCATCTCTAGATTTTCCAAACTGTAAAAAAGCACTAGAAGTACTACGCAGATATCTAAAAATCCACTGAACAACTTTCCAATGCTCTTTACCAGGATTAGCCATATATATACTAACAACACTTAAGGCATGAGACAAATCAGGTCGAAAGCAGGTCATGGCATACATAAGAGAACCAACTGCACTAGAATATGGAATAATAGACATATAATCAATGTCATCACTTGACTCTGGACATAAAGCTTAAGATAACTTAAAATGTGGAGCAAGTGGAGTACTCACGAGCTTTGCATCATGCATATCAAAACGACGAAGAACCTTTTCAATGTAACCTCGCTGACCGAGATAAATCTTACCAAATTCTCTTTTTCCGGTAATTTCCATACCAAGAATCTTCTTGGCTGCTCCTAAGTCCTTCATCTCAAACTCTTTACTCAACTGTACTTTCAAGTTAGCTACTTCTGATTTATCTTTTGCAGCAATTAACATATCATACACATAGAGCAACAGATAAATGAATGAGCTACCAACAGGCTTCAAATAGACACAACTATCATAATTTGACCGCTTAAAACCATGAGAGAGCTTAAAAGAATCAAACTTCTTGTACCACTGTCTAGGGGATTGCTTCAAACCATAAAGAGATTTCTTTAACTTACAAACCAACTGCTCTTTTCCAGGAAAAACAAAACCTTCAGGTTGATCTATATAAATGTCCTCTTCTAAGTCTCCATGTAAAAATGCAATTTTAACATCTAATTGCTCAAGTTCATAATCATGCATAGCAACAATACTGAGCAGTGTGCGAATTGAGGTATGTTTAATAAGAGAAAAGACGTCATTATAATAAATACCTGGAATCTGGCTATAACCTTTGGCAACCAACCTTGCCTTGTATCTAGCAGGCTCACTAGGAGTGATACCTTCCTTTCTTTTGAAAATCCATTTACAACGGACAATCTTCTTGTCTTTAGGCAGTTTTACTAAATCCCAAGTGCCATCCTTTTCAAGTGACTCCATCTCATCTTGCATTGCGGTCATCCAATTCTTATGATCGGCAGCGGAAATAGCCTCAGAATAATTTGAAGGTTCTGAATTACCTTCAATCTATTCTGTAACATTTAAAGCATAAGAAACAATATTGCACTCTTCAATAAATATTTTAGGTGGATTAATTGTTCTTCAAGTTCTGTCAATAGCAATAGACTGTTGTAGAGGCTGAACAACAGGAGACAAAGGCTCAATAACAGGTTCATCTTGAATATCATCATCTGGTGAATTTTTTGCATCAACAATGTGCTCCACCTGCACACTTATTTTCTCTTGAACTTCATTGGGAATAGTAGGAGGAGAGTCATAAAACATGATAGATTCATTAAAGATAACATTCCTACTGATGATGACCTTTGAATTCTGAGCATCCCATAATTTATAACCTTTAACAACAGATTGATAACCAAGAAAAATGCATTTAACAGTTCTAGGCTCTAATTTCCCATTATCAACATCAGCATAAGTAGTGGAACCAAAAACTCTCAATTATGAATAATCAGCAGAAGAACCATACCATATCTCAATTAGAGTTTTCTTATCAATAGAAAGGGAGGGTGATCTGTTAATCAGGTAACAAGCAGTGGAAGCGGCTTCAGCCCAAAAACGCATGTTCAAGCGCGCATGTGACAACATGCAACGAGCCTTCGAGATGATAGTCCTGTTCATACGCTCAGCTACACCATTTTGTTGAGGAGTACCAGGAATAGTGTAGTGTCTAACGATGCCTTCAGACTTACAATACTTCTTAAATTCATTAGAACAGAATTCCATCCCATTATTAGTACAAAGTACTTTTACCTTCCTTTCAGTTTGCCGTTCAACCATAACCTTCCACTCCTTGAACGCTGAAAAGATAGCCCACTTGTGCTTCAAGAATTATGCCCACACTTTTCTAGAATAGTCATCAATAATTGTTAGCATATAACGAGCACCTCCTAAAGATCTCTTACGAGAAGGGCCCCATAAATCAGAATGAACATAATCAAGAATACCTTCTATGGTATGAACAGAAGTATTAAATTTCACCCTCTTGTGCTTACCAAATATGCAATGCTCACAAAAATCCAATTTACCTCCTTTATATCCATCAAGAAGCTCTCTCTTACTTAACTCTGCCAAACCTTGTTCACTCATATGACCAAGACGCTTGTGCCACAAATTTGAAGCATCAGATGAATGTGACATCACACAAGCATTGCCCATAACAATAGTGCCTCGAAGAAGATACAAATTAGCAGATTTCAAATCCCCTTTCATGACAATGAGAGAACCTTTTGATACATTCAAAATTTCAGTACCACCAGAATATTTATATCCTTTTGTGTCAAGATAGCTCAAGGAAATAATATTTCTTGTCATACCTTGAACATACCTTACCGCTATCAAGGTCCTGACAATCCCATCAAACATCTTTATCTCGACAGATCCAATTACAACAATGGGGCGTGGAGAATCATCTCCCATCCTAACACAACCAGCACCTTGAACAGACTCATAACTGATGAACCAATTTCTATTAGTGCAAATATGAAAAGATGCAGCAATATCAATTATCCATTCATCACTACTAATAGTACATCTAGCAAAAACGACAAGAACATCACCATTATCTGAATTTTTATCTCTAGAAGCAATAGACACATTACCATCATCCTTTTGTTTGCCAGACCTTTTTTCCTTATTCTTTAACTTGTAACATTCAGATATGGTGTGATTATCTTTCTTGCAATACCTGCAAAATTTATCATTCTCTGGATTTTGAATGTCCTCTAGAACGACTTTTACTCCTACTTCTAGAGCCATTATTTGATTTCTTTTCCTCCGTTCTTCCTCTAATATGCAGAGCATTACCATCAAACTTAGAACTTTCAGAAGTTACCATCGATTTCATCTTTTCTTTTGCATGCAATGCATCACAAACTTCAGCAACCGTTAGTGTATCACGGCTATATAAGATGGTATCTCTGAAATTTGAAAATGATGGTGGCAAGGAACACAAAAGAATAAGAGCTAGATCCTCATCATCAAACTTTACCTCCATAGACTCAAGGTCAGAAATAATCTCCTTGAAAGTCGACAAATGATTCAACACGGAATCATCATCTTGCAACTTGTGCGAAAATAATTTCATTTTCATGTGCATCTTGCTGGTAAGATCTTTTGTCATGCAGATCGATTCTAGCTTTAACCATAAGGCAGCGGTAGTTTTCTCCTGCAAAACCTCTTGCAAAATATTATTCGATAAATGAAGATGAATCTAAGATAAAGCCTTACGATCTTGTCTCTTTTCTTTATCAGTCCATGTACTCTGCTCTTTGTTGCCAAACTTGTCAAGTGCATCATCCAAATCATTCTAGGATAAAATAGCACGCATCTTCACTTGCCAAAGTGAAAATCTTGTATCACGATCCAATAGCAGCACATCATATTTAATGGAAGTCACGATGCAAAAGAATTCCCTGAAAAACGGCTAAAAACAGACATAAAGAAAATTTCTGGTACCCAAACTGGGTGCGTGTAGCAAATTTCAGCTTGATAGTAAAATTATGCGTGCACAGAACGGGGTGCGCTTAGCAATTTCCTTCCTGAAAAATATCTTCGATCCTTTATGGAAGATTTGGGATTTTCTGTGACTGCAGCTCGTGTGGTCAGATCTGTGGCCACCGTGGGAATCAGAAGAAAACCAGCGTGAGGGCCGCCGGCTCGTGTGTAGCGCATGGAGAAGACCGGCGGGCGCGCAGCTCCAGGAGGCAGCGGTCTGCTACGGTGGCACCGGGCGGAAGAGCCGACAGGCGCTGGCTCGTGTGCAACACGGCGACGGCGTTCGGATCCGGCGGCTATGTTCGGTGAGTATGCAACCCGCGCGGGGACCGAGGGGCCGACGGCGGGGATCTGGCACGGCTGAGAGAGGACGTCGGGACTGCCGGCGGTGGAAGCCCCTAGAGGCCGGTGGAGGGACGGCGTAGGCGATCAGTGGAGGGACGGCACCAGCAGTGAGGGCCCGCGGCAGGGAATACGGGCGACGCGGCGGCGAGCACAGATGAACAGTGCCGTGGCTGATGAACAGTAACCGCTCGGGCGGTAGATCTGTTGTTTTTTTCTCAAAACTCTTATTAGATCAATCTGCTATGATACCACTTGTTATAAAATCAATCACAGATCAAACACGAGAGGCATGAGATTTAACGTGGAAAACCCTTGCGGGAAAAAAACCATGGGCGCCAGTCGGTAAAGTTTGGAGAGTTTACAGAAAAGTAAGGAATCACAATGACTAGTCAAATCCCTCTACTGCATACAAGAGATATTTATAGGGTGGACTAAGTGGATCTAGACATCCCTGGGCTCCATGGGCCTGTGTTAGATTTCTTGCCGGACCAGCAACAGGAACACACGACCAACTCACACAGAGCGGCAGGCAACAACCGAAACAATCAGTCCAAGTTTGTTGCTGCAAAATTGGCAGCGTTTCATACGTTTATTGCTTAGCTTAATAGGAGATTACATGCAGCGAAAAATGCCTTGAAAAGAGGCTAATCACTTAACGGCTAACAATGGAAATTAACTCAAAAGGAAAGTACTCATATTAGGCAGGTAAGGATTACTATCAATATTCTCCTCCTAATCCTTGCCGTGCTTGCTAATCTGGACTACACCAATCTTTGCTCGTAGCTCATGAAACTTCACTCTTGCCAGCGGCTTTGTCAGGATATCACTCAGTTGTTCTTCACTTCTGATGAAATCCACTTCAATTAGCCCTTTCTCAGCAGACTCCCGGACAAAGTGGTACTTCACTTCTATGTGTTTGCTTTGCCCGTGAAATACTGGATTTTTGATCAGCGCAATAGCTGATTTGTTGTCCACTCTTAGCAGCGGCACACTAGGTGTCATTCCCTGCATTTCTGCAAGTACCTGAGCCAACCAAAGCGCCTGGCAAGTCGCATTAGCTGCTGCAATATACTCCGATTCACAGCTCGATTGGGCCACTACCTTCTGCTTCATGGACTGCCAGGTGATAGGACTACTGGACAGAAAGAACATAACCCCTGTGGTGCTTTTCCTGGTGTCAACATCTCCGGCAAAATCTGCATCGCTGAAACCAGTTAACAGCACCCTTTTTTCCTTCTTCCGACCGAACCAGAGTCCCCAATACTGAGTTCCTGCCACATAGCGCAGGATGTGCTTTACTGCCACCAAGTGATCCTCCCTTGGGTCTTCTAAGAACCGGCTAACATACTCAACTGCAAACGCCAGATCAGGACGAGTATTTACCAAGTACCTTAGACTTCCCACGATGCTCCTGTACATCGTTGCATCCACTGGTGGCTCTTGGCTGTGCTTGCTCAGTTTCAGGCGTGCCTCCATGGGCACTTGACATGGGTTACACTCCGCCATGCCACTCTTCTCCAGTACTTTCCCGGCGTAGGCCCCTTGACTCAATGAGACCCCATCTGAGTTTTGCTTCACTTCAATGTCGAGGTAGTAATGAAGAAGACCGAGATCACTCATTTTAAATGTAGCTGCCATCTCTTCCTTGAACACCTTTATGTCACCAGGACTTGATCCGGTTATCACAAGGTCATCCACGTACACCCCAACCACCAAGCGTGCACTTCCATTCTGTCGGACATAGATTGTATGCTCGGTCGGGCTCCTCTTGAAGCTGAGTGACAACAGAGTATCATCCAACTTCGCATTCCATGCACATGGGGCTTGGTGCAGCCCGTACAATGCTTTCTTCATCTTGAGCACCTTGTGCTCTTTTCCTGGGACAATGAAACCTGTCGGCTGCTCCACATAAACCTCTTCTTGGAGATCACCATTTAGAAACGCCGACTTGACGTCCATATGGTGGACCTCCCACCCTTCATGTGCTGCTAGGGCAATGAGGAGACGTACTGAATCAAGCCTAGCGACCGGCGCGAATACCTCATCGTAGTCGATGCCATGTCACTGTGCGTAGCCCTTCACCACGAGACGTGCCTTATACTTGGACACTGCTCCATGCTCGTCTCGTTTCACGTTGAACACCCACTTTACTCCTATCGCCTTGCGGCCAGGAGGGAGATCAGTGAGGTTCCATGTCCCATTCTCCTCAATGGACTCAATCTCATCCACCATAGCTTTGTGCCAGCAGGGGCTCCCTTCTGCCTCGGCAAATGCCTCGGCAAAAGAAACAGGCTCGTCGGCGCTCATCATGAATAGCTCCTCCATCACCAGTGCACGTGGCGCTAGGCCTCGCGGGGTGGCCGGCCCGATGATGTCACTCATGCTCCGGAAACGGAGTGGAGCGTCCTCATCATGGTCAGCGTCGAGGTTGTCGTCGTTGATAGCGTCCGGCGATCCAGGTTCTGCCTCCCCATTTCCCATGTCAGAGGCCAGCGATTGTTCTCCTGGTCCTTCACCATCGCCCAAGCCAGGAGCCAACACTTGTTGTTCTGGTTCTTCTCCTCCAGGCACCTCAATGCCTTCATTCTACTGCTCAGCTTGGTACTCGTACTCCACTGTGAATGCTTCATCTCCTTCACTTGGCTCACTGTCTTCGCCACTGGTGCCCCAGTCCCACTGTGCTTGCTCGTCAAACACCACATCGTGCGTCACATGTACGCGCTTTGTGATGGGGTCGTAGGCGCGGTAAGCCTTGGAGCCGCGCTCATAGCAAACAAAAATCATCCCGCGCCCACGATCATTGAGCTTCTTCAGGTGCGGTGTCGTGTTTCGGACCTAGACAATACAGCCGAAGGTCCTGAATGATGAACCGCTGGCTTCCTTCCGTGCCATGCCTCGAATGGCGTCATCCCGTCCACACTCTTCGTCGGACATCTATTCAGCACATACACAGCAGTGCTCACCGCCTCTCCCCAGAACCAGCCGAGCAGGCCCTTGGCCTTGAGCATGCTTCTCGCCGTCGACACCACCGTGCCATTTCAGCGCTCGACTACCCCGTTCTGCTACGGACTGTAAGGTGCGTTGTGCTGGCGATGCACCCCCTTCGTTGCACAGTACTCCGCAAATTCAGAGGCAGTGAACTCCCCTTGTTCACCAATCTGAAACGATTTTTCTCTTAGTTTCTTATTGTAAGCTCTAGCTACTCTTCGGTTATCTCTTTCTATTTCCTCTAGAGCTCTCAATCTCACATCGATCACTTCTGTTAAATTGTCCTTCAATAGAACTTCATAATCATCGACTGATAAGCCATCTTGCTTAAGTAACCTCAAATAGCTAATATTCACCTCTACGGGTAAAACGACTTCTTTTCCATACACGAACTCATATGGACTTACCTTGGTAGCATCGTGCTTCACTATTCTGCATGCCCACAATGCCTCAAAAAGAACTTCATGCCACCTCCTAGGAAACTTCTCAATCTTATTCCTAATGAGCTTAATCACAATCTTATTAATAGACTCGGCCTAGCCATTGGCTTGAGCATAGTATGGCGATGAGTTTTTCAACTTTACACCATAAGATTCAACAAAATCACGTACCTCTTTAGAGACAAATGAAGCACCCTGATCGGTTGTAAGAGTTTGGGGAATACCGAATCTATGTATAATGTGCATCAAGATGAAATCAATTACCTTGTTAAGAGTCATATTCTCGAGAGGCACGACCTCGGTCCACTTGGTGAAATAATCCGTAGCCATCAAAACAAACATATGCCCTTTTGAAGAGGGAGGATGAATTTGGCCAATAATGTCCAAGCCCCAACCTCGGAACAGTCATGGTTTGATAATAGGATTGAGCAATGATGCAGGAGCAAGCCGAATATTAACAAACCTTTGACATGCTTCACACCCTCTATAGTATCTAAAACAATCCTTAGTCATAGTCGGCCAATAAAAACCCGCTCTTTTGAGCATCCAACTCATCTTCTAAGCCGATTGATGAGTACCGCAAAGTCCTTCATGGACTTCACCCATAGCAACTTTAGATTGATCGGCATTCAAACTTTTTAACAACACTCCATCAATTGTTCGACGATACAACTCATCATAAAGCAACACAAATTTAAACGTTTGCTACCAAACTTTCCAATCATCCATGTGATTTTCATAAGTACTCGCCAAATCCTCACTTGAATTGGCGTTTAAAACAACAATTTCAACCTACCCCCAAGCCTAGGATCAATCTATCACAGGTCGGTCAGACCTGCCATATTAGGCTGTTCATACTGGCATTTGCCAGATGGCTAGCACACTGTAGTCAGACCGACAGAAGACTTGCGGTCGGATCGGCCTACTAGGGTGAGAAACCATGTTGAAGAATATGGTTTTGATACTCCAGATGTGATGAGTGATTGTCAACAGAAGTCAAAGGAAGGGAGATATGAAGACCTGCCGAGTCTAAGGCGCATATGACTCAGGTACACGGGCAGTGAGCGACGGCAGGGAGAGGAGCAGTCTGGCTAGCCCAATCCGGGTACATGGCTAGGAGCGGCAGATGATCCACTGGTCTGTTGACTGGGTTTGACTCAGGTACACGGGCGGCGAGCGATTGCTGGGCTGAGGAAGCTGCGGGGTTGGGTCGGCCCAATCCGGGTACCCGGTGCGAAGACAGTGGACGCTTTGTCAGTTTCGACGCAAAACTGACAACTTATGATTAATTTGTTTTTAGGGTATTAATATTTAGTTTTTGAGTTTAGAATATTTTTATTTGAGTTAGGTGATTTTTCTAAGAATATTTTAGTATTTTTTCGGAATTTATTTTAGAGTCAGTTTATTTTATCCGAGGGTAAATTAGTCTTTTCATGTATTAGGAGTCGCCTATAAATAGGCCCCTATCTCCCGGGGATAGATGATTGTTTTTCAATAAATCAATCTATAGTCCATTTTTAGTTTTCCACCGAAAGTTTTTCATCTACAAAAATTTCCTCCAGTACTGCTATTTCTCAACGGCAACAGCAGTTTCTTCCCCCACGGCCTTCTGGATCATACGATGTTGATGAGGACATCACTAGCTTGGATATAACCATGATTGTGAGCAAACAAACTAAGGTGCATGCTTTCTACGTTAGATTTAAATTTTATTTATTTGAACCATGGATGCTACACCATGAGGTACTTTTAATTTCAATTACAGAAATTCTCACATGGATCAAGCAACACGTTGAGAGCGCAAAAAGGGCATGGAACATCATGGAAGTTGATTGGGGACCAAGTCAAGGGCATGAAAACATAATATACAGTTTTGGGACGTTATTTATGTGCCAAGGGAAAGTGGAGATTAACTTCTACACATTTTCGACACGGATTCGGACTGCATGGACAGCAACAAATTCAAACGTGCACAACTTTTACATGGCAGCTCCGATTTGGATGATCGTGGACTTTTTGGAAAGATTAAGACGTCCTCTTTCCAACGGATGCAGCTACACTTCCAGATTCGATCCGAGGAGATTGCAATAACCAAAACAATGCGTGTTACTCAGACTCGGACTTCAAGGAGAGCACGAGATTCACACATGCATATCTTTCACATGGAAGCTCCGATTTAGATGATCTTGGTCTTTTTGGAAAGCTGAGGATGTCTAAATGGAAGATAATATATTTATTCCACCGAAAGAATCACGGCCAAGGCTTAAGGATCTAAGTTTCTCTTTTCTAGTAATTCTGTTTTGGAAATAATTAGTCCTTTCCATATGTAATAAGTTTTCCAAACATTGGGAACGTCCCTAGGGCTATAAATAACCCTAGAGACTTCAGTTGTAAGGGGGTTTTGATTAGATAAAAGTTTAGCCAATGCTACTTGTCCGTGTAAACCCGTGATCGGTTAGATCGCCGGTTTCACGTTTCAGAACCCCAACTACCCTTTGTGCGTCTTTCATATCCAGCAATTCTAGTTGCTCCTTTATCTTGTTCTTGCTCGTTCTTCGATTGCTTGCAGGAACAAGGTTGATCACCGATAAGATCAACAACCCTTGGAGTTGGTGTATCGATCGCTAAGGCGCAACACGAACGTCTCGTACGGTTGTAGTCGGGTCGTCAACGTCATCTCCATCCAATCGAACTTATCTTATCTTATCAACTCACCGAAAGATCGGGCCACCCATCATTCTCCATCAAGTGGTATCAGAGCTTTCGTTGATCGGTGAGTTTTTATTTCATTTTTTTTCCTACAGTCCAAAAAAAAAGCCACACAAAAAAATTACCCGAGATCCAAGCCTCTTTGAGCCTATTACTAGTTCTACTTAGTATCAGCTTTTTGAGTTTTTGGTTGCATCATCGTGTGAAGTTGCTGGTCTTAGCGTTTAGTTCGTTTAGAGTTTCGAGTTCTTGTCACGTTTTTACCACCGTGTCTTGGTCTGTTTAGTCGGTTTGTTATTCGAGAATAATTCGGGCACGCTGTGCAGGTGTTACTAAAACTATCATATCTCGCACCTGCCTACTCGGATTGGAGAGTTTTGATATATTTTGGAAAGCTTACAACCAGATCTGTGTTTTCCCTTTTAGAGTCATCTTCATATTCGGTCGTTTGCATTCTGTTTTGGGACGTACAAGGTTCGGGAGTTCTATACTAAGAGTCACCTTATCATTTGCTATTCTTTAAAAAAAGAGAGAAAAAAGGAAAAAAAGGCAGAAAGGTGCTCAAAAAAAAAAGAAGAAAAAAAAAGCTGCACCAAAAAAAAGAGAAAAGAGAAAAAAGTGAAGAAAGAAAACTT
The DNA here is from genome assembly GCA_019279435.1 of Zizania palustris. NCBI lineage: Eukaryota > Viridiplantae > Streptophyta > Magnoliopsida > Poales > Poaceae > Zizania > Zizania palustris. The sequence continues at coordinate 636,258 of JAAALK010000085.1, read as the reverse complement.
GTGACAAAAGAGGAGGAAAGCTAGTTCTACCTTTTGCGGTTTGGTGGTATCGTTTGTGTCTAGGCTCGCGTCTCTAGTACGTTCAAGCCTAGGATCAGCACAATACCGATGTTGAACAATTACTCAATTTGCTTATGCTAATGTGGTTCTAGTTTTCCTTGCTACATATTTCAGCCTACCTAGAGCTCCACAGATTTGACTATAACTTGTACAACCAAGTGTTTTCCAAAGCATCGATACATCTAATCTCCGTGGTGTTTGTGGTTAAGTCGGTGTACAACACCTTCATGCTTGCATTGGTAAGAACTTGTAAGAGCTTGATACAGGATTGAGCGAGTGTGACGTTGTGCCTTCACAATCTTGTAGTTAATAGGAGCGTACATATTATTTGTATGTTTCTTGTCTACTACTAATCATGGCAGGGATACACAAGGAGATAGGATATAGTGAAGCTCAATATCGACATCTTCATCGACACATGAGAGATCAACACAATAAATATGAGGTATGTGATGAAATTCTAGCTAGGTTCAAATGTACAATACCTTATTTTGAAGGAAATTATGATCCTCAGGCATATATTCAATGGGAGCTAGCTGTAGATAATGAATTTAAAAAGTATAACATGTCTGAAAGAGAAAAGGTTATGGCTGCCTCTAAAGTGTTAGTTAAAGATGCTGCATATCATTGGAAACATCTTTGTAGACATGATAAAATACCTCAATCTTGGAAAGACTTAAAGAAATATTTGAGAGATGCTTTTGTTCCTCCATATTATGCCGATATTCTGTTAAAGAAACTACAATGTCTAAAACAAGATAGCAAAAGCGTTGCCTCATACTATCATGATATGCATGCTTGTTTATTACGTTGTGCTATAGATGAATGTGAAGAAGCTATGGAACAAAGGTTTTTACGTGGGCTTAACAAGGAAATTCGGGAAATGCTTCTTCATGAAACATATAATTCTCTCTTTCAATTGTTTGAACTTGCATGTCGAGCTGAAATTCAGATTGCTATTGATTTAGAGAAGACGCCAATTAGTTTGCCTTCTAGTTCTACTAACTTTGAACAGGAAAAAGAGAGCAAGTATGCACTTACATCATCAGAGAAGGTTTTGCAAGGTAATATATGTGCTGAAATTAATCAAGGTGAGTGTGCTCCTCATCAAACACAATCATCAGATATTCATGCTATTATAGAGCAACCATTAGTGGAATCTTTTTCTGAAATTTCTTTGTTAACAGATGATTTGCTTGAAATTCCTCATGACAAAGAAGAGTTGTGTGTTAATGCTTCACTTATATACCTGCCAAAACTAGTGGAAGAAAGTGTTGTTTCTATTGTTAATTCCTCAAGCGCTGATGTTAAACATGTTTTCCACATTACTAATGAGAATGAAGAAATTAAATTGTTATCATCTTTAAATACATGGGGATGTATTGAAATTATGGATCTTTGTGAGCTCACTTATTTAAAAGAAAAATTATTTGCAAGGTTTAATTTGCCATGTCCTGCCAATGTTATTTTTCATATATTTGGCACATACCATAAGCAAGACATATACTTTTTGCATAGAATTTACATATGTTCAGATTTGAAATTGCATGTAAATCCTGAAAATAATTACCTCGAGCAAGTCATGTTAATTAATCCTACTGCCTCGAGAGTCTCTTGTTTTGATTTAAAAACACATGTTTGCTTTCAAGAAGGAGAGCATGTTAAGCTGTTCAACAACCTCACATTTTCGTCTCCTTTCATCAAGGATGGTTCTTCACCGACACATGCGAAACCAAATGTCAACGTGAGTTGGTTTCCTTCTACTCACAATGTAACAAAAGGACAAGTGATATTGCACAATGATATCTATTTTGCTAGGAGCTACAATGAGTGCCAATACAAGAACAAACCGAGGACGGTTTGTAGCCAAGAAGGAGAGAATGATGAGGACATCACTAGCTTGGATATAACCATGATTGTGAGCAAACAAACTAAGGTGCATGCTTTCTACGTTAGATTTAAATTTTATTTATTTGAACCATGGATGCTACACCATGAGGTACTTTTAATTTCAATTACAGAAATTCTCACATGGATCAAGCAACACGTTGAGAGCGCAAAAAGGGCATGGAACATCATGGAAGTTGATTGGGGACCAAGTCAAGGGCATGAAAACATAATATACAGTTTTGGGACGTTATTTATGTGCCAAGGGAAAGTGGAGATTAACTTCTACACATTTTCGACACGGATTCGGACTGCATGGACAGCAACAAATTCAAACGTGCACAACTTTTACATGGCAGCTCCGATTTGGATGATCGTGGACTTTTTGGAAAGATTAAGACGTCCTCTTTCCAACGGATGCAGCTACACTTCCAGATTCGATCCGAGGAGATTGCAATAACCAAAACAATGCGTGTTACTCAGACTCGGACTTCAAGGAGAGCACGAGATTCACACATGCATATCTTTCACATGGAAGCTCCGATTTAGATGATCTTGGTCTTTTTGGAAAGCTGAGGATGTCTAAATGGAAGATAATATATTTATTCCACCGAAAGAATCACGGCCAAGGCTTAAGGATCTAAGTTTCTCTTTTCTAGTAATTCTGTTTTGGAAATAATTAGTCCTTTCCATATGTAATAAGTTTTCCAAACATTGGGAACGTCCCTAGGGCTATAAATAACCCTAGAGACTTCAGTTGTAAGGGGGTTTTGATTAGATAAAAGTTTAGCCAATGCTACTTGTCCGTGTAAACCCGTGATCGGTTAGATCGCCGGTTTCACGTTTCAGAACCCCAACTACCCTTTGTGCGTCTTTCATATCCAGCAATTCTAGTTGCTCCTTTATCTTGTTCTTGCTCGTTCTTCGATTGCTTGCAGGAACAAGGTTGATCACCGATAAGATCAACAACCCTTGGAGTTGGTGTATCGATCGCTAAGGCGCAACACGAACGTCTCGTACGGTTGTAGTCGGGTCGTCAACGTCATCTCCATCCAATCGAACTTATCTTATCTTATCAACTCACCGAAAGATCGGGCCACCCATCATTCTCCATCAGATGTCCTGGCGCACGAAAGTTTTTTTTGTTGTTTTTGATCCACGCGCGCTGTGATCAATGCGGTAGAAGCTTGCCAAGGGATTTGCTTTGCATGGGCCCCACTTCGTGGCATAGGAATCCACGGCCGGCGACTCACATACACGCCAGAGCTTCTCTCTCCACCGGCGGGCTCCACGGACAGCAATTACTTCCCGCCGCTTTGCAGCACGGCGAAGTCAGGGTGTGGGTCCCGCGGCGAACAAAAGCCCTGCGGTGGCCTCTGTCTCTCTGCGAGCACGTCAACTCCGGCGTCAGCTGAAGCGAATTTCTTTTCGGGCGTTTGCATGCGCCAGCCAGTTGGATTGTTGCACAGCAGCGGACGGCGACGCATTCATGGGTGGGCCTCCCACTCGCACGGTGACCAAGTGCATGGCTCGAGATGACTCAGGTAAGTTGTTCAATCTCCTATTTTTTAGTAGATCAATTTTTAGAGATAATCATCCATTAATTAATTAGCTGAAAATCTATTTCGAAATTTCATTTTGTTTTAATCTGTTAAATTTTATTAGTTATCTCGTGTTACCTTTTTATCTGTATAATCTACTCATATAAAAAGAAAAAAATTATTAGTCGCAGTTATATTTTTGTACTAGTTTTTACCTGCAATATTTTCGGCTTAATCCTGAATTAATTTTTAATGATCCATTATTTTTTTAATTAGTACTTTATTTCTAGACTGAAATATTAATATCTCGAATTTCATCTAAGTATTTTTATTTACTGCAGTAATTCTATTTAGTTTATCTTAAATATCATTTATATTAAGATACCGATCAATTCTAGGCTAGACAACTTTGGTTCGCATAATTTGCTGTGCAAATATTATTTATCTGTTTAATTTCGTTTGGGTGTTGGGTTTATAATATAGTTTAACAAGAAATTTTTAGGCGCCCATTCACCCCCCTCTGGTCGCTACTTTCGGTCCTACAAGTGACCATGACGTCTCCAGGCAAAATCTCGTCCCTAGAGGCTTTTGTCTATACTTATTGGAATACTCGCATGCGAGCATACCTTATGAGCCAGAGCTCGAACATATGGGAGATTTGTGTTCATCCTAACTTCACCATAAGGACTATTGCTGTGGATACTGCTGCAGATGTAGTTACACAACATCAAAATAATAGTAAAGCGGTGAACATTTTATTTTCTGGTCTATGTCCTAGTGAGTTTGAGCGTGTTAGCCATCTCACCACTGCTCGAGAGATGTGGGCTACCCTCCAGGCACACCATGAAGGGATAGCTCAGGTCAAGGCTAGGCTCTACCAGACCTACCGGCGTGAGTATGAAAATTTCTCACAGAAGTCGGGTGAGACTGTTGAGGCTTTGTTTGGTCGTTTTCAATCGATCATTAACAAGCTTCGCATTAACAAGGCCAAGCATGATCAATTGGTCTCGGATCATGAGCAGACGCTTAAGGTACTCCATACCTTGGACCCTAAGATCTGGGAGATCAAGGTCTCTTCTATTGTTGAGAGCGTGTCTTATGATACCTTGACCATCACAGAGCTTTTTAGTAAGCTCAAGGCCTCAGAGGTCGATATTCAGTTGAGATCAAATCTCACTGATTCTGGCTCAAAGACTCTGGCGCTTGTGACACCGTCGGCTTATCCTAATGCCATGAGTTGTACTGCCTTTTCCATGATGTCAATCTACGAGGAACAACTTGATACTCTAGGAGATGATGATCTGTGCTTTTTTAACAACCGGGTGCGACGTGTCTATGATAAGCGAATGTTTAAGAGACACGGCACAAAATCCGGATGCTTTGAGTGTGGTGACCCAGGTCATTTCATCGCCGATTGCCCCAAGCAGAAGAATTACAAGAAGGGCACCGGTGATAACTTCTACAACTCTGGCAAGTATGACAACTCCACAAAGGGCAAGCCCAAGACATGATTTTTTCGAAAGGCTCTAAAGGATTACAGGCGTGAGAACAAGAAGCGAGACAAGACATTCTTCGCCGAAATGGAGAAAAGATACTCCAAGAGATCCTTGTCTTCCTCCTCATCTTCAAGTTCAAGTGATGAAGAGATCATGATTAGGAAGGGGAAGGACAGGGACAATCCGGCGGGTCTCTGTTTCATGACCTTCGGGGACAAGCCGAAGAGTCGCTCACGTCATAGCCGAAGACCCCACAAGAGCTTCTGCTCAATGGCTCTTAGAGAGAATAAAGAAAAGGACTCCTCCGACGACTCCGATGACGACGACGATGAGAAGGTATCATCCTATGAACAAGAAGTTGTTAATTTACTAGAACAGAATAGTCATGAGTTGAAGTTTAGGGAGAAACTGCTTAGAGGGCTAAAAGGAGGATAGATGAGCTTGAGAGTGAGCTTGCCACGGCGAATGGCAAGATTGAGAGTCTGTCTTCTTCTCCTTGCTTGGGTGATAGTGGTGAGTGCCCTAACTGTGAGGTGTTGTTGTGTGACTTGACGACTTTTAAGTCCAGGTACACAAAGAGAGTAGATGAGAGAGACGCTTTGGCCACTGAGCTTGAAAGCGCTCAGCAGGAGCTAAAAGATGCTCATGCCACTGTCGTCACACCTTGTGTAGACTTTCCATCCCATTTAGCTAGTATAGTTGAGCTAAGAGCCAAGAGTGATGAGCAGTTGAGCGAGTTAGCTGGAGTGAGAGCTGAGTTGGAGCAGACTAAGCTAGAGCTTGAGACTTTGTCAGTTCCATCCACTGTTTGTGAGAACTGCTTGTCTATTAGAATGAAATTGATCAAGATAAAAGCTGAGAAGTCTGTCGAAGTTGATAAAGAGTGTGAGATCTGCTTGTCTCAGGTGGAGGTGTTAGCTTCTTTGAGAGAGGAGCTAGTTGATGTTCAGAACAAGAATTTTTACCTCCGTCAGATCCCGAGTTGGATTAGTGCCAGAGAGCCACAGCTCGGCATGATGATCTAGCAGTTCAAGAGAAAGGATGGGTTTGTGGTAGGTTACACCTATACCAAGGCTAATTTTGAGAGCGCCATTAGCCGAGCAGTGGAGTGGAGTAAGATGACTCCCGAACAGAGATATCCCGAGACTCACTCCACTGAGTCCTTTAAGGATAGTCAGCCCAAGGATGGAGTGATCCAAGAACAACCTAAAGCTCCACCTAAGAAGCAGATCTGGGTGCCAAAGCCTAAAACTCTCCACACTTCTTTTGATTCTTTACCTGGACCCTCTCACACCAAAGATGATACACCAAACACCACCAAGCCTAAGAATCTCAAGCCTCAACCACATTCCAAGAAGCCTACCTATCACTGTGAGTTTTGTCAGAGAGACGGGCATCTTGAGGAGTTTTGCTTCAGGAGGAAGCGGGTTGAGCGAGCAGAGAGAGCTTGAGGTGGGCAGGAGCAGTTCTATCAGCAGAGTGGTAGACAGAGTGTTCCTCGACATAGAGAGAGGCTAGAGGCCAGGCCACGTCATGTAGGTGGTGGTAGAGGAAACAGTTTTTATGATCGTGCTCCGGAGGGTGGTTTCCGTTCCGACAGAGTTCCAGATCGTTATGGATACGGCTTTGGACCTCGTGGCCATGATTTTAGGAAGAACAGAGGACCGCGCTTTGATCCGCGTTTCGGTCCAGACTCATATGATTCCTTCTATTTTCCTAGATACGAGCAGATGGCTCGACACTGGTTTAGCACTTTTGCTAAACCTGGCATTGGACCGTTTGTTCCCACTCATGATTATTGATCTTGATTTGGGAGTTGTGTATCCTTTTAGGATACTTTGAGTCAGTTTTTTTTCTATTCTTCTTTATTTTTATCGAGTCTTTTTGTGTGCGTTCATATCATGCATAATCATTAGTCACATTTTGAGCTTGCTTCTGTTATATGATTAAACTGCTTTACTTTCTCTAGCTAGTATATGTTTTGATTACTTGTTGATGATCATGTTTTTGTTTCAATTCACGTGATATATCTGATATTTGTCATATGCATGGCTTTTATGTTTTAAAATTGAAAAATAATCACCATTGCTTCTGGTAACTAGCATGTGTAGGCTGAATGTTTTCGCTATCTTTTACATGACTCGTAGCTAGATCCTTACTTAGATGCAATATGCAACTTGGACATCTATATGCTTTAAAAATGAAAAATGTGTTATAAAAATGATAAAAAATTCAGAAAATTGAAAAATTTATGCATTTTTATGATTATTAGAAAAGATACAGGTGGGTTTGTTTTGTTGCATTGCATTGTTCTGGACTGCTTACCATTGCACTTTGGTATGAACTAGGACGGTGTAATGTATGCCAAGACCAATGTCTTAAGCTTCTGATGGTCCAGTTCTGGCCTAGGCTTGATTTGGTCGGTTAGCATAAGGTTTGACATGCAAATAACCCCCGACAGAAATGAGAAATAAAAGGAAAAAGAAAAAGTCTGAATTTTTTTTAAAAAAAATGACAAGATTGCTGAAGCACTTTGTTTTGGACAATGCTTATCTTGGTAGATATCAGTTAGCTTTTGCATCTCATGCCTTACTCTGCTTGTCAACTAGAAAATGTGGTGATGCTTTTAATTACAAAAATCGAAAAATGCGTGCTAATGACTCTCTTTAGATATCATCTGTTGCACTGATCATGTCATGTATCTTAGACAGTATATCTTTTGCTATACCTATTAGATGTTGTAATTGCAGTCAATCATATCTAAGAAGCATGCTTTTCACACTCCACCTGCACCCCATCTGCATTCATGGCATATTTTGAGGGGGAGCTGCATTTCAGGGGGAGTTTGTGTCTATGTCTTTTTAGAGTGCATTTAGTCTCACTTGATGAGTCCAATTGTCAACAAGGGGGAGAATTTTTGGAGTTTAGAGAACATTTTTAGCTTTCTCTGAGATTTATTTCAGGGGAGTTACTTGTTGGTAATTCTGAGATTGGACTTGCTTTTGACTTTTTATTTTTGGTTAACCATAATGACCATTTTTCTTGCTTTTGTTTGGCTTTTGGTCATTAGGGTTAAACTTTTATTTTTCTTCTTCTATTTTCTTTTGTTTTTGTTTTCCTGTTTCCACATGTTTTGCAGGTTCTGGAGATGAGTTGAAAAGGGTGTTGACAATGCACTCATCAAGGAGATTGAGAAACCATGTTGAAGAATATGTTTTTGATACTCCAGATGTGATGAGTGATTGTCAACGGAAGTCAAAGGAGGGAGATATGAAGACCTGCTGAGTTTGAGGCGCATGCGACTCAGGTACACAGGTACATGGGCAGTGAGCGACGGCGGGGAGAGGAGCAGTCGAGCTAGCCCAATCCGGGTACATGGCTAGGAGCGGCAGATGATCCACTTGTTTGGTTTGACTCAGGTACATGGGCGGTGAGCGATTGCTGGGCTGAGGAAGCTGGGGGGTTGGGTCGGCCCAATCCGGGTACCCAGTGCAAAGACGGTGGATACTTTGTCAGTTTCGGCGCAAAACTGACAACCTATGATTAATTTGTTTTTAGGGTATTAATATTTAGTTTTTGAGTTTAGAATATTTTTATTTGAGTTAGGTGATTTTTATAAGAATATTTTAGTAATGTTTCGGAATTTATTTTAGAGTCAGTTTATTTTACCAGCGGGTAAATTAGTCTTTTCATGCATTAGGAGTCGCCTATAAATAGGCCCCTATCCTCCCGGGGATAGATGACTGTTTTCAATAAATCAATCTATAGTCCATTTTTAGTTTTCCACCGAAAGTTTTTCATCTACAAAAATTTCCTCTGCTATTTCTCAACGGCAACGGCAGTTTCGTTTCTTCCCCCACGGCCTTGCCTTCTGGATCAAACGGTGTCGTCGCGCACGGAAGTTTTTTTGTTGTTTTTGATCCACGCGCGCTGTGATCAATGCGGCAGAAGCTTGCCAAGGGATTTGCTTTGCATGGGCCCCACTTCGTGGCATAGGAATCCACGGCCGGTGACTCACATACACGCCAGAGATTCTCTCTCCACCGGTGGGCTCCACGGACATCAATTACTTCCCGCCGTGAGCACGTCAACTCCGGGGTCAGCTGAAGCGAATTTCTTTTCGGGCGTTTGCATGCGCCAGCCGGTTGGATTGTTGCACAGCAGCGGAGGGCAACACATTCATGGGTGGGCCCCCCACTCGCACGGTGACCAAGCGCATGGCTCGAGATGACGCAGGTAAGTTGTTCAATCTCCTATTTTTTAGTAGATCAATTTTTAGAGATAATCATCCATTAATTAATTAGCTGAAAATCTATTTCGAAATTTCGTTTTGTTTTAATCTGTTAAATTGTTAAATTTTATTAGTTATCTCGTGTTACCTTTTTATATGTATAATCTACTCATATAAAAATAAAAAAAATTATTAGTCGCAGTTATATTTTTGTACTAGTTTTTACCTACAATATTTTCGGCTTGATCCTGAATTAATTTTTAATGATCCATTATTTTATTTTAATTAGTACTTTATTTCTAGACTGAAATATTAATATCTCGAATTTCATCTAAGTATTTTTATTTACTGCAGTAATTCTATTTAGTTTATCTTAAATATTATTTATATTAAGATACCGATCAATTCTAGGCTAGACAACTTTGGTTCGCATAATTTGTTGTGCAAATATTATTTATCTGTTTAATTTCATTTGGGTGTTGGGTTTATAATATATTTTAACAAGAAATTTTTAGGCGCCCATTCACCCCCCCTCTGGTCGCTACTTTCGGTCCTACATAGGGCCGGTCATACCGATGCAACCTGACTCATGTGGTACAAATTCATCAAGCATTGGCTTTTCCTTTGAGAAAATTTACCTCTTTTAATTTGATAGTCAAATGCTTGTTGAGACAAATCATTTTCCTTTTATTTGGGTTAAATAGACACATGCGATATTTCAAAATCATCAAGAATACCAATTGTATCTAGACATTTGTCCAAATAGCTATTTAATAAACCATTGAAGCTTTGAGCACCTCTAGTTATTTGTTTAACAACTAATAGAGAATCACCATATGCACGGACATGTTTAACACCCATGAGTCTAGAAGTTCAAGTCCTAACAATAAAGCTTCAAATTCGGATTGATTATTAGTACAAGGGAATTCTAAACAGGTCAAGGTGTCAAAACTCATACCTAGGTGATATAAGTAATACTCCAACACCTTGGCCATTTTTGCATGTCGAACCATCGAAGTAAAGATTCCATGGTGCCACTTCAACTAGAGAAATGTCGTCACTCCAAATGACATTTACATGGTGATAAACTATAAAATTTGCAACAATTTGGCCTTTCATAGCTATCAAGGGTTCATAAGCCAAATCGTACACAATCAAAGCTTAAGCCCACTTTCCGATTCTCCCACTCAAAATCACATTTTGTAACATGTACTTTATAACATCGGTAATACATGTGCTAGATAGAAGATAGTGTTGAAGTTTGTTACATGCATAGTAAAGTGATAAACATAAACGCTCTAAAAACACGTACCTCGTCTCAGCATCCAAGCGGTGAATCAAGAACGTGATGATGTACTCCTTCCTTTCTACCTCCTAAGTCAACATAGCTCCTATCACGCTATCTTCTGCAACAACATATAGCTGAAATAGAATTCCGGCTTTTGGTGCTCTAGCCAGTGGTGGTGATTATAAACACTTCTTGATTTGGTCAAAAGCACATTGCTGAATTGCCCGCCAGGTGAATTTGGTTTCATTCTTTAGCCGAAGTGTATGGACAAAAGCATCAGTCTTGCCATACAAGTTAGATATGAAGCGACACAAATAATTTACCTTGCCTAGCAGTTTCTGCACATCTCTCTTACATGCCAGTGCTTCAAACTCTCTAATCTTCTCAAGTCTCTTAGGATCAATACCTCTCTCATGAATCATGGATCCTAAGAACTTGTCCGCCGACACGCCAAAAGCACACTTGAGTGGGTTCATCTTCAAGCCATACTAATGCATTCTTTCAAAAGCAACTCTAAAATTGGCTAAATGGTTACCCATAGCATCCGATTTGACCACAACATCATCTATGTATATTTCTAACATAACTCCTAGCAAGTCATGGAAGATCAAATTTATAGCATGTTGATGTGTAGCACCAACATTCTTCAAACCAAAAGTCATTACTATCTACTAAAACAAGCCGACAAAACCAGGACATCTAAAGGTCATTTTGTAGATATCCTCTTTGGCCATGAAAATTTGATTGTAGACAACATTACCATCAAGAAAACTAAGTACCTTGTGTCCTCAAGCATGGTTGATCAACATATCGGCTATTGGCATGGGATACTGATCCTTTGGAGTGGCCTTGTTCAAGTGCCTCAAATTGATACACACGCGAATCTTGCCACTCCCTTTCTTCTCAATAGGCACAATGTTAGCAACCCATTCAGGATACCTGCATGTCCTAATAAACCCAGCCTTCAGCAATCATTCTAAGTCTTCTTTAACTCGGTCATACATGACCGAATTAAAGCGACGAGGAGACTATTTATGAGGCCTAAACCTGGGTTTGATAGGCAGTCGATGCTCTACGAGCTCGCGGCTAAGTCCGGGCATCTCACTATACTCCCATGCGAAGCAATCCACATACGACCGAAGCAATTTTGGTTTATAAAAGTCGACCTTGGAACACTACCATCTTCTATGTCTACTTCTTGTAACAGGTCGGCGGACGCAAAACCTTGACCTAACTTCTCTACTTCACTAAAATATTCAATGGCTTCAGCGATAACGTCTTGAGAACACTGATATTGCTCTACACGAGACTTTAGCCAATCAAGATTGCTTCTACCTTACATGACAACTAGTTTAGAGATAGCCGAGCTACACCAGTTGACTTTACAAAAATTGGAACAAACCTCCCCTCCGACACACTAACAAAATTGATGTCTGAGAGGTCTCTACCTAACAAGCACTCTACCTTATAATGGATGGAGTCTATGGACACATCGGCCAAAGGAACCTAGGCCGAACTATCACCTGTTACAACCTCCACATCGTCACCATTCTATTTGATCAAACACTTATGAAAGGTAGAAGGAATACAAAACTTTGCTTGAATCCAATCACGCCCAAGTAGCACGTTGTAGTTACCTTGCATGTCTACCATGAAGAATGCCAAAGGAAGCGTCTTGTGGCAAACCGTCAGGTCTACTGACAGGATGCTCTTTGCCTTAGAACTCTCACCGTTGTAGCCATTCAGCGTCAGGTTAGTCTTAATCAAATCATCCCCATTTTTGCTGAGCTTCTATACAAGTGAGTACGGCATCACGTTGACAGTGGTGCCTCCATATACTAGTCCTCGAGATCGGCTTGCCGTCGATGTGTCCTCGAACATAGAGAGGCTTCAAGTGATGAGCCGGCTCCTCAAGCTTCTCAAACACGGCTTCACGTGGTCCGAGGTTTAGTTGAGTGACCTCGTCCTCATCCTCTGGCAAACTAAACTCAGCGGGAAGCATCACCACAATCACATCCATCACTTGAGGAAGAGGCCCATCTGAGACGGGTGGGTAGTTGTCGTCTAACATGTCATCATAATCATCACTCGAAGTGGGAGCCGGGTTGTATACTGCAACCCACATGGGCTTCCAATCTTGCTTAGGTACTGGTCGGGGGTGAATTTCCGTGAAAATCACATCCCACTCATCTTCAGACTTCTTTTCTTTCATCTCTTGCACCCCGAGACAATGCAAACGCCTCTTCTGGTACTTGGTCATGCTTGGTGGTGCCCATAATGGTTGTGGCTTTGTACTAGGGGCCACAAACTTGCTCCTGGAATTTTTGGCCGAATCGGTGGTTCTAGTGGTCTTGCGTATCATGGACCGAATCAATCTTCTTGTTGATGGCTCAGCCTTGTTGGAGGCCTTGGCCGAGTACTTACTTTCTCGGCCCTCTTCTGGTGTTTTTGAAGCAACATCTCATACGTCACCTTTGACTTCTTCTGGGACCTAGCCGAAGATGTCGCATTGGTGTTCACTTTCCAAACCCCTACTTCTAGATTCTTTGGTACAAGCATCTACAGCCGAGGCTCTCCAACTACGATCGCTCTCCCTTTAGACGGCTTGGCTGCTTAGGCCTAATCAGCACCGTCTTCACATCAAGGTCAATGGTGTTCACGGGAAAAGGGTCTTGGTCAAGCTTCATCTTGGGACTAGTGTCCAACTTCAATCGTCCTTCATCTACAACCGATTGAACCTATCGACGGAAGACATTGCAATAATTAGTAGAATGAGAATGGGAGTCATGCAACTTACAATAAGCTTGTTTCTTCAAATCATCGGCAGTAGGAATGATATGGCCCTTCGGTAACCTAAGGAGTTTGTTCTTCAACAAGAAATCAAATATTTTATCGCACTTAATCACGTCAAAAGCGTATTTGATCTCACTAGCCCAACTCTTAGTGAGAGACGGACGTAGCTCAAAGCAAGTGACTGGTTTGGACTTATTGGACCAAGTCCATTCAGTTGTGTACATGTTAGCCGAGTCATCATTGCTCTCCGATGACTCCTCATCAGAATGCTCTACGACGTGCAACTCGGCTTTAGGTTTTCTAAATGTCTTGGTGATTTTTTTGGACTTGACGGCCTTCCTGGGCTAGAGCCTTCTGCAGCACTTGGTTCATCTCTAGAAAATCCTGGCCATCTAGCTTCTCCTTAAGTTCAAAATGTAAGCCATTGAAAGCCAAGTCAGCTAGGTCTCTCTCAGAAATGTTCAAGCTAAACATTAGTTTCTAGTGTTTCTAAATCGCCTAATGTAGTCAGAGACACTCTCATTAAACTTTTGCATAACCCATGTCGGGTGTGTGAGTCTATGTTTAGTTTCACTAGTATAAAAATAATCATGGAATTTCTACTCTAACTGGGCCCATGTCTGCATAGAGTTTAGCAGTAGTGCCAAAAACCAATTGAAAGCGGTGCTGGATAGCGATAAAGAAAACATACTAAGTTTAAAGGCATCTGGCCCACTAGCTTCTCCACACTGCACTAGAAACTGACCTATATGCTCCCAAGTTGTTTTGCTATCCTCACCATTAAACTTAGTGAAATCGGGAACCTTAAAACCGTGAAGATATGGGATGGTGTCAAAATAGTCTAGGTATGACTTATTGTAAACCCTAGTCTGATCCCGGGGTGTAGTGTGTAGCCTACACACTCTCTGAACACCGTGTGGACATGCCCATCTATGTTGTCTACGCCTCTATACCATGGGCACCTAGCGTGTGGGGGCACGACACGTGGTGGTATCCCGGCGTGTCATCCATACAACTCCTATCAATTATCCTCCTCTCGTGTCGTCTCATGGTATGCAACATTCTCGGGCCTATGCGGGTCTGCGAGAGCAGGAGGTGCTGGAAGTGCAAGCAAAGGTGGCATGGGTGCTTGTGGTGGCACGTAGACTATGGTTGGTGCAGTCTAACTGGCCATAGGGTCGGTCTGACCGAGGGTATAGTAGCAGGTCAGATCGGTCTAGTTGCTGGTCTGACCGATCATTGTTGACAGCTCGATATGGCATGCACCGATCTGACCGGCCTGGAGGCCGGTCTGGTTTACAAGGGAAAATGAGGTCTTGGCCTTAGATGGTGAGGCCATAGACGTGACATTTTTTCCCGTACTTCCATCGGTTCTACTATATATGTGGTGAAAACGGGGTGTGCTAGCAATCATAGTTGGAGAAGCGGCCTCAGAAAACACGAATCTCCTAAACATCGCCTCCATTCTAGAATCTACCTCGGGCTCTAGACAATTCACAAATGTGGCACTAATTGCTTGATCTACAGTTGTTTCTATTATTTACTCAATGTCAAGGCTAGAGAGAGGGGGAGGGGATGTTACCATGCTCATGGATATATTAAGGAGATCGGTGTTGTGCTTGACGAAGCCTGCACGAGTCTTGGTGCAGCGCCCAAGCATGATGGTGTGCATCTCCCTCGTATTGGCCTTGATCTCATCCCTGTCCTCCATGGAAATGTCTTCTAGGGTAGGGAGGAGGGTGTTGTCATTATCAATCTCTGCGCTCCCCACCTTGTTTGTCGGCATAGTGGGTGTAGTCGATGTAGTCGTGGTAGTCGTACCCATCACCAATGTGGTTGAGCTTGGCATGTGCTTCCCCAGCGGAGTCGCCAAGAAGTGTGTTGACGCTAAAATCGTTCGATAAAGCACAAAACATCACAGATGTCAGTTCGGCGATCCAAAAGCGCACAAACGCTTAGGAGTGGACCAATAAACGTCACACGACGCCGACGCCGTGTTCTGATGACCCTTGACCATGACAAGGGTGATGTATGGGTGGAGTCTCCAAGCAATTAAACAACACCACTAGGATGGGATCCAATTAGCCAAAGTGTGAAAAAGCGATCAATCCAGCCAAGACAGGCCAGTTGGCCCGAAGTGAAGAAGATGGTCAAGCAAGCCTAGACGGGTCGGTCAGACTGGCAATGGACCGGTGGTTGTACCGGTGAAGAGAAGGGGTGCGGCAGGATCACTTGCGCAACAACGGTTAGACCAACCACCTATCGTCGGTCAGACGGCACGTGCCAACATGGCCTAGTCAGACCGGAGATGCACCACTGGTCAGAGCGAAGTGGCGAATAGCGATCGCCTCGAGCCACCAGCACACATGATCACAGAGTCCAGCACGATCCGGTCAGACTGCCCCTATGCCGTCGGTCAGGCCAAAATCTAGGATGCAAATTGCCCTGGTCTTCAGCAATCGTCTAGTTGGCTGTGGCTCGGTGCAGGGGCTCTTTGATGGTGAAGATAAGTGCCTTGGCCTTTGCAAAACAAATAAAATCAGTAGCAATTTGTCCTAGAGACCAAATTACCGGGTAAAACAGATAGAAACCAATAAAAATCCTTTGCGGGGATTAAACGAATGATTCACAAGTGAATCAACAAGGATTACCTCGATTGTGACACGATGGACGAATGGTTTACAATGCAAATCAACAAAGATGGACGTTATGGCTACTCCTAGAGCAAGGAAGGGTAAAAGAACGATTGAAGGGTATATTGGCTCTACTAGGGTTTTTTTGGATGTGTCCCCTTGAATCGACCTTGCCCCTATATTTATAGGGAGTGGTCTTGTCATTCCTAGGCTTAATCTCTAGTCTAAATTGATTAAGGTACGAGTCCAAGTCGTTAAAAATTAGTTACAGATCAAAACAACCCAAGACTAACTAAGTCGCCTCGGACTCGAACTGGACGGTCAGACCGAGCCTATAGCGCCGATCAGATCTAAGTTGTTTTGGTTGGACTAGCGGTCTATGTTCAGACAGACCGGTCTGTGCTAGTAATTGCATATTTTTGGTCAAACTTATACCAATTTGACAATTTTGACCATTAATGCCATTTTTCGCTATCAACAAGTTGAAGTTCAGTTTTCACTTGTACGGCCGTACTGGATTCTCTTATCCTGAACCTCTTTCTTGAGGCTCTTAATGTGTACCTGAAGGTGCCATCACCACATCAGTAATGACTAGGGCCTATGCATGTTTCAGTAGATTTTGTGGCTTATTCTGTTCTTCAGATTCGTGCATAGCTTTATTTTTAGCTTTTCAAACATCTTGTACCAACAGTATTACTAATCACCTTGAGATGAACTACTCTTGTACCAACACTTCCACTCCTGATTATGAGGTGTTTATCAGTTTATTTCTAATCCCAATGTTTAGTTCCTTGCACCAACATTGCTACCATGCTATAGGAAATACGCTTGTCTTGGCTTGGCACTTGGCACAGACACACAAGCCAATGCAAAATCATCCTATTAATCAGTGGATTGTCGGAATTCTTGGTTGCACTCGTACATGTCCTGAAGAAGGAGGGTCACTACAAGAAAACAATGAATTTCCATTGGCCTTTTTATTTTCCGTAGGCAATTTCGAAAGCTGATGGAAGTTAACTAATTTTCGTCAGCCTACGAGAGCCGACAGAAGTTAACTTAACTTCCACCGGCTATGGAAGTTACTATGGGCTTTTCACCTGTGCGCGTACAGGGAAACCTATTCGCCCTCCTCTCTCTCGTCTGCACACCCGAGCCGTCGTCTGCCCGTGCGCTCGTGCCGCCGCCAATGCTCCCACCCGCGCGCCGGAGCGCCTGCCTGGGCCACTCCCAGCGCGCCCGTGCTGTTGCCCACAGTCCCCACCACCGCCCATGGTGTCGTGCCACCCGTCGTGCCGCCTCTCACCACCCCCCACCGGCCTGCCATCTCCTCCGCCCATAGCACCACCACGCCGAAGCCGTCGGTGGCGTCGTTGTTCCGTCTCGTCTCCACTCGCCCGTTGAGGAGACATGTTGAAGATCATGAGCCTCTTGGCTGTAGAAGTGATCAACGATTGTCAACAGAAGTCAATACAGAGACACGAAGAGGAGAAGAGACCTGTCATGTCTTGGGCCGCATGTGACATAGAAACATGGGCGGCAAGCGATTGTCGGGTAGAGGGGCTGCGGAGTTGGGTCAGCCCAATCTGGGTACATGGGCCAGGAACGACATGGGATCCACTAGTCTATTGACCGGATTTGACTCAAGTAAACAGGCGGCGAGTGATTGCTGGGCTGAGGGAGCCACGGAATCGGTCCGGCCCATTCCGGGTACTCGGTGCGAAGACAGCGGACACTTTGTTGGTTTCGGCGTAGAACCGACGCATCTATCCAAACCGTTCATTGGGGATCCGACAGTTCTAAAGCGAAGCTGTAGCTGCTTCGAAAGCTCCGCATCATGAAAAGTTACATTTAGTTTGGTTTTTACTATTTTTCCTATTAGGCCCACAGTCTGTGTTAGTCGAGTCTATAAAAAACCTAAGGACATCTTAGTCTTTTCAGTTTATTTCAGCATCGGTAAAAAAACCTAAGGGTATATTGGGTTTTTTCTGATTTATTTTGGGCTGCCTATAAATAAGACCCCATAACCCTAGGTTTTCTCAACTCATTCAATAGAAAAAAAATCAGAGTTCAATTTCTTTTCTTTCCCCACTATTCATCTTTGGTGACTGTTCCTAGCAATTTTCTCTAGGAAATATCCTTCGCAGTTTTTCGTTCGCTGAACCAGGGGCACAGTGCGTAGCGCGGCCGGTTTTCTTTGGCGAGTGGCGAAGCTAGTGCCCTGTGCGCAGCACGTGGCGGCGGGGTAGCACGCGGCCTGCTTCAGCTGTAGCTGCAACGACAGAACCTCCTCCCTGTGTCAGCGTGAAGCCATTCTTGTATAGCGGTACTATGAAATCTCTGGGCGCACCTCTCCTTTTCGTTTCCAATCTCACAACCTAGCACACACACTGTTTGTACCTACATCGAAGCTCTTGCCTGAAGTTCATGGCTCTAGTTTAAGCGTAGGATTTTTTCTTTGCACATCTCTCTTGCATTTCGGTGCTTCAAAGTTCTTAATCTTCTCAAGCCTCTTACGATCAATCTCAATACCTCTTTCATGAATCATGAATCCCAAGAACATGCCTACCGACACGCCGAAAGCACACTTGAGCGGATTCATTTTTAAGCCATACTGACGCATTCTATCAAAAGCAGCTCTCAAATCAGTTAAATGGTTTCCCATAGCATCCGATTTGACTACAACATCATCTATATAGACATCTAGCATAACTCCTAGCAAGTCATGAAAGATCAAGTTCATAGCACATTAATATGTAGCGCATGCATTCTTTAAACAAAAAGTCATAACAATCCACTCAAATAAGCCGACAAAACCAGGGCATCGAAAGGCTGTCTTGTAGACGTCCTCTTCGGCCATAAAATTTGATTATAACTAGCGTTGCCATCAAGAAAACTTAGTACCTTGTGTCCTGAAGTATCGTTGATCAATATGTCAGCTACTAGCATGGGGTACTCATCTTTCGAAGTGGCCTTGTTTAGATCCCTGAAATTAATACAAACTTGTATTTTGCCGCTCCTTTTCTTCTCTATAGGCACAATGTTAGCAACCCATTTAGCATACCTGCATGGTCTAATAAATTCAGCATTGAGTAATCGTTCTATCTCCTCTTTAACTCAGTCATACACGACTGAATTATAGCGATGAGAGGGTTGTTTATAAGGCCTAAACCTAGGTTTTGTAGGCAGTCGATGCTCCACGATCTCACGGCTTAGTCCGGGCATTGAACTGTACTCCCATGCAAAACAATCGACATACGACCGAAGCGACTTTATTACTTCGGCCTTTTCATTAGCCTGCAAATTTTTGTTTACTAAAGTCGGTCTTGGAATTCTACCATCACCTATATCGACCTCTTCTAGAGGGTCGGCTGACACAAAACCTTGAACTAACTTTTCTACTTTGATAAAATCTTCAATGGCTTCGGCAATACCATCTTTAGAAGACCGATATTGCTCTACACAAGACTTCAGCCTATCAAGATTACTCTTACTAGTAATGACCACTAATTTAACGACAGTCGTGCTTCACTAGCCGACTTCATAGACACTAGAACAAAACGTCCCTTAGACACGCTAACAAATTCATATTCTGAGAGATCTCTACCTGACATACACTCTACCTTATCATGGACGACGTCAATAGATACATCGGCCAACGCAACCTAGGCCGATGTATCAGCTGGTACAACCTCAATATCATCATCGTCCCACTATATTAGGCACTAGTGCAATGTAGACAGAATACAACAATTTATGTTAATCCAATCACGCCCAAGTAGCACACTATAGTTACCTTGCACATCAACGACGATGAATGCTATCGGCAACAACTTGTTGCCCACCATCAGCTCTAGAGAAAGTATGCCCTTGGCCTCGGAGCTCTTGCCGTTTAAGCCATTGAGCATCAGGATGGTCCTCTTCAAATCTTATTCATTCTTGCATAGCTTCTTCAAGAGAGAGTACGACATGAAGTTGACGGTAGCACCTCAGTCAACGAACATCCTAGAGATCGACTTTTCGTCAATGTGCACCTTGACGTAGAGAGGCTTCAAATGACGAAACGTATCCTCAGGCTTCTCGAAAATAGCATCTCGTTGGCCGAGGCTTAACTAAGCGACCTCGGCCTCGTCTTGCTGTAGCGTGATCTCGGCGGGAAGCATGACGACGTTTATGTCCATTTCTTGAGGTGCAGGCCCCTCGGACATGGGCGTGTAGTCGTCATCGAGCATGTCGTCATCGTCGCTTGGAACGGGAGCCGGGTTGTTTACCTCAACCGGCTTGGGCTTCCAAACTTGCTTCACGACCACCCGAGGTCAGATTTCCTCAAAGATGGTGTCTCACTCATCCTTGGCCTTATTCTCGCGTATCTCCAGTGATCGCAGACATTGCAGGAACCTCTTCTGCGATTTGGATAGACCCGGAGGTGCCCAAGATGGTTTTGGCATAGTACCAGGTGCCACCAACTTGCTCCTGAGATTTTTCGCCGAACGGGAATTGCCCGAACTGGCCTTGGGATCTTTGCTCTCGGTAGAAATTCCTTCTTGCACCCTATTAGTTAGACCGGCACCGCTAGGCCAGTTAGACCTAACTTTGTTGGTTGGACTAGCCATGGGGGGCAGTCGCGCCGTACTGTGCTGGGCTCCTAGTACAAGATGGTCAGACCGGCCATAGTAGGCCGTCGGACTAGGCCTCGGAGATGGCTTCAGCCGGACCTGGGGACTTACCTCCGATGTGCTTTGCCGAGGGGGCCTTCGGGATTGGGACTTCTTGGGACCCTACCTTAACGGTGATAGCTCTGGACTCCCTTTCCATTGCCCCTTCGCGGCC
Source organism: Zizania palustris (assembly GCA_019279435.1). Taxonomy (NCBI): domain Eukaryota; kingdom Viridiplantae; phylum Streptophyta; class Magnoliopsida; order Poales; family Poaceae; genus Zizania; species Zizania palustris. The sequence continues at coordinate 615,502 of JAAALK010000085.1, read as the reverse complement.
GTCTTCTTTGGATACATTCCGTGCATGTCGGCTCGACGGTACCACAGACAGGCTGTGGAAAATGTTCCCCTTCACCGCATCCATCTACCCCTACCAATCATAGTACACTGAAGGAACGAAGGGGGCAACACCATACTTTGAAGGGTACTCCAGCGGTGAAGCGTAGTTTGGAGCCCATAGAGACCCTGTCCAGCAGTATGGTGGAGGCATAGGAGGTTCCAATAGCTTCGCCCACTAAGGGCTGAACCCAATGCTCGAAGAGCGGTTCGACCACGTCGAAGCTACTTCAGACCATATCAGCGAACGGTGCTACAAGGGAGAAGGTATGTTCAGCCATTGTGGGTCAAGCTCTCCCTTCGGGGGGTTCATCAAGAGCGGAGGTGGGTTCGACCATTTGGGGCCGAACTCACCCTTTTGAGGGTTAGACCAAAGCGGAGGCTGGTTCGGCCAACGCGGAGGGTTTGACCTCTTCGGCGGGTTCGGCTGTCTTGGCCCCTACGGCCGAGTGTTTGTTCTCTTGACCCTCTTCTGGTGTTTATTTAGCAACATCTATTATGTTACCTTCGGCTTCTTGTGAGCAACGGCCGAAGATGACGTGTCGATGTTCCTTTTCCACGCTCCCACTTTAGGGTTCTTTGGTACGAGTGTGTGTGTGCGGGGCTCTCCAATAATGACCGCTTTCCCTTTAGATGACTCAGCCTGTCCAGCTTCATCTTTGGACTAGAATCTATTTTCAATCGTCCTTCTTCTATGGCCGATTGAACCTACCGAAGGAAAACATTGCAATCATTAGTATAATGAGAATGTGAATCATGCCACTTATAGTAGGGGTGATCTGGCCCTTGAGCAACCAGAGAAGCTGGCTCCTCAAGAGGAAATCAAATATTTGTCGCATTTAGTAACATCAAAAGTGTACTTAACCTCGTTGGGCTGACTCTTAGTGGTAGATGGCTGTAGTTCGTAAAAGGTGATAGGTTTTGTCTTAGTGTTCTAGGCCCATTCGGTCGCATACATATCGTTCGAATCGTCCTCTTCCTCCGACTCTTCCTCGTTGGAGTGTTCCATGATGTGAACTTCATCTTTAGGTTTGTTAAATGTTTTAATGATTTTTTATCCTTGGCTTGGCCTTCTTGGACAAGAGCCTGCTGTAGGACTTGGATGACTTCTAAAAAGTTTTGGTTATCTAGCCTCTCTTTAATTTCAAAAAGCAATCCATTATAAGCTAGATCCGCAAAATCTCTTTCTGAAATATTGAGACTAAAACATCGGTTACTGGTGTCCCTAAAGCGCTTGATGTACTCAGAGACACTCTCACTAGATTTTTGTCTGATCGACGTTAAGTGTGAAAGCCTAAGTTCTGTCTTGCCAATATAGAAGTAATCATGGAATTTCTGTTCTAACTGGGCCCATGTTTGTATAGAGTTCGGTGGCAGCACCGAAAACTAAGTGAATGCAGTGCCAGATAGTGAAAGAGAAAACAATATAAGTTTTAATGCGTTCGACTCACTAGCTTCTCCACACTGTGCTAAGAATTGGCTAACATGGTCTAGTATGGTCTTGTTAAACTCGCCATCAAATTTGGTCAATCCTAGCCCGATTCTAAGGCGCGAAGCTGGTACACTCTCTAAAAGGCATGCGGATCTGCTCCTCAATGTCATCCCAGCCTCCTGCCTATGCACGTCTCTCGTGCGGGGGCGCGACACGCGGTGGTATGTCGGCGTGTCGGCCGCGGGGCACCTCCTCACGTGTTGTCTTAGGGTATATGACGTGTTCGGGTCTATGCGGGTGCGTAGGATCATGTGGCATAGGAAGCACGAGAAAAGCTGGCGTGGGCGTAGGTGGAGGCACGTAATAAGCACGGATAGCTCCACAGATTTGACTACAACTTGTACAACCAAGTGTTTTGCCAAGGCATCGATACATCTAATTCCATGGTGCTTGTGGTTAAGTCGGTGTACAACACCTTCATGCTTGCATTGTTAAGAACTTGTAAGAGCTTGATATAGGATTGAGCGAGTGTGACTTTGTGCCTTCACAATCTTGTAGTTAATAGGAGCGTACATATTATTTGTATGTTTCTTGTCTACTACTAATCATGGCAGAGATACACAAGGAGATAGGATATAGTGAAGCTCAATATCGACATCTTCATCGACACATGAGGGATCAACACGATAAATATGAGGTATGTGATGAAATTCTACCTAGGTTCAAATGTACAATACCTTCTTTTGAAGGAAATTATGATCCTCATGCATATATTCAATGGCAGCTAGCTGTAGATAATGAATTTAAAAAGTATAACTTGTTTGAAAGAGAAAAAGTTATGGCTGCCTCTAAAGTGTTAGTTAAAGATGCTGCATATCATTGGAAACATCTTTGTAGACATGATAAAATACCTCAATCTTGGAAAGACTTAAAGAAATATTTCAGAGATGCTTTTGTTCCTCCATATTATGCTGATATCCTGTTAAAGAAACTACAATGTTTAAAACAAGACAACAGAAGTGTTGCCTCATACTATCTTGATATGCATGCTTGTTTATTACGTTGTGCTATAGATGAATGTGAAGAAGCTATAGAACAAAGGTTTTTACGTGGGCTTAACAAGGAAATTCAGGAAATGCTTCTTCATGAAACATATAATTCTCTCTTTCAATTGTTTGAACTTGCAAGTTGAGCTAAAATTCAGATTGCTATTGATTTAGAGGAAACACCATTTGGTGTGCCTGCTAGTACTACCAACCTTGAACAGGAAAAGGAGAATAAAAATACACTTACATCATCGGAAAAGGTTTTGCAAGGTAATTTATGTGCTGAAATTAATCAAGGTGAGTGTACTCCTGATAAAACACAATTGTCCACTATTCATGCTATTATAGAGCCACCGTTAGTAGAATCTTTTCCTAAATTGCTTTGTTACCAGATGATTTTCTTGACACTCCTTGTAATAAAGAAGAGTTGTGTGTTAATACTTCACTTATATACATGCCACAACTAGTTAATGAACATGTTATCTTTGTTGCCGAACCTTTAAGTGATTTGATACATGTTGTTCGCATTGCTAGTGAAAAGGAAGAACATAAATTGTTATCTTCTTTAAATACTTGGGGTTATATTGAACTTGATGATCTTTGTGAACTTAGTGCTTTAAATGATAAATTACTCACTAGACCTGATTTGCCATGTCCTGCTCAAATGAGTTTTCACGTAATTGACAAATACAATGATCAAGGATTATACTTTGTGCATAGAGTTTACATATGTTTAGATTTGAAAGAGCATGTAAATTCTGAAAATAATAGTCTCGACCAAGGTGTTTTAACTAATCCTATTATCTCGAGAGTCTCTTGTTTTGATTTAAATACACAGATTTGTTTTCAAGAAGGAGAGCCTTGTGGGCTACTTAGCAATGCCACAATTCCTACTCCAATATCAAAAAGTACAGATTCGTTGTAATTTGTTAAAGCAAAGGATTTGGTGAGTTGGTTTTCTTCAATTCACCACATGTTTAAAGAACAAGAGATACTGCACAATAATGGTTCTTTTGCTAGGAGTTGCATTGATGATGAACACAAGAACAAACCGAGGATGGTTTGCAGCCAACAAGGAGAGAATGATGAGGACATCACCGGTTGGGATATAAATATAATAAAAACAAAGGTGCATGCTTTGTATATTCGATTTACATTTTACATATTTGAGAAAAGTTTGATGCAGCATGAGTTGTTGTTTTCAATTACAGAAATTATTACATGGATTAAGGGATGCGTTGTGAGCAAATCAAGGGCTTGGAACATCGTGGAAGTTGATTGGCGATCATGTCAAGGCCATCCAAACATAATATACAAGTTTGAGACATTACTTTTGTTCCAAGAGAAAACAGAAATAAAGTTCTACACGATTGAGAATACTGGAATCGGATTCGGACCGTAGGGACAACACCGAATTCAAATGTGCATAAAGTTTAAATGGAAACTCCGATTTGGATGATCTTGGACTTTTTGGAAAGCTTGATACATCCTCTTTCCAACGGATCTAGCTACATATCCATATTCCATTGGAGGAGATCACAATCACTAAATCAATGCATGTTTCTTTTTTATAGTCAATTTGTTTAGGAAATAATTAGTAGTTTCCATATGTAATAAGTTTCCAAACTTTGGGAACATCCCTAGGGCTATAAATAACCCTAGAGACTTCAGTTGTAATTTGGGTTTTGATTAGATAAAAGTTTAGCCAATGCTACTTGTCCGTGTAAACCCGTGATCGGTTAGATCATCGGTTTCACGTTTCAGAACCCCAACTACCCTTTGTGCGTATTTCATATCTAGCAATTGTAGTTGCTCCTTTATCTTGTTCTTGCTCGTTCTTTGATTTCTTGCAGGAACAAGGTTGATCACTGATAAGATCAACAACCCTTGGAGTTGGTGTATCGATCGCTAAGGCACAACACGAACGTCTCGTACGGTAGTCGGGTCGTCAATGTCATCTTCTACCAATCAAAATTATCATCTTATCTCTATCCTCTCACTGAAAGATCGGGCCATCAAAGCATACATCAACCTCGGTAAAGCCGAAACTTCTAAACGTTGCCTCTACTTGAGAGTTAACCACTAACTCTAGACGGTTCGCTAGCGAAGCGCTAACGGCTTTGTATACGGACACAACTATTTTCTATTCAATTTCTAAGGAAGATAAAGGAGGTGATAGTGGGGTTACCTGACTTCGAGCGAGGTCAGGGATGTTGACGTCGCGCTTGATGAAGCCCGCACGTGTATTGACGTATCTCACGAGCATGAGATCTTGGAGTTCTTCCATATTCGTCTCGATCTCTGCCCGACCTTCCTCGGGTATATATGCAATGGTGGGCATCATGACATTGCGGTTGTCGATCTTTGTGCCTCCCATGGTACTCATCGATGTTGTAGACATAGTAGTCATTGTAGAGGTACTCGCAGCCGATGTGGATGTACTTATCATGTTGGCATTGTCCCTAGTGGAGTCGCCAAAAAGTATGTTGACATGAAAATGTGCCACCATACTCGGGCCGGTTCGATGATCTAAAAGTGTGCGGATACTTAGGGATAAGCGTAAGCATGAAACAACACTAATATTGTGTTCCGACTACCCTTAATAGTAGCAAGGGGGTGGAGTCACCAGGCAATCAAATTGTATAGAAATAATCCAATTAGCTGAAGTGTGTAGATAAAATAACCCAATCGGCCGAGCGAAGCCTGATTGGTTCGAAATATACCTTGCGAAGGGTCACCGAAGGGAGGCCTTTGGCGTCTAGTGCAAAGTATGTGCCAAAGGTAACCTTCAGCGTTTAGATCGATCTGACCGAAGATGGACTCCTTGTGAGGGTAATCTAAGTGCAAACTTCTGCAAAACACAAAGATTAACCACCAATTCGGCCTGGGGACCGAATTAACAAGTGTAGTAATAGGAAAACAGACAGAACAAAGGGTAGAAATATATTACGTAGATTAACGGATGGTTCACAAGCGAGCCAACAATGCAATAGCAATCTGTTACATAGATTAACGCATGATTCACAAGCAAATCAACATGGACTTACAATGGTTACGACGTGATGCACGGAGGGCTTTCAACGCAAAAGTAGATGAAAAGTAAAGGTACGATTCAAAACTAGGGTTTTGAGTTGATCCGTGGAGATTCCCTTTGAATCGGCCTCAACCCTATATTTATAAGGTCTTGTCTTGACGTACCTAGCTACAACTCTAACTCTAACCTAATTAGGATTCGGCATAAAATAGATAAGATTTTATTGGGGATCAAAACTACACAAAACTTTAACAGATTCACCCCCAGGCCTACCCAAAGTGGGCCTTCAGTAGGCCTGCCAAAGCATGTCGGTGAAGCAGGCCATCGAAGGGGCAACCGAAGCCCCATGTGGATGGACCTTCGATAGTTCAGGGCTTCGTCCTGTGCCATGAATTGCATATTTTCATCCCAAAATTACCAATTTTAATATCTTGACAATCAGGACCATTAATGCCATTTTCTACTCTCAACAGGTGCGCTATGTCACTAAACTAGTTTAACATGCCCCTTCCAAAGATAGTGTTGTAGGCTTACGGTGCATCGACGATGTCGAAGATAACCTCTTCGGATCTTGCAAGGTGGCCTTCCCCGAAGGTGAACTCCAGGACTATCTAGATGAGGGTGTCGAGTGAGGGCCGGCGAAGCCTTGTAGGGGGCAAGCCGCTAGGAGCAGGTGGTTCGTGAGAAGTAGAGCTGATCGAAGGCGTGGATGAACATTATGTCAGCGGAGCTCCCTCCATCGACCACCACTCAACGGACCTCGGTGCCAGCGATATCAACAGATATGATCAGGGGGTCAGCGTGGGGGAACTTGATGCTGAGCACGTCATCTGACGTGAAGTATATGGGCACATGCGACCACTTGGGTATAGCAAAAGCAGATGTCGAGGTCTCAATGTGTCCCACTTCGTGGACATACTCCCTTCACTGCCACTTTGACATGCTGCCCATGGCACCCCCTCTGGTAATGGGCAACACTATGAGCTTCTGGCAGTCAGGGTCGTCTTCGATCTTCAGGGGAGGCAATATGTTAGGCATATGAGGGTACCTCGGGTCTTTACGCCCTTCGATCCTCCCAACTACCTCGATCGGCTCGGGGCGGATGGCTTGAGGCGCTCTGTGGGTGGTCCCTCGGCCGGTGCTTCGCTTGATGTACTCGATCCATAGAGCCAAGATTGACTTACACGAATCGATGTTATGACTTTGATTCTCTCCGTGAACGTAATAAACAAATTTTGGCTCGGCCGGATGTCTTTGCCGGGGGCCTTGATCCATTGGCCCAGCCTCTGCCTTGGCTCTACTTGTACCTTGGTTGCTTCGAGGTAGGAAAGGCGATGTTAAGTACTTCCAATCAATAGTGCCTTTGTCCCCGTCGGGAGTCATGCGGCCGATGCTCCGTTGGCGTCACCCGAGATGGGTTAGGGATCCTTACTTTCGGGAGTTTAACCTCCAAGGCCTGAACCGGGGATGCTGCTATATTCCTTCGGAGCTATCCTTCCTCCGGTCGGGCGTACTCCTTGAAGTACTTCATCAGTTGGGCCAATGAGGTAATGGGCTTCTTGTTGAGATTGTCGAGGAGGGTAGGGTTGGTGACACCTTCATGAGCGGCATCAACAATGGAGGACATGGAAAACCCCTTAATTTGGGACTTTGTATGATCAAAGCATTGGTAACACTGGCCAGCATTTCCCTAGGCTGCTGCTTGATTTGAAAGAGGCTTCCCGTGGATAATGGGGCCACGAAGGTTCCCTAGAAGTTATTTATAAACTTCTTCTACATCTTATCCCATGACTTCATTGATCTTGGTTTTAAGGACCAAAACCACCAAAGGGTTATCCCTTCAAGTGCGAGGGGGAAACATTTCACCATTATGTCATGCACCCCTCTACTGGCTTCTATCACCATGGCATAGGAGTGGAAGAATTCTCCGGGGTCTGTGTCTCTAGAGTACTTAGGGAGCATGGCCACTCAGAATCTAGAGTGAAAACATACCCTTTGTAGGTCGGGGTGCAACGGAGAGTCTTCATCGAAGGAGGCATGAGGTTGGTCTGCATCTGCCTATCGCTACCTTTGCAGCTTCGCTTATCGTCACAAAGTCGTTCTGGATAGCCGTCAAAGCTAGGAGGGATCTTCGGGCTGCGAGAGGCCAACGACCTCTTGAAGTGTTAGGGCCTGACGACATGCGTATGTTCTGGTCGACCCTGAGGAGTCTCCAGTTTTGGGTAAAGTGTTTGGGGCTATGAAGGTAGTGGATTCGCCTAAAGTTGTGATATTTGGCCACTACACAGTGCTCTTTAGCCCCTGCTATGGTGTCTAAGGGTTACTGCCGAGAGGTCCCGGTGGCCCTTTGGATGGGAATTGTCCTTTTGCTTCTCTTCGATGGCATAGCCTGAGAGAATGGGTTGGCAGAGACATTAGTTTTTGTACTAAAGTCCCCATGGACGACGCCAACTTTTGGCATAAAAGATTACACTAACTTGTTCGAATAGCCTCGAAGGGATAGCTAAATGAAGAGATTAAATTCGCTCCAGGTCAAGCCTCCGAACATGATAATAACCTTATTGTAGTTCGAAGTGTGCTCTAATACGTGAATGAATATCCTTATTACAGGAGAATAGAGGGGTATTTATAGGCAATGATCTAATAGGGAATTACTACCCTATCCTCTAGTTAGAATTGTCATAGTGGACTCTATTCATGATGTCTCTTAGGGGTAGAATGGTAAGGCATGTGCGAACGCTTTGGTAAAGTAAACATTTTGTCCCGTTTTGCGGCGCTCCATCGGAGCGGGGCCCTCCAGAGGGCAGCGAGGTGGCGAGGCCACTAGTGCATTCAAAGGCTTTGCATCCCACCTCCTATGCGGTTGTCAGGGCTAGCGACATGGGCTTTAAGCCTCCTTCTTTGGAGTACCGTAGGGGTGTCAGAAGGCTTTGCACTTTACCTGCTCTGAAATCGTTTTGGAGTTGTCCGCTTAATGGCATGACTGATCGGATTATTTCCCCCAATAGAGTCCATGTTAGAAAATCAAGTTTGGAACTTGGTCGATCCACTCGAAGGTGTAAAAATTGTTGAGTGTAAATGGATCTTTAAGAAAAATATAGATGTTGATGGAAATGTTCACATATATAAAGCAAGATTGGTGGCGAAAGGTTTCAAACAAATTCAAGGTGTTGATTATGATGAAACATTTTCGCCCGTCACAATGCATAGGTCTATTCGGATCATCGTAGCAATTTTTCCGCATTTTATGATTATGAGATATGGAAAATGGATGTCAAGACGGCTTTCCTGAAAGGACACCTATGTGAGGATATGTACATGACATGGCGTGAAGGTCTAGATGATTCGGAAAAGGCTAGGAAAGTTTGTATGTTGCAGAAGTTCATTTATGGGCTGAAGCAAGCTTCTCAGAGTTGGAATCTTCATTTTTATGAGGTAGTCAAAGAGTTTGGCTTCATCGAGAGTGAAGAAGAGCCTTATGTTTTTAAGAAGGCTAGTCAGAGCTCACCTGTATTTTTATTCTTATATGTGGATGAAATATTATTGATCGGAAATGATATTGCTTTATTGAATATTGTCAAGACTTCATTGAAAAATAGTTTTCCGATGAAAGATCTTGGAGAGGTAACATACATTTTGAGCATAAAGATCTATAGAGATAGATCAAAACTGCTAATTGGATTGATCCAGAGTTCCAAGAAGGGATCTCTACCAATGTCACATGGCATTTCTCTTAGTAAGAATCTGTTTGCCGTGACACCTGATGAATTAGAGAAAATGAGTGCGATCTCGTATGCCTCCACGATCAGTTCCATCATGTATTCCATGTTGTGTACACGCCCAGATGTTTCATAAGCTCTATGTGTTACGAGCAGATACCAGTCAAAACTAGGTGAAAGTCACTGGGTTGTAGAAAAAAGCATCCTCAAGTACTTGAGAAGGACTGAGGATATGTTCTTGGCGTACAGTGAAGAAGAGGAGCTCGTTGTAAATGGTTACACCGATGCTCGCTTTCATACCGATAATGATGATTCTCGATCGCAATCTGGATGGAAGCGCATTGAGTTGGAAAAGTTCCAAGCAAGAGACGATGCTCAGTTCTATAACAAAATATGAGTATCGCAACTTTAGAAGCTACGAAGGAGGCCATTTGGATTAGAAAGATTATTTCTAAGCTGGGGTTGTTCCTAGTGCGTCTAGTCTAGTGGACCTCTATTGTAATAATAGTGGTGCCATTGAGCAAGCCAAGTAGCCTAGATCACACCAGAAATCCAAACAAATACTACAGCGATATCACCTGATCAACGAGATCATAGAGAGAGGTGATGTGATAATTTGTAAGGAGAACATGGATTTGAATGTAGAAGATCTGTTGACAAAACCTCTTCCACATCCCAAGCATAAGACACACTTGAGCTCCATGGGTACACGTTTCTTGCGTGAGTGAGTCATGTGTAAGTGAAAGTTGTTAGTGGTGTCTATGCTAATGTAAGAGGATAATTATTATCCTATTCCTTGAATAAATGTTGGTTACATTTAATTTATTGGTTGATGACTTATTGTGTGAGACTATTTGTTTAGAATAATATTATTCAAAAAGGATGAGAAACCATGTTGAAGAATATGGTTTTGATATTCCAGATGTGATGAGTGATTGTCAATGGAAGTCAAAGGAAGGGAGAGATGAAGACCTACCGAGTATGAGGCGCATGTGACTCAGGTACACTGGCAGTGAGCGACGGCCGGGCAGAGGAGCCACAGAGTCAGGCTGGCCCAATCCGGGTACATGGCTAGGAGCGGCAGATGATCCACTGGTCTGTTGATTGGGTTTGACTCAGGTACACGGGCGGCGAGCGATTGCCGGGCTGAGGAAGCTGCGGGGTCGGGTCGGCCCAATCCGGGTAACCGGTGCGAAGACGGTGGACGCTTTGTCAGTTTCGGCGTAAAACTGACAGTCTATGTTTAAATTCATTTTTAGGATATTAATATTTAGTTTTTAAGTTTAGAATATTTTTATTTGAGTCAGGTAATTTTTATAAGATTAGTTTAGTATTTTTCGGAATTTATTTTAGAGTTAGTTTATTTTACCCGAGGGTAAAATAGTCTTTTCATGTATTAGGATTTGCCTATAAATAGGCCCCTATCTCTTTGGGGATAGATGACTGTTTTTATTAAATCAATCTACAAGTCTACAGTCCATTTTTTCTGGTCTTCGTTCTCCTCCGAAATTAGTTAGTCGATAGTTTTGATCTGCTATTGGAGTGTCCATCGTAGGTTTCTTTTTTTTTCTTTGCTGAAATAAGTAGCATCCAGAGGTGCTGTATCAGCGTGGGACAACAGCAGGGAGAGCAGTTTTTCCCTGCCAGCCCGTGGGGTCCAGCAATTATGGTGCTCACGACGCATGCATCCGGCTAGACCTCAAGGCACGGCGTTCAAGTGAGTGGGCCCCCCACGAAAAGATCTCTGTGGCAATTTCTGGCAGTGAAGTCACAGCGATTGCCGGGCGTACAGCTTCGCCTGGATCACGTTTGGCGATGTTCGAATCACGCGAGACGACGAGCAGTAACGCTGGGCGAAAGATTCGAAATTTTATAGATAATCATCTATTTTTAGGTAGTTTTTTAATCTACTATTTTTAGGCAGATTAATTTTATAGATAATCATCTATTAATAAATTAACTAAAAATTCATTTTGAAATTTCGTAGTTAAATCTTTAATTTGTTAGATTTTTTAGTTATCGCAAATTATTTTTTTATTTGTTTAATCTGTTCATATAAAAAAGGAAAAAATATTATTAGTCACAATTATGTTATTCTAGAATTACGTGAAATATTTTAGGATTATTTCTGAATTAATTTCTGGATGGTCCATGTTTTATTCAGTTGATTAGTTTTTATTTTAGACTGCAATCTGAATAGTTAATAATATATTTAGATATTTTGCCTACGCCATTAAATATTTCTAGTATTCATTTTTATTCACTTTAGTTTCAATAGTTTGCTTTGCTAATATTATTTGACTGGTTATGTTCATTTGGGTGTTGGGATTAAAATATAATTTAGCAAGAAATTTTTAGGCGCCCATTCACCCCCCCTCTGGTCGCTACTTTCGGTCCTACAAGTGGTATCAGAGCAAGGTTATGTTTTTCTAATATCTTAACCGATTCAAAACCTAGGTAGTGACCATGACGTCTTTTGGTAAAATCCCATCCCTAGAAGCTTTTGGCTACACTTATTGGAAGACTCGCATGCGAGCATACCTTATGAGCCAGAGCTCGGACACATGGGAGATTTGTGTTCATCCTAATTTCACGATAACGACTATTGCTGCGGATACTGCTGAAAATGTAATTACCCAGCATCAAAATAATAGTAAGGCGGTGAATATTTTATTTTCTGGTCTAGGTCCTAGTGAGTTTGAGCGTGTTATCCATCTCACCACTGCTCGTGAGATCTGGGCTACCCTCCAGGCACATCATGAGGGGACAGCTCAGGTCAAGGCTAGGCTCTACCAGACCTACCGGCGTGAGTATGAAAATTTCTCACAAAAGCCGGGTGAGACTGTTGAGGCTTCATCGATCTGGCCGAAGGCATACTCCGAACATATCTCTGATGCGAAATCACCTTCGAATGACAAGGTTTGGCACGAAGTCTCTAACACGATAGGAAATCTGATGCAACGCGCTGGCGTGACTTCATCCGGTGCAGAGTGTAGGAATGATGAAGCTTGATACAGAGTACAGGTACGATGAAGCCTAATGCGGAGCGCTCTAGCGTGCGGGCTTTACTAGACCGACAATAGCGTGACGGGTCCGGCATGGGTAGTCGAAGTAGGGTTCTGCCGATGGGTGTTCTGGCAGCCTCCGAAACCAGTTTCCTGGCTCCGTACACCTTCTGTGAAGGGGCTCTGAGCGTGAAAACCTGCAACAGAACAGAGATCAAGTGCCAATTCGGCCTGGAGACCGAATTTACTAAGTGTTGCAGTAGAGAAACGAAGGTAGCAATCTGTTATGTAGATTAACGGATGGTTCGCAGGCGAGCCAACAAGGAAATAACAATATGTTACGTAGATTAACGGGTTCTTCACAAGCGAAGTAACACGACTTACCACCATTTCGAATGGCCGGCGGAGGGCTTCCAGGCAAACCCACGAAGGTTGTGTAGAAAGGTAAATAAAAATAAACTCCGGTTCAAAGCTAGGGCTTTGTGGTTGAATTTTGTCGGTGGGTCGAATGAACCGGCCTGACCCCTATATTTATAGGGGCTAGTCTTCTTATATCTAATGCTAATCTAATAAGATTGGGCTTAATTAGGTTTAGGGATATAAACAACCTAAATCAGTATCAAACTCCTTATCTGGAGCTTGCGAAGAGTGGGCCTTCGGCAGGCCCGCCGAAGCCTGCTCCTTGCGCTGAATCTTCGGTGAGGCAGGCCTCCGAAGGGCCTTCGGGCCGAAGCGAGAAGGCCGCTGAAAGGCCTCCAAGGCCCCCTGTTTGATGGCCTTCGGCCCTATAAGGCTTCGGCCTATACGAGGACTTGTATATTTATGACCCAAATTACCAAAATCAATATTTTGATAATCTTGTCCATTAATGCCATTTTTTTGCTATCAACACATGCCCCCTACCTTTTAGTGAACTAAGTGAACTAAAAGCATGATGGGCTAAACATGATACCTCACATATCGGCTTTTCGACACTTCTAAGCACTTTGGCACACACTTGGAAAGTAATTCTTCAAATACCTGCCATTCAAAGCTCTTCAAATCGCTCTCCTTGTAGGGACTCTAAAAAGTATGCATTACCTAGAGCGATTTCAGCCACTTTAAAAGGTCCTTCCCAACTAGGTGACCATTTCTCAAATTTGGGGCTCTTAGTGCCTAAAGGTAAAATTGTTTTCCAAACAAAGTGACCAACTTGAAACGGTTTTGGTTTAACTCTTTTGTTGTAGGCTCTAGCTACTATTCTTTTGTCTTTTTCTATAGATTCTAAAGCCCTCAACCTCTTATCGGTCACTACTTCCAAATTATCCTTCAAAAGAGTTTCATATTAATCAACCAATAAGCCATCTTGTTTAAGAAACCTTAAAGAGCCAAGATCAACCTCTACTGGTAGAACGGCTTCTTGTCCATATAATAACTCATATGGACTGACTTTGGTGGCGTCGTGCTTTGCAACTCTACAAGCCCACAATGCCTCGGAAAGCACTTCATGCCACCTTTTAGGCAACTCTTCAATTTTCTTCTTAATGAGCTTGATCACATTTTTAATAATAGACTCGGCCTGTCCATTGGCCTGAGCATAGTATGGAAAATAATTTATTAACTTAATACCATAAAATTCGGCAAAGTCCCTCACTTCTTTATCAATAAATGAAGTACCTTGATCTGTGGTGAGAGTTTGGAGAATACCGAATCTATGTATAATGTGCTTCAAGATGAAATCAGTTACCTCATTTTGAGTCATGTTCTTGAGAGGCACGACTTCGGTCTATTTGGTGAAGTAGTTCGTCGCCATTAGCACGAACGATGCCCTTTTGAAGAGGGTGGATGAATTTGATCGATGAAGTCTAAACCCCAACCTCGGAATGACCGTGGCTTAATAATAGGATTAATTAGTGATCAGGGGCTAACTGAATATTACCCAACTTTTGACATGCTTCACACCCTCTATAGTATTTAAAATAATCCTCAGTCATAGTCGGCTAGTAGAAACCTGCTCTTTTGAGCATCCAACTCATTTTCTGGGCTCACTGATGAGTGTCGCAACGCCCCTCATGGAGTTCTCCTATGACTACTTTGGACTGATCAGCATCCAAGCACTTTAAAAGTACTCCATCCATAGTTTGGCGGTATAATACATCATCTAGCAACACAAATTTAAACGCTTGTCGCTGAACTTTGCAATCAATCCTTTGATTTGGATCTCTTAAATATTGGGCGATTGGAATTCTCTAATCATCCTTATGGATATCTGGAGGGTTTGCTAATTCCTTTCCTAGAGTAATATCTAAATTGCTAACTTCGGAGTGCCCCCCGGGCCTATCCTGCTTCTCCCGAAGGCTGACCAGATCGGTCGTGCGAAGCCAATCAGACCGAAGCCCTCTACCAGAGGAGTCTGGCGTGCGATGATTTCTGTTGCCCAGAAAGCTTCGGCATGAGGGCTTCGACGTGCAAGACCCTTCAGCGAATGAAGGGCTCTGGCATGAGGGCTCCAACATGAGGGCTCCGGCATGCAACACCTTTCGGTGGTCGGAGGGGTCTGATCTGGAGGGTCCGGTAGACCTCGCACCCACCTCAAGTTTCTAGCTTCGGCAGTGAGACCAAGCATTAGCTTTTCCTATACAGAAAATTTTCCTCTCCTGACTTGATAGTCAGATGCTTGATGAGCCAAATTATTTGCAATTGAATATGCTTTTCATGACACGTGAGAAATTTTGAAGTCGTCGAAAGTAGCAACTATGTCTAAACATTTATCCAAGTAACTATTCAGCAAGCCATTGAAACATTGAGCACTTTTAGCTACTTGTTGTACTACTAACAGAGTCACCATGCGCATGAACATGTTTAACACCCATGTAATCTACCAATTCAAGTAGAAGGAAATTCTAAACGGGCCGAGGTTTCAAAGCGCATGCCGCTAGGTGACACGAGAACCACCCCGACACCTTGGCCATTTTTGCAAGACGAATCATCAAATAAAGTCTCCATGGCAGTACTTCAATTAGAGAAATATCATTACCCCAGTTGACATTTACGTAGTGATCAACTATAAAATTAGTGACAATTTGGCCTTTCATAGCTCTTAGAGGTTCATAAGACAAGTCGTATTCAATCAAAGCGTAAGCCCACTTTCTGAGTATACCACTTACAATCGCCTTTTGCAACATGTACTTTACGACATCAGTTTGACAAGCAACAAGACATGTTCTAGGGAGAAGATAGTGACGTAGTTTGGTACATGCATAATAGAGTGATAAACATAAACGCTCTACAAACACGTACCTTGTCTCGGCGTCCAGCAAGCGGCGGCTTAAGAATGTGATGATGTACTCTCTCCCCTCCAATTCCTGGGTTAGCATGGCTCCTATCATGCTATCTTATGTAGCAATATATAGCTGAAATGGAATTCCGACTTTTGGTGCTCTTACCCCCGGCGGTGATGACAAGCACTCTTTAATTTTCTCTAAGGCACTTTGCTGACTTGCCCCCCAAGCGAACTCGGCCTCGTTCTTTAGCCAGAGAATGAGGACAAAAGCATCAATCTTGCCAGACAAGTTAGATATAAAGCGACACAAATAGTTCATCATGCCTAACAATTTTTGTACATCTCTTTTGCATGTCAGCACTGCAAAGTTTCTAATCCTTTCAAGCCTCCTAGGATCAATTTCAATACCTCTTTCATGAATCATGAATCCTAAGAACTTGCCTATCGATATGCCAAAAGCGCATTTGAGCGAGTTCATTTTAAGCCATATTAACGCATTCTATCAAAAGCGACTCTCAAATTGGCTAAATGGATTCCCATGGCGTCCGATTTGACTACAGCGTCGTCTATGTAGACTTCTAGCATAACTCCTAGCAAGTCATGAAAGATCAAATTTATAGCACGTTGATATGTAGCGCCAGCATTCTTTAAACCAAAAGTCATAACGACCCACTCAAACAAGCCAACAATACTAGGGAATCGAAAGGCTATCTTGTAGATGTCCTCATCAGACAAAAAAATTGATTATAACCAACATTGCCATCAAGAAAACTTAGTACCTTGTGTCCTGAAGCACCGATGATCAACATGTCGGCTATTGGCATGGGATATTCATCCTTTGGAGTGGCCTTGTTCAGATTCCTAAAATAAATACAAACTCGTATTTTGTCGCTCCCCTTCTTCTTTATAGGCACAATGTTAGCAACCCATTCAGCATACCTGGAGGGCCTAATAAATTCAGCCTTGAGTAATCGTTCTACCTCCTCATTAACTCAGTCATATACAACCGAATTCAAGCGATGAGGGGGTTGTTTATAAGGCCTAAACCCAAGTTTAATAGGTAGCCGATGCTCCATGAGCTCGCGGCTTAGTCCGAGCATTTCGCTAAACTCCCATGCAAAACAATCAACATACGACTGAAGCAACTTTATTACTTCAGTCTTTTCATCAGCCTGTAAATTTTGGTTTACAAAAGTTAGCCTTGTAATGTTACCATTGCCTATGTCGACCTCTTCTAAAGGATCAGCCAACGCAAAACCTTGTCCTAACTTTTCTACTTTGCTAAAGTCTTCAATGGCTTCGGCAATACCGTCTTTGGAATACCGATATTTCTCTACGCGAGACTTCAGCCAATCAAGATTATTTTTACTAGACATGACTACTAATTTATAGATAGTAGTGCTACACCATCCAGCTTTATAGACACAGGTACAAAACGTCCCCCGGAGATGCTAATGAAGTCATAATCCGAGAGGTCTCTACCTGATAGACACACTACTTTGTCATGGATGGCGTCGATGGATACATCGGCCAATGCTACCTAGGCCGAAGTGTCCGCTGGTACGACTTCTACATCATCGCCATCCCATTGTATTAGACGTTGGTGCGAAGTAGAAGGAACATAACAATTCGCATGAATCCAATCATGCCCAAGCAGCACATTGTAGTTACCTTGTACGTCAATGATGAAGAATGTTGTTGGCAACGTCTTGCTACCCACCGTCAACTCTAAGGAGAGTATGCCTTTTTCTTCAGAAATCTCGTCGTTGAAGCCATTGAGCATTAGGTTGGTTTTCTTTATGTCTTCCTCGCCCTGCAAGCTTTTTCAAAATAGAGTAAGGCATTAAGTTGACAGTGGCGCCACCGTCGACAAGCATCCTGGAGATTGGCTTCCCGTCAATGTGCCCCTTGACGTAGAGAGGCTTTAGGTGGCAATCCGTATCCTCGGGCTTCTCGAAAATAGCATCTCGTGGGCCAAGGTTCAACTGGGTGACCTTGGCCTCATCTTGTGGTAGAGCGAACTCAGCGGGAAGCATGACGATGTTGATGTCCATCGCCTGGGGTGCGGGACCCTCCGAGATAGGCGTGTAGTCGTTGTCGAGCATGTAGTTGTCGTCGTCGCTCGGAACAGGAGCTGAGTTGTTCATCTCAATTGGCTTGGGCTTCCATACCTGTTTTGTAGCCGACCAAGGGCGGATTTCTTCAAAGATGGCATCTCGTTCATCCTCAGCCTTCTTCTCGCGCATCTCCTATGTCTATAGGCATTGCAGACGCCTCTTCTATGATTTGGTCATGCCGGGAGGTGCCCAAGATGGTTGTGGTCTGGTACCAAGTGCTACTAATATGTTTCTACGATTTCTGGCCAAAGGGGTATTGCCTGGGCCGGCCTTATATTTTTTATGCATGGTGAGGGGCTCTCTACGGACCCTATTGGTCGGACCGGCCTCACTAGGTCGATCAGACCGAGATTCGGTAATGGCTTCGGCTGAGCTAGGGCACTTACCTCCGCTGGGCTTCAGCGAGGGGGCCTTCGGGATTGGGACTTCCTAAGACCCTACCTTGACTGTGATGGCTTTGGACACCCTCTCCTTTTCCTCTTAGCGCCCATCTCCCTTGGCTCCGTCTTGTGCGAGTCGATTCGGAAGTATTATAGACAACCTGTGGAAGACCGCTCCCTTTGCCATGTCTGTTTGTTCCTGCCAATCATAATACTCTGAAGGAAAACAGGGGGCAATGTTATGCTACGAAGTGTACTCCGGGGGTGAGGCCTAGTTCAGAGCCCACAGGGATCCTTCCCAATTGTATGGCAGAGGCATTGGTGGCTACAGCGGCTTCGCCCACTATGAACCGAACCCATTACCCGAAGGGGGGTCTGGCCACGTCGAAGGTATCTCAGAACATATCAACGAGGAGTCTTGCCAAGCTGAAGGTATGTTCGGCCATTGTGGATTGAAGCCTCCCATCGAGGGGTCCTCCCAGAGCAGAGTTTGGTTCGGCCAATGGGACCTGAACTCGCTGTGTAGAGGATTCAACCATAGGGGTCCAAACTCAAGTTGCGAAGGGTCCGACCATTGTGCTCCGAATCCACCGTGCGAAGGGTTCGACATCTAGGGTCCGAACTCACTGTTCGAAGGGTTTGGCCTCTGGGGTCTGAACTCACCCTTCGGCTGTCTTAATATTTTTGGTCAGGGACCTGTTTCCTTGCCTTTCTTCTGGTGTTTGTTCAACAGCATCTGATATGTTACCTTTGGTTTCTTGTGAGCCCTAGCCGAAGGAGATGTACCGATGTTCTTTTTACACACTCCTACTTCAGGGTTCTGGCCGAATTAGTACTCTCTTCTCTTCGAGGTCGATAGTGTTCATGGGAAAGGGGTCTTTGTCCAGCTTCATCTTTGGACTGGGGTCTATTTTCAATCATCCTTCTATGGCCGATTGAACCTACTGACGAAAAACATTACAGTCGTTAGTATAATGATAATGTTAATCATGCCACTTACAGTAGGGGCGTTTCTTTAGCTCATCAGTGGTTGGAATGATTTGTCCCTTAGGCAACCTGAGAAGTTGGTTCTTCAAGAGAAAATCAAATATTTTATCACACTTAGTTATATCAAACCAGTATTTAACTTCGCTAGGCCGACTCTTAGTGGGAGACGGTCATAACTCAGAACAAGTGATGGGTTTGATCTTAGCATTCCAATCCCATTAGGCCGCATACATGTCAGCTGAATCCTCTTCTTCCTCTGACTCTTCCTCGTCGGAGTGTTCTATGACGTGGACTTCAGCCCTAGGCTTGTTGAATGTTTTAATAAATTTTTTATCTTTAGCTTGGCCTTCTTGGACCAGAGCCTGCTGTAAGACTTGGCTGACTTCAAAAAAGTTTTGGTTGTCTAGCCTCTCTTTGATCTCAGAACACAACCCGTTGAAAGCTAGACCTGCCAAATCCCTCTCTAAAATATTTAGACTAAAACATTGGTTTTCTGGGATCTCTAAAATGCTTGATGTACTCGGAGACACTCTCGCTAGATTTCTGTTTGACCGATGCCAAGTTTGAAAGCCTGAGTTCTGTTTCGCCCGTATTTAATAGTCATAGAACTTTTGTTCCAATTCGGCCCACGTTTTGACAGAGTTTGACGGGAGCGCCGAAAACAAAGTGAAAGCGGTGCCGGATAATGAGAGAGAAAATAGTCTATGTTTTAAAGCGTCCGAACCACTAGCTTCTCCACACTGTGCTAAGAGCTGGCTTACATGCTCTAGTGTGGTTTCGTTACCCTCACCATCGAACTTGGTGAATTCAGGGACTCTATAGCCACGAGGGTATGATATAGTGTCTAAATTGTCGGGGACGACTTCCGATAAACCCTATCCCAACCCCTAGGCGGGAAGCCAGTGCACTCCCTAAACAGCATGTGGATCCGCTCCTCAATGTTGTCTTGGCCTCCTACTTGCAGGTGTCTCTCATGCGAGGGCGCAACACGTGGCGATATGTCGGCTTGCCGGCCGCAGGGGTCTTCCTCATGCGCTAGCTTGACATTTGTGACGTGTTCGGGCCTATGTGTCTGTGTGGGAGCATGCAACGTGGGAAATGCGGCAAAAACTGGCGCATGCGTAGGTGGCGTGCAATAAACAGGGTAAGCTTGGTAATGGCTTGTCTCGGCTGTATATGTCGAGGCCATAGACATGATGGTTTTGCCAGTACTACCATTGGTTATGCTATAGATACGATTTACTGAGGGTATACTAGTGATTGGAGTTGGAGGAATGGTCTCAGTAAAGCCGAACCTTCTAAGTGTCGCCTCTACCTGAGAGCTAACTACCGAATCTAAAAGGTTGGCCAACGAGGCTATACAGCTTGATCTACTGATGTGGCTATTTTTTGCTCGATCTCTAAAGAAGATAAAGGAGGCGATACTGGGGTTACCTGGGTCCGAGCGAGGTCGGGGACATTGACATCACGCTTGATGAAGCCCACGCGTGTCTTTATGTAGCTCCCAAGCATGACGTCTTGTAGCGCTTTCATCTTTGCCTCGATCTCTGCCCGGTCTTCTTCAGGGATATATTCGAGGTTAGGCATCATGATGTTGCGGTTGTCGATCTCTGCGCCCCCATTGGATCCAACGGCATCATAGACGTAGTAGTCATCGTATACGTACCCATGGCCGATGTAGAGGTACTTGTCATGTTAGCGTAGCCTTCCCCAACGGAGTGGCCAAAAGTGTGTTGACACAGAAACGTGTCCCTACACTTGGGTCAGTTCGACGATCCAAAAGTGTGCGGATACTTAGGAACAAGCCTAAGCGTAACACAATACTAATGTCGTGTTCCGACTACCCTTAAGAGTGGCAAGGGGGTGGAGTTGCTAGGTAATCAGATCACATAGAAATAATCCAATTAGCTGAAATATATAGATAAAATAATCCAATTAGGCGAACAGAGCCTGATTGGTATAGAGTTTACCGTGCGAAGGGTTCACCGATGGGGGCCTTCGACATCTGGTGTGAATGGTGCACCAAAGATAGCCTTCGGCATCTAGTGCGAAGGGTTCGCTGAAGATAGCCTTCGGCATTCGGATCGGTCTAGCCGAAGGTAGACTCCGAACAGATCTCTGATGCGAAATCACCTCCAACAACATGGTTCGACGTGAAGTCTCTGACATGACAGGAAATCCAACGCAACGCACTGGCGTGACTTCATCTAGTGCGGAGTGTAGTCATAAGAAGCTTAATACGGAGTACTGATACAACGAAGCCTAATGCGGAGCACTCTGGCATGCGGGCTTGACCAGACCGACAACAGCGTGACGGGTCCGGCACGGGTAGTCAAAGCAGGGTTTCACCGAAGGTTGTTCTGGCAGCCTCCGAAACTAGTTTCCTGGCTCCGGACACCTTCTGCGAAGGGTCTCCGAGCATAAAAACCTGCAACAAGATAGAGATCAAGTGCCAATTTGGCCTGTAAATCGAATTTACTAAGTTTTGCAGTAGAGAAACGAAGGTAGCAATCTGTTACGTAAATTAACGAATGGTTCAAAGGTGAGCCAACAAGGCAAAAGCAATCTGTTACATAGATTAATAGGTACTTTACAAGCGAAGTAACAAGGCTTACCACCATTCGAAGTGGCCGACAGAGAGCTTCAGGAAAACCCACGAAGGTTATGCAGAAAGGTAAATAAAAATAAAGTACGGTTCAAAGCTAGGGCTTTGTGGTTGAATTTTGTTGGGGGTCTAATGAACCAGCCTCACCCCTATATTTATAGGGTCTAGTCTTCTTATCTCTAATACTAATCTGATAAGATTCAACTTAATCAGGTTTAGGGATAAAAACAACCAGAATTAGTATCAAACTCCTTATCTGGAGCCTGCCCCGAGTGGGCCTTCGCAGGCCCACCAAAGCTTGCTCCTCGGGCCGAAGCTTCGACGAGGCAGGCCTCCGAAGGGCCTTTGGGCCAAAGCAAGTAGGCCACTGAAAGGCATCTGAGGCCCCATGTTTGATGGGCCTTCGGCCTGTACCAGGACTTGTATATTTATGGCCCAAATTACCCAAATCAATATTTTGACAATCTTGAACATTAATGCCATTTTTTGGTATCAACAAGTCTATGAACCTACAAATAATTGGTTCGTGTGCAAGTGGGAGATTGAAGGAATTGTGCCCAAGAAAATTCCTGTTGGATCGGAGGTTCCAATTTGGAATTAGAAGTTCCAATTATTTTAAATTGGAAGCAGAGAGCTCAAATCGGAAGTTCTGATATGGTATCGGAAGTTCTGATAATTTATTATTTGTGAAACAGAGAGATCAAATTGGAAGTTCCGATTTGAAATTAGATGTTCTGATAATATCTAATTTAGATACAAAGAGTTCTAACCAGAAGTGCTTATTTGGAATTGCACTGATCAGAAGTTCCGATAGGGTATCAGATGTTCCGATACTTCCTGAAATTGTGGACCGAGAGCCTTGATCGGATGTCCTGAGGTGGGCGAAACAGGTTGGATCTATAGGGCCTCAATTGGATTGGGGCCAGGGGTCTCACCTCTATATAAAGAAAGGAGGAGGAAGAAGTCTTGGACATCAAGAGTTGAGATTGGGATTTCTCACGGATTTGACCAACGGTGCTAGTACGCCGGAGTGATATAATCTCATCCATGTACATGTAGATACCGTGGAGGCACTGCTCTAATAGCGGTGCTCGTCGGCTACTTCATGAGGACACCACCGTCTTCACCGAGTGGATCACCGGGGAATAGTCATAGCGAGACGAGGATAAGCGAGGATGTGCTTCCCCAACATCTTCTTCTGTTGCACCTAGCTCATCTCACTTTAGAAAGTAACGATTCTTGATCCCTCACATGCATGGTTCCCAGGGTTTGGGGTGAAATTTTTGAATTTACTAACTAGCGTAGCTTCCCCGTTTCCCAACAGGGGCGTTAGTACCAGCTGGGCCATTGCCTCGGCCTGTTTGACGTAGCTATCAAGGGCAGCTTGACATTCTGTAGGGAGGAAGAATACCATGTTCACCCCTGCATCTTTCTTGTCATCATGACTGGCCTTTCCTTTAACTCACCATTTCTTCTTGACTTCCTTGGACTGATCAATCGTGTCACCACGATTTGGTACCTTCAGCTCTTTCTGCCACAATCGTTGTACCCTTATGTTTTGGTTATTCGTAAAAATCCTGCTTGGGCACCATTACAGATTTATTTTTGTTGTCTCGTCACTGACCGATTGGCCATCCCTTTTGGCATTGATGGAACCAAGCCTTTCATGTACTAGTGGTCTCCACAGTGACAGCCTCTGATGGATGCTTGACCTTGTCACCCGATCATATGATCTTGTCCTATCGCTGCGGGATCTTCGATCACTCTCACTGCTGCCTCTATTATCACTACATTTAGGATAGTTGTCCATGGATAGCAGGCACATTCTTTTATTCAGTAAGACCTAAAAAATTCACAATTCTAGTGGGGGTTAAACCACATGTGGTTTTGGTTATCTCGATAATCTACCTATTCCCTTATTTGTCTTTTATACATGTTAATTAGATTTGATGAAGTGACTCAATCCTTTCCGATCATTGGGATGGTGCACATGCACCTTATTGACCGGGAAAGGGTGTCCATCGATGTTCATGGGCTTTTTTCCATCATCAAACATGATTCAGCCTTGTTCTATGGCCGATTGAATCTATTGCCTGAATATCTTCCATTCATTGGTGTGGTGCGACGGAGAGTTGTGCCACTTGTACTATTTACTATTCTTCACCTCATCAACGGGTGGTATCACATGGTTAGGCGACAACTGAATTTGTTTATCCTTGAGAAGCAAGTTTAATATCATGTTGGCTTTATTGATACCAAACTTGTATTTCTCCTCTTTGCCAGATGTCTTCACCCAGGGACATGCGACCAACCTCTTATTTCTGGATAATTTAGCTAGCCCGACTTCTGCATCAGTCTCCTTATCTTCGTCGGAATCTGAAGATTATACCTAGGCGTATGTGATCTTCTTTTGATACTTCTCCCTTCTCGCTTCTTGGAATCGGCTCTCATGTGTCGACACCCTTTGTACCAGGTTCAAGAGGGTCTCTAACACATGCGATGAGAATCTCTCTTTTATTGGGTTCAGAGTCCCTAGAAAGCTAGATCTTCCAGTTGGGTATCACTAAGACTCAAACTGTAGCATCTGCTATCCATGTCTCGGAACCTCTGAACGTAATTCTATATTAACTCATCCTTCTCATGTATGCTCGCGAAGAAATATTTGTGGAACTTCTTCACCAAATCTTCACATCCTTTGATAGAATTCGCTGGTAGTGATGAGAACCATGCGAAAGCTGATACCGACAGTGAAAGAAATAAGAATCGAACCTTCAGTGCCTCATTGTCCAATGCCTCTTCGAATTGGCCGAGGCAGCTTCTGATGTTCTTGATTGTGGAGACCGAGTCTTGCCCTGAAAATTTTCTAAAGTTGGATGCTTTGTATCGGTTCGGCAGTGGCACTCTATCAAACCACTCTAGGTAGGGCCATCAATACATGTATGTCTAATCATTGGGTTTATGACCAAATCGGTTCCGAATGACTTCGGTGACCTGATTCACTCAATCCTTCTCCTGCTTGCTTGGCATAGGGTACTGGTCGGACATTGGGGCCTATGGGTAATGGTCTAGCTGAACTGCACTATATCTGTATTACTCTTCGTTGGCATAGGGTTGTGCCCCATAATACACGGTCTGGTGGTACCCTGTAGGGATACTATCATGTGCCCCCCTTAGCTGCACGAGATCGGGCAGCACGTTCCTTGCAACGCCATACGTTGTTCGAAGCACTTCCCTGCCCCGTTGCCCCTATGGAGCGGTCGTGCGCTAAGGAACCAGCATGCCCCTCTCGAGGCCACACGCATTCTGTGATGGGTCCTTTCTCCCTATCCCCTGAGGCGAAGGAATCGGTGGCTAGGCCATCGTTCTTCTTTTGAGATAGACAAGGTGTTCGGTAGTTCTGGTGTCATCGGCTCTGGTGGCAGTGGTGTCGATGAGTGTGCTGTTGATTCTGCACTAAACACACATAGTTGACAAGAAAATACACCAGACGTTGCGCCCGGTCATGAGTTATCATGCCATCAATAGTCTTCTTGATCAACCCGTGCAGGGTGTTGACCAATATCTCAGACTGATTGAGCAGGGCATGGTGGAGCGCGTTGTTGATAGCTTCTTGAAAACTGACCCGTGGGCTTTTAGCCTATTGGCCGGCTCCCTCGATTAGGGTTGACTATAGAATTTGATGACTCGAGGCACAACTACGGGTAATCGTCCATGTACTACCTTCATACCTCTGCTCTTTGCTCATCAGTCAATGACTCTAAGGTGATCGGGATGATGTTACTGTTGTTGAGTTCGCCCGCCATAGTTGAGTCATCCAAAGATGGTCCCACCAAGCGTGCCAAAAAGCGCGTTGGGCCAAAAACATGTCGTTGTCATACTCGGTCACACGAGTGGCTTGGGAGATCTGCTTAACTATAGAGCAAGTCCTAAAATCTTAGGGTTCTAAGCATACCAATCAGTTTGACCTTGCAACTAATAAGGTATAAAAAAACGTTAGTAGTAACGCCCATCGGCTATCGAGCATATGGCCACGATATGCATCAGGTTACACGTATCGATTGACATAATCCGTAGCACGTGATGCATGTAAACCATCAGGCCGATCAGGGAATGAGCCGATACGCATTACCCGCACTGATTGGGCAAGCGATGCACTATATATTCGAGCCAATTGCCGATCATCGATGATGATGAGATGTGACATGAATTAATGATAACCTAACGACTTGTCCTCTGATAGAATCTAAATCTAGTATACTAGAGAGTGCTTATATACTATCAAATCATCATAACAACAAGATCGGACATAACCAAGAGAGTTCCTAAATCACTAATAACTCATAGTATTTCAACACCTTGGGCACACTTTATTCAGATGCTCCAATTTTGGCCTAGGCTTGGATTGGTTAGTTAGCATAAGGTTGTTGTATATTTTTTGGTCACACGCGTGGCTTTGGAGATCTTCTTAACTCTAGTGCAAGTACTAAAATGTTGGGGTTCTGAGCGTGCCAATCAGTTTGACCCTGCAACTGATAAGGTATAAAAAATGTTAGTAGCAACGCCCACCTGGTATTGAGCCTATGGCCACGATACGCATCAGGTTACACATATCGATTGAAAGAATCCATAGCACGTGATGCATATAAACCATTGGGTGTCACGAGACAAGAGCTTGGCCATCAAGCCGATCAGGGAATCAACCGATACGAAGTACCCACACCGATCAGGTTGATGATTAGGCAAGCGATGTGATGTATGCTTGGGTCGGTTGACAACCCCCGATGCTGCTGAGATTTGAAATGGAATTAAAGAAAATCCACCGGCTTATACTCCCATAAAACATAAATCTAGTATACCAGATAATGCTTCTAGACTATTAAATTATCATAACAACAAGATCGAACTTAACCTAGACAGTTGCTAAATCACGAATAATTCATAGTGTTTCAACACCTCAGGCATACTTTATTCAGATGAACAATGCATAATAATAAATCAGATATAGTAGATCAAGATGTCAGACCTAACCGATCATGCCTCAAAATATTATATCTAATCTAAATCAATTTAAGAGATCATAACAATGCAGCCTTAGACGACATAGCTGATACATTAAGATAAAACAATGATTATACTGACTGAACCAGTGTACTCCAAGAGATCGAAGTGTTGTAGCCTTTAATGACACCGCTCGAATCGATACAATTGTCAGGGTGGTAGGACTTACCCCTTTGCTGGAGATCGAAGCGATCCAGCCCGACTTCAGGTGTCTAGTCCCACCGAGATTAACCTCAAATGAACAAGGGTGGTGAGGAGCTGAGAGTAGTTTTGTGGTTGTAGTTGTGTGTCTTCTAATCTACTTAGAGATGCACATATTTATAGTTTGAAGACTTGCTGTCCAATACGATCATAACTGATTCTAGCCTTTATCTCTATCTCTTTATCTCTATCGGCTCCTCCATAGCTGGTCATGTATAATGGACAAGCTTATTTGACCAACCTTTGATCGAACTTCTTTGACTTCTATTGGCCACGCCAAATCCTTATCGGGCTTGGGCTTTAACCAAATTTTGTCATCGAGAAAGGTTGACAAGCAAATAACTACTGGCACTAAATTAAGAAGAAAAAGGAATAAAAAAGACTACAAATATTGGATAACAAGTTTGCTGAAGCTTCATGTTTATTGGATATACATACTTAGGTAGATATTTGGTAGCTTTTGCACTAGTGATCAACTAGTCTGAGTGGTGATTCTTTTGTTTGCAAAACCTAAAAACTGCCTACTTATGATTTTCTTTGGATATTATACACTTGAGCTTGTCATGTAGTATTTAAGGATAATATTCTCAGGCTATACATGCTAGATATTGTAATTGCTATTGATCATATCTAAGATGCTTGATTTTATTCCCCACTTGCATTTCCCTGCATACTCATTTTTTCCTTACTCGTATCACCATGATGCTTGCATTGCCAAAGGGGCATAAATTAAAACACACGATTATTTGGGCTAATGCTTAACCAAAATTGAGAGATGTTTTTCAAGTGACAAGTTTTGGTTCTTTTCTGAGTTTTCATAGTCACTTTTGAGCTACACTTCAAACTATATATGATTGATACTAAGATTGTCAATGCACTCATCAAGGTGGAGATTGAGAAACCAAGTTGAGATGTGCCTTGGTTTTGTTTAAGTGACGAGTTATTGACAATAATGTTGGGTTCAGTGTTTGGACTTGTGCACTAAAGGGTTCACCGAAGTCTTCGGTGTGTGTGGATAGAACATGTTTGCTTGTCTAATGGTGTGTTCCTTAATGATGCTACTCAACTATCAACTGAGTTGTTTCTCATTCTAAGACATGGTTGTTTGAGTCTGTCTTATTTATTATGAAAACAACAACCATGTTCTATGTTAACCTGAGAGAAAACATCATGTGAAACTCATTGGTTCAGAAGTTCTGTGTTTGATGAGAATCAGTTGGGTCATGTTCACTTTAAAAAATGTAGTTTCATTTTGAGGCTGGTTGTTCTTGTGCCTGCTGCCTTCTTTATGGTTAGCTTTATGTTCTGTATTGAAACAACCTTCATGCACTACTATTTAGTCTTGTTTGAATTTGCCTGTTTTGTGTGTTCTACTATTTTCTCTGCATGTCCTGGTGCACATTGTTCTCATTTCATTGAGACAACACTTTTTGGTTAGCAACCAACGACTACTTGAGATATCAAAAGCTAAAGTAATAAAATGATGATCGGTTTTGGACAAAATCAAAAGTGATGTTTTATTCTTGTGTTGAAGAACCTTGTGGTGTTCGTGTGTTCTGATATAGCACGTGTTTTGTTCTGATATAGCCCGTCTTGTGTTCTGATATAGCACATTCGTGTGTTCTGATATATCACGTTTTTGTGTGCCAAAGCAGTTTCTCCTAGTCTGAACTATCTCCTGTAGTTCTTCCTAGTTCGAACTGCGGCATGTTATTCCTGTTGGTCTAATATTTTCATTTTAGTAGTTCATCCTGGTCGAAACTATCACTTGTTGTTCCTCCTAGTCCAAACTACCTTTTGCTAATTTTTACGTGTGCTGCTTTATATAAAACTCTCTTGTGTTCTAAAATATCACGCACATTGTTTTAAAACAGCACATCCTTTCTCAAGGAATAGCTCGCGGTGTTAGTGTGTGACAGAATTTAGGTTGGTTCAAGTTTCTTGACATTGTTTTAATCAATGCTTTTTGCTTCCACTAGTTTACTTTGGAGGAGCGTTGGGTCAAAATAATAGGCCATCATTTTGAAAGAAGTCTAGGCTTCTATTCAACCCCCTTTAGTAGCGTATTTCAGTCCTACAACTTTATCACTCATACCGATCACTTGAGTAGATATGGTTATATCTACTTGATGAGGCATAAGTGGGAATCATTTGAAAAATTCAAAGAGTTCCAGAATGAGGTACAAAATCGTACGTGCAAGATAATTAAATTTTTGCGATCTGATCGTGGAGGCAAATATTTGAGCCATGAGTTTAATAATCATATAAAGCAATATCGAATTATTCCACAATTGACTCCACCAAACGTGCCTCAATGGAATGGGGTGTCCGAGTAGAAGAACCGTACATTGATGGACATGGTCCAGTCGATGATGAGTCATGCTGATCTTTTATTATCTTTCTACGGACTCGCTTTAGAAACTATCACTTCCACGTTAAATAGAGTTCCATGTAAGTCAGTATTAGGACCGAGAGTAGTGACCAGAGCATGGCGAATTGGCGCAATTAAATTTCCGCAGCGAAAACAAAGAAAAATACTAATGCTATTCACTCTCCAAAGATATATGAAATGAGATGACAGTCTAAAAGATCACAAGCACTAAAAGTAATCTACCCTTCAGAAAGAAACCAGTGTCCTAATTAAAAAAGACACTTCGAGTGAACATGAAAAGTGCTGACAAAAATTTACTCACTAATAGGACAGAAAAATCATCAAGCACTTCGGCATACATAAAAAAATTCACAAACAATGAATTGTGTACTTGTCATTCACACGGATCTCACATAAAGTTCAACAAACACAACATGGACAAACTCACATGAAAACTCACAGTTTAATCAGGAAAACCATCGTAAATTAGACAATGATATTTAATAAAATAGATAACGTGCAAGGATAAAATGGATTAGCTAATTACCTGTTAGAAGAAGACGTTTATGAAAAACAAAATCTGATCGATAATGTTGGTGCGACTCTTAGTAGCAATGCGCTCCAAACGAGGGAACATGAAGGGGCACGTGCAGTCCGCGATGCACTCGGCGGTTTAATTGAGGCCTGTTGCATTGGCTTGTTAGAAGGCACTGTGAGCAGGGCATCACTTCTTCGGGCAAGTTCAGGTGACGCCAGGAGTCCCCCGCGCTAGCAAGCGTGCTCCTCGCACATGGACACGGGCACCGGATTTGACTGCTCGGCGTAGCAGTGTAGCACATTAGTGCAAGGAGCCGAGCAGCGATGCTACCCAGGCCAGCAACAGTGCGTTGTTAGCTGAACCCCACGCACAGGAACATGAACTGGCAACCGAAGCCACGCACCTCTACTACAAATTGCTACTGTAGTGTCACTGTAGTTTTTCACTGTAGTGGTGGGCCATTAGAAGCCCGCCACTAAAGTGGCTGGTGCTGACGCCAGCACGAACGTCCATCACTACTATTGGTAAATTAGTGGCGGTCGGTGCTGGCATCAGCTCGGACCGCCACTACTTTACCAATAATAGTGGGGGGCGCTGGTGCTGCCCGCCGCTGCTACGTTGTTCGCCACTAATGTATTGATAACATCACTTGCGATCATCATTACTATTCTGGCTATAAATGCATAACTTCTTCCTCCCCGAGCCCGAGGCTACCAGAGTTCGCATTTAATTTTGTCCGTACAATGGCAACAAAAATCTAGATAAAGAGGGGGAGGCTTGTTTTCGTTTCTTTTGAAGGATTTCATTCTAGGAGGTAAATCCATGCCGAATCTCACATTTATTTTGTATTTAATCATGTATATAATGAGTTATTAGCATTTTATTAATTTAGGGTTTGTGAATAGAAATTTTCAAATATTCTTCCATTTATATTGTTTCTTTCTCCCAAATGAACAAATATGACCCTCATCACAATTATTCATCACTTGTATAAATTATTACGTCATTTTAATCTCTATTTTAATTTTATTTATGATTATAGATCTAGAGTTATGTTTGGAGAGAGAAACCAATGTAGTTAATTTATTTAATATTTTTTCTATTTAATACATAGTTTAAATTAAAGCATTATTAATTAATGTTGTTATGAGGGATAAATAATTATATTTTCAATTTGTAAATTACTAAAATTAACAATAATGAATTATTAATACTTTTTAAATAATATATGTTTTAGATGGAGCACAGGTCCTAGATGTGCTCGTCCAACGACGGAGATGTGGTGGCATATTTTAACAGAGTAACTAAATTTACTGTATCTGCCGCACAATATGCTTCCCGTCAGAGTGAAGCGGCAATATATTGTCCTTGTAAAGTTTGTAAAAACGAAGCGATGTATCCGTGTTCAGATCGTGAAACCATACGATTTCACTTGTTGAAAAATGGTTTCGTGAAGAACTATTATATATGGATGAAACGCGGTGAGATGGGCCAAAACCCTCTAGATGTGCCGCAAGATGCTCATCAATATAGAAGAAGTTGTGATCATACATCCGACATAACACATGATGTTGATCAACATGATGATGATGACGCCTTTGATGTGGAGGAACTGATGCGAAATGTTGCGCGTGAGGTGCTGTTGCAGAGAACTACAACCAAAGGCTATGATAACTTTGAAGCACTTGACAAAGCATCGAAAAACCTTCTTTACGATGAATGTCACGGTTGCGATAAGTAGTATACTGTGTTGTACACAACTCTTGAGCTTATGAAACTGAAGGCCAGCAATGGATGGTCTGACACTAGTTTTTCAGATTTTTTACAACTCCTAAAGAAGGTTTTGCCAAAACCCAATGGTCTGCCATCTGATACATACCAAGCGAAGAAGATGATTTGTCCATTGACTTTGGGCATTCAGAATATTCGTGCATGCCTGAACCACTGTATCCTATATCGAAAAGAGTATGAATTGTTAGAGAGATATCCACAGTGCAACGCAAGTCGATACAAACGTGAAAATGACTGTGTGGAGGACAACAATGACCACCGGAAGAAGAATAAGAGGTTCCAGAAGAGGAAGAAAAAATGTTATTGCAGACCAGCACAGATATAAGATGGAGAGGAAAGTTCCAGCTTTAGTAATGTGGTACCTACCGGTGATTGATCACTTGAAACGTATGTTCTCTAATCCCAGAGATGCTGAACTATTAATCTGGCATTTCGCTAGGCGGATGAAGGACGGAAAACTTCGGCACCTTGCCGATGCTAGGCAGTGGAAATCATTTGAACTGGCCCATCTAGATTTCTCGGAGGATCCCAGAAATATTAGGATGGGATCTAAACCTTTCGATTGGAGAAACCTGGCCCATTCATTTCACATCATGGCTGAGGAATCTAAACCTTTTGATTGGAGAAACCGACAAAGAGATGATGATAAATAAATTGTCTTACGGTCCATTGAGCATGGTTAAAACATGGCAAGCGTATGACATCAATGGTTTCACATTCTATACCAAAGCAAAGGATCAAAAGAGTCAGCGCCAAAATAGTGGTGTCACAGCAGATGCAGAAGACAACACTGGAAAAAAGAATGCTTACTATGGATACATCGAAGAAATATGGGAACTTAACTACGAGAACTCTATAGAAATCCCTGTATTTAAGTGCTAGTGGGTCAGACATCCAGAAGGTGTGGAGGTTAATGATTACGGTTTTATGATAGCTGACCTTAATAAGGTGGGTTATAAAGATGACCCTTGATACTCGCTCAATCCGTGACACAAGTATTTTACATACTTGATCCTAAAGACGAGAAAAAAATACATCGTTGCTCTAAGAAAACAAAGAATTGTTGGAGTTGATGGAGTCGATGACGACGAAAAATACAATCAGTTTGATGAGGTGCTGTTTTTCGTTGATATATCAAGGATCAATGTGGTTGAAGCATAATTATGATTTGGCAGTTTGATTCCTTATCTGCGCACCGATGGCGATGGAAAATTAGTGCAAGGCTAGATCATTTATTTTTAGCGTGCGTATTTGTAAAATCAATCATGTCATTTTGTTTAAGATATTGATAATATATATAGATTATTATTTAATTATAGTTAATACATGTCTAACGTAAATTCAATAAGTTATGATGTATTTTTATTGTTAAAACAAATTCAAGTTCAAATGAGGATTTAAACATCAATAAAAAAAGTTTAGGGCCAGCAGCAAGGTTCAAACCTCAAGCCGCCTGCCGACAGCAAGGTTCGAACCTCGAACCGCACGGCCCCAAGCGAGCCCCCCGGACCACTGCGCTACAAAGTCTTTCTCGACAATGTAGGCAGTATATGCTAGATATATAATCCCTACCGCTATTAGTAGTGGCGGGCATGCTGTTGTCATCGGTCCGCCACAACTTAGTAGAGCACCAGCAGCAGCGGATTAGTAGTGCTGGGCTGGTGACGTCATTGCCCGCCACTACTAAGTGAACATAGTAGTGGTGGGCTGATGACGTCATCATGCCCGCCACTGTTAATACACCTATATTTTTATTTATGTGCCTCCTATGACGCCTCAATCCCCAATCCCCAACTCTTTGCCTCCTCGCCGACCCCAACCACGGCCTCCACCCTCATGACCGACCCCCAACCTCGACGACAACGCCCTCCACCCAGCCTCATCGTCGACCCCCAACCTCGACGACAGCACCCTCCTCGCCAGTTCATGATGGCTCCTCCTAAGATTGAACCAAACAGTGGATCTTCAGACTATACATCAACTAGCATGTGTGAGGTTTGCAAATGCGGTAAACATAAGGTACATGGTACAGTTTGCAGTTGCTTGGCGAAGAAAGTGATTCTCATATTGGACTCCGACTCGGAGGATGACTCATGATCGCCGCAACTAATTAGGGTAAGTGCTAGCAGACGGAAGAATGATGAGGCAACCGGTGGCAGAGGGAAACATGTCGAGGCTAGCGGTCGAAAAGGGAAGCATGCAGATCAATGCGGCAGCAAGAGGAGGCAGGAGGCAAGATCCTATTTTATGAAAATTTTTTATTTTTATCAGCCAATTTAATCATTGAACGATATTTTTGACATTGTTGCATGTATGATAAGTTGTTCTCACTATCGCCGTCGCGTGTATTTTCTTGTTCAGGAACATGGAGAGCAGTTCAGATATCCCGATGAATCCGAGTTGGTTGAGGATTGGCAAGTTGAGGCTTTTCATCTGTTTAACCAGATATAGGTTGGGTTTGTGCCGAGGAAGAAGAAGAAGAAGCTCCAAACCATATCTTTCTTTTGGGTTTGGATCGGTAGTGCGTTTTGGTTTGGTGTGCGGTTCGATGTGTAAGCTGGTTTCCCCAGCCTGGACTTGTGTTTGTTTACTTGCTTTCAAATAAACGTGATGTGTCAAGTTTGGAACCTCAAACCGCATGGCCCCAAGCGAGCCCCCGCACCACTGCGCTACAAAGTCTCGATCATATTGTAACAACATGACAGGTCTTAATGGGGAATTGGTCCCGATCTTCCGCTAGGTAAGGATAACTTGGATTGGTGGAGAATCTCGACGTTGACGATCCAAGGCTCCGGTCCGGCGGATCAAAACTTTGCAATCGCTACACCACTGTCTCCGTCGGTTATCAACCACGCAGGGCGCGATTGACCTCGCCACGAAGGCTAGTTCCTGCAAGCGAACCCAAGAACACAAGCAAGAACAGGAAGAACACAAGTCGAATGCCAAATCACAGATGAACTATGATGAGTAGAGGTTTCACAAACGCTGATGCAGCAGCCAATCGGTCCGGTGCAGGAGTGGGATCTAAACACACAAGTGTAGATGCAAACAAAGCAAAACCTAACCCTAAAGGCGGCTGGCGTGAGTATATAAGGCGTGGGCAGCCTGTAGGAGGCGCACACGACTCGGACTATGGGCCAACACGGCCTCCAACTCAGTACAAGGTCCAACTCGGCCCAATTCTGTCATGCAGGACTGTTTCAGTCACACAGGACGACTCGAGACTCCAAATGAGGCGAAACTAACGCCAAAAGATCCGTCTTCTCCTTAGCTTTCCCAAAAGTCCAAGAACGTGCCAATCGGACTTCGTATGAGGAAGTTATGCCTATTTTGGTGCATGGTGGTTGATGTAGTCCGAACCAGTGAATTCTTGACTTCAAATCATCCGTGCGACTCCGTCTTCAACTCCAGCTCTCCTATTCCATCTCCCATGTTCCTAAGCAACAAAATATCACTAGTATTCAGTAGCATCCCATCCAAACAAATATTAACATAGTTGCTAAGGAAAGAATTAACCTCATGGTTCAAGCGACGGGCACGGGCGCGTGTGATTGGTTCGGTTCCTGTAATTGAATTGTAGGTTGATGGTGCATGTGTGTATCACGGTGGTGCATGTGTGTATAATGTTGGTGCATGTGTGTATCATGGTGGTGCATGTGTGTATCATGTTGGTGCATGTGTGTATCATGGTGGTGCATGTGTGTATCATGTGAAGTGATGTCCTCACCAGGTCTCGTCTTTTTTAGACTTTACTTGATTTTTTAAGGATTAAAAAACTATAAAGATACATGTTGTCGATCGAGTGTTGTGGCAACCAACATTTTTTATGATGGTTTTAAATTTATTGGATAATAACTAATAATAGAGTCAAAAACATGAATATAGTTTTTCTATAAATTTTGGTTAATTATTTCATGTCTTGTAGTTCAAATTTAACTTATTTTGATTTTGATCATAAAAACACACTTAATGAAATAAAAAACTGTAAACTGAGAAAAAAAATATCAAGTTTTTAATACATGTCTAACGTAAACCGAGGCAGAAAAATACCATTTTTTTAAAAATTTATAAGTTATGATGTATTTTTATTGTTAAAAAAAATTCAAGTTCAAATGAGGATTTAAACATCAATAAAAAAGTGTTGAAAATTAGAACATAAATGAAAAAAATGTTTGGAGGCCAGCAACAAGGTTCAAACCTCAAACCGCTTGCCGGCAGCAAGGTTCGAACCTCGAACCGCATGGCCCCAAGCGAGCCACGGCACCACTGTGCTACAAAGTCTTTCTCGACAATGTAGGCAATGTATGCTAGATAATCCCTACTACCCATATTAGTAGTGGCGGTCGGGTGTAACCAGTGGCGGGCATGGTGATGTCACCAACCCGCCACTGCTATTCCTTTTAGTAGTGGCGGTCGGATGACGTCATTGGCCTGCCACTACTAAGTAGAGCACCAGCGGTGGGCGGATTAGTAGTTGTGGGCTAGTGACGTCATTGCTCGCCACTACTAAGAGAAAATAGCAGTGGTAGGCTAATGATGTCATCATGCCCGCCACTTCTAATACACCTATATAAAAGTTTTCGCTCCCGCCGTCTAAAAACCTAGATTCATTTCTAACTCCCGTGCGCCGAACTTCGCCCGTTGCCATCGCTCCCGGAGCCCACGCCGCCCTCGACGCCTATCGCCGTCGTCCCCGAAGCCCGTCACCGCCGAACTTCGCCCATCGACGTCATCCCCAAAACCCGTCGCTGCCGAAATCCCCCATCGCTCCCGGAGCATGCGCCGCCCTTGGATCCCATCATCGTTGTCCCCGAAGCCTGTCGCCATCGAACTCCGCCCATCACTCCCAGAGCCCGCGCCGCCATTCCTGGAGCCCACGCCGTCGATCTCTGCCTGTCTCTATAATGTACATGCTATGCTACATTGTTTCCTTTTCTTGTCTTGTGCGCTCTCTTATTTATGCTACAATGTACAAAAGTATTAGTTGATATACATCTTTATGCTACAATGCTCTCTTATGTATTTTTCATGGTAGAAAATAGTTTTGTCATTTGTTCATGTTACGCATGTAGATACATCTTTAGTATTATGTTATCATTGTTCATGTTAGCTATTCTTTGTATGGTTAACTGCTTTACTTTGTGCTTTGCACTTTTTGTTCCCACTATAATGAAAGGAATAATAACTGATGGCTTAAGATGTCTGTCACAAATATATGAAAATTATAAAAAACACATTACCTTAATCACCTTTAATGGTCAACGAGGATAATATGGTTGGTCGTACTATTACTGTATCTTTCCTTTTTGGCACTATTGCACTTGGTGTGGCCATGTTATTTGGCGGCGCAGCGTTAGTACGGCTGATGTGGTACAAACCCATCATTTATCTTTTATTACGCCACTACACGTGAGGTGACAATGTTGTTTTGTTTATTACGCTATGAATGTATGATGTTTCATAGTCGATGGAGGCGCGGATCTGGATGGATGAGGCGGATGCCACACTCTCATATGGCGAGTCGTAGCCAACTATTGTGTGGTAGCATACATTGATAGGACTCATTTAATCTAAGAACTCAAACTTAATTTAATTGGAATCTTAACCTAATTAGACTCTTAACCTAACTCATGGACGACATGCATGTGATTGCAGTAGGTCTTTTTTTCTCTATTTCAATTCTATGCCTTTTTTCCTATTTTTCAATTCCTTTTAGAGAGCTATGATGCAAATTGTTATTGAGTTATCTCATGTAAGTCATCAAAGCTATGGGACACATCCATTCCCTTCAATAACTTCTTCTTTCTTGTGATGTTGGCAGGGAATGGATGTGACCATGGGTTCCATGGCAGCCATGAACATATTTGAAAAACAACACAAAATATGTTGAGGCCTCAACAACTTTGTGCAGAATCCAATGTAACACAACAGTACTAGAGAGAGAGAACAACTAATAGTAAACTAGCTCGTTGTTATATGATGCATACATAACACAAGCACTATACTTGAGGATTAGTATAGTAGCTTCAGAAGTAATAGCTGACTACTGATGCATGAGGCCACTGCCCAGTCTAAATCATACATAACACAACCAACAGGAGAGTTGTAGCTAAGAAAAGTTTTCATCCATTTCCCACCTTTGACATTGTTGATCAGTTTACTACTAGATTACTTCTGAAGATACTATACTAATCCTCAAGTGCATCGACATGTGCATTGTTTCATACATGAAAATATGATAGCATACCTTTTTTGCATAACCAAAATTCTGATACATTAGCCTCTTAACTATGAATAGTTCATCTATGGCGGAAGAAGGATGTTCCGTCGAGGAGCTCATCTGAAGGATCCTCCGATAGCGAATCTTTGTACCACTCTCCGGAGAATGAACATCCAGTGGAGCCTAGGAAGAAGCGAACGAGAGAAGACGCCGATGAGGATTACATTCCTGAAGCTCAAGTGGAGGTAATTATTGCGTTAGTAACAAGTCAGAGCATCTTTTAACCGAGGATTACATTCCTGAAGCTCACATTGTCTATCATCGTAAGATCGTCCAAAGCGAGGAAGCAAGCGTCGATTATTCCAAGTCAAGAAAAGAACAGCTATTGTCCCAGCTGTTGAGTCATATGAGAAAATAGATGTTGATCCCATTGCGACTACATCCTCTGCAAATGCGAAGAGGAGAGGGAAATGGGAGAAGAACAAGTTTCATACAGCTATCTATGAGGTTGAAGAAGTGCATGTTGATGGGGCTCCAAAGAAGCCAATAGAAATCACAGCTAAGTGGTGCAATGACTGTGGATGTCTCGCCAGGGAGCGATGTAAGATAGTTTGGAAAAACTGGAAGAGTGTCCCTGAAGCTACAAAGAACGAATTGTGGCATCATATAAAAGCACATTATAAATTCTCGGAAGATCGTTTAGAAGACGTTAAAGCTGCCACATTGAAGACTATCGGGAAATCTCTTCGTACATTTAGGACTAAGTTGTACACACAATACCTTCAGAAAGGAGAGTCGTCGCTCAACGACTATGGCTTTATAAAGCCAAATGAATGGAACGAATTCAAAATGCAGCATTGCTCGGAAGAAGCCAAACAACAGAGCATCATGTTCAAAGAACTTAATAAGAAGAATAAGTTCCCACGTAAACTTGGCCCAGGTGGATATAAGGCCAAGAAGGATGAGTGGAGTACAAAGGAGGAGGAGGACCGTGTGGCTGGGTTACTTGAACAGTTTTCAAGTGCTGATCAGCGCACTAAGAGATGGCTCCTAGGTCGAGCTAAAAAACACCCGAGGGCCAATATATGCTCTCTGACTCATGGACTAGTGAAGTATTTCACAAAGCATAGGAAATCGCTGAGTTGGAGAAGGCTGAAAATTTCAAGCCCGAGGAATGTAATGACCAGCTTACATCTGCCCTTGGAAAGGAGGAACATCGAGGGCACATACGACGCCGCAGAGCGCCGTGTTGAGTGGGAGCGACACTTTTTACAATTTATCAATGAGAATCCAAACATAATGCAGGATGCAGCGGGACAAATAACTGTGCCAGAGGTACGAATTGACGTACCAAGTAGTGTTGGCTCAGTACAAGAAAAATTCCTGTAAATTATATGAAACAGGACACACCATGCATCCTGCATGTACAGATAGGGCGCAAAGGGCATTCCCAAGAGGCTGCACTAGGCATTGCTATGCCCAAGGATTTATTTCACAATCGGCCTATTCCTGTAGAGAATACCAAGGTTCAGGACAAAGAGATCACCAACAATAGATTTATCAATAAACCCTTGGATCTTCCAATGCCTGATGAGGGGATTGAGACAATCGGAGATGTGCTGAATAACTTTGTCCTAGTGGTGAGCCGAGATATCAAATTACTGCAGACAAGTTCTCAGAGTAAATCACCTATTGTGTCATCGCAATCCCCCACATATCCTTCATCTCACGATTTGCAAAATATAGGATCTTTATCACCTATTGATGAGCGTGAGATAGAGGAAGAGGCAAAGAAGGAGTCAGTGCCTGATAAAGTGGCTGAAGTGACAGAACCTAAACTGGTCGAGCCTGATCAAGTGGAAGTGTTAGTTCCAACGGCCGAACCTGATCAAATGCCACTGCCAGTTCCGGTCGAGCCTCAAGTAATAGAGCTAGTGCTATTGCTTGAGCCCACTGAGCCCAACACTAAAGTGCCAGAGCCTCTGCCAGTGCTAGTGGCCAAGCCTAAAAAACAAGATGCACGCCCAAAGCCCACAATCCACAAGAAATTGTTCAAGCTGGGCAGTGTTCTTCACCGAAATCTGAAATGCTTAAATTTTTTACTACTATGGGGCAAACACGTTCTACGCCCGTAGAGGCTCACTTAAAGGCTTCAGTACAAAAGCAGGCGGGCTCACTTTCTGTTGATAAATGGACCTACGGAGATGAGGATTATATCGAATACGAACCAGGAAAACCATTATTACCCCAACGTGTACTTAAGAGTATGTCCTGGCAGATGATAACATTTCATGACTGGTACCTCGAAACGTTTTCGTTAGGAGTTATACAAATAGAAGTGAAGGTTCCAAAAGAAATATTCAACTGCCCAGAGTTTACTCTTGCACTATTTTTCGACGACTTCCATCGAATGTTCCATCTGAAGCGAACAAACATCACAAGCATGATGCTCTGGTACCTGTAAGTACTTTTACTTTTTCAATACAAAGCAAAAATCAATCATGTCTTATATTGACTATTGTTTCATAACATATGTAGTTTGAATTCATGTTGTGACATGTCTAATAAATATGGGTACTTGAACCCATCATTGTTAAGTCAAAGTACATTGAACCCAGTACTAAACCGAAATGATGACAAGTACTAGACTGCGGGTCAGAAAAAGTTTCAAAAGAAGATGTTCAATAAAGACCAAGACACACTTAAGAAGAGTAAAAGGAATTGTGCCGCATTGTATATTGCGCAATGCATGTTTCAATGGAGGGACAGAAAATGATAAGTGGGTCATATAACTTTAAGTATGTATACCCACTATATCCACTTAATCACGTTTTATCAATTATGAAACTAACATAATCATATATTACTTCTTTCGATAGTGATCATTGGATTGCACTTCTGATATACCCGAAGAACTCAAGGGTTTATGTGCTCGACTCTCTCGACAATCCTAAAAAGAATATCAATATATATTAAATGTTATTCAGAGTGCATACAAATATTACGTGGAAAGGTTAGGTGGCCCACATGATCCACAGAGGCCGAAATATATGCATATCAGCCTATTCCTGCTAAGTATACCAAGGTTCAGGTCAATGAGATCACCAATGACATATTTATTAAAGACCCCTTGGATCTTCCAATGCCTGATGAGGGGATTGAGATAATCGGAGATGCGCTGAATAACTTTGTCCTATGGGCGAGCCGAGATATCAAATTACTGCAGACAAGTTCTCAGAGTAAATCGCCTATTGTCTCATCACAATCCCCCACATATCTTTCATCTCAGGATGTGCGAAATATAGGATCTTTATCACCTGTTGATGAGCGTGAGATAGAGGAAGAGGCAGAGAAAGAGCCAGTGCCAGATAAAGTGGCAGAAGTGACAGAATCGAAAGTGACTGAGCCTGATCAAGTGACAGAGCCAGTGCCAGTGCTTGAGCCCACTGATGAGCCCAACACAAAAGTGCTAGAGCCAGATCAAATGCTTGTGCTAGTTCCGGCCGAGCCTCAAGTTCTAGTGGCCGAGCTCATAAGCCAAAGTGCACTGAACCCGACACTAAACTAGAACGATAGCAAGTACTGGACTACGGGTAAGAAAAAATTTCAAAGGAAGATGTTCAATAAAGACGAAGACACACTTAAGAAGAAGAAAAGGAATTGTGCCGCGTTGTATATTGCGCGGTGCATGGATCAATGGAAGGACAGAGAAATGATAAGTGGGGCATATAACTTTAAGTAAGTATACCCACTATATCCACTTAATCACGTTTTATCGATTATGAGACTAACATAATCATATATCACTTCTTTCGATAGTGATCATTGGATTGCACTTCTGATATACCCAAAGAGCTCAAGGGTTTATGTGCTCGACTCACTCGACAAACCCAAAAAAGAATATCAAGATATATTAAATGTTATTCAGAGTGCATACAAATTCTACGTGGAAAAGTTAGGTGCCCACATGATCCACAGAGGCCGAAAGATATGCTTATCAGAACCAACTATTCGGTAATATTATATTTTTAAATTTCTTAATTCAATTGATAAAGCCAAACTATATATCATTCTAACTTTGTCTATTTTGAAGTGTCACAAACAATCTCCTGATTCGGTGCATTGTGGGTATTATACTTGTGATTTCATGAGCAATGACTTAGGAAAGTTTGCGCGGAAAGTACCTGAGGATACTAAAGAAGTAAGTTGATTTATTGTGTGTTAATCTAATATAACTTGCAACGTATGTACTTATATGTTACGTATGCAGGCGTAGGTCCATCAACCGTTGCCGAGAAGAGCCAACTCTCAGAATAAAAAATGTATGGAATTGTATCAAGGATGTGCCGCTTCATGATGCATGAAGTTCTTCATGAGCATGGAGTATTCTTCGATCTTGAGGGTGAAGTGGTAAAGCATTCAACTCTGTATGATTGGCCTGGAAGAACTAAAAGGCAAGTACAAGTAATCGCTAAGAATTTTGAAGCTGAGAAGCAAAAAAAAGATGTGCAAGATATGAGTTGGCCTTCCGAGTAGAAACATTAAACAAAATAATCATGTATGGATGGTTGTGTGCAGTTGTGAATACAAGCTGTGAATCTTGAGGGTGTACAATTGGTAATTTTGACATTCCGATGATGAGATGTAAACTTTGTAAACTTGATTTGTGATAAGTGTGAACTTTGTAAATTTGTAAATTGATGTTGTTGTTGTGTTGATGTTGTTGCTGCTGTGAATGGCTGTGTGGAGCTGTGAATACATTGTGGTTTTGTTATGTTGTGTTACTGTTGTGGAGCTGTGAATTTCTGAATATATATTCTAGAGACTGTTTGAATTAAGGTTTATATAACATTTCTATAAAAGGGGGAAAACATAGTAGTGGTGGGCCGGCTGACGTCATCTGCTTGCCACTGATTTTAGCCATAGCAGTGGCGGGCAGATGATGTCAGCATGGCCGTCATTGCTGTTGACACAGTGGTGGTGGGCAGATGATGTCAGGATGCCCGTCAAGGTTAGTAGTGGCGCTGTAGTAGTGGTGGACGGTTGCCTGATACTACAGTACGTTTTTGCCCGCCACTACAGTGTCATTTTGTAGCAGTGCACGAACAGCACTCGAGCACAAAAACCACGTGTAGGGAGGTGACAGGTACTCGTGGCTAGAACCGACTACGCACAATCCTAGTGGAGGAATCCCTCGCGCTAGCGGCTGGATCGAGCAACACACGCCATGAGTGCTTTGTGAGACCAGAAGGCGGCGATCAAGATAAAATGTCTGATGGCGGCTAGAGAAGCGGGGGAGTAACATACGGAAAAAAGTATTTTTGATTTGAAAATATAATCACATAAGTGTTAACCCTAACCTTAAGAGGTTGTACCATAACCCTAAGGGCTGTACCCAAATATACACTCTAACCATACAACACAAATTACTGAAATGTCCCTAGAGTAAGAATGCAGACTCAAAAGTCGAAGGGAAAAAGATAAAATATTATTCCTAAAAAATTTTATTCAACTCTTCACTTGAGTAGTGCTCATAGCATTGCTTCAACGAATTGTCATGGCAGTTTGTACGCTTCGAATCTCTTTAGACACTTCGCAACAAATGATGC
Organism: Zizania palustris; assembly: GCA_019279435.1. Lineage (NCBI taxonomy): Eukaryota > Viridiplantae > Streptophyta > Magnoliopsida > Poales > Poaceae > Zizania > Zizania palustris. Next base: position 572,071 of record JAAALK010000085.1, on the reverse strand, counting down.
CTTGTCTTTTTGTGGTTGACAATTTTACACTGAAACCGCCAAAGTGCTTCTCTTCTCTTCCCTATTGCCAATCACTGGTATGTTGGGGAAAGAGGAAGCTACGCTAGCCAAAAATTTCAAAAATTCGATCCGAAGGCCAAGAAGCATGCGCGTGTGAGATCATAGATCGGTACATTCTAGCACAAGACGTGCTAGGTGCGGCAGAAGAAGAGATCGAGGAAGTGTGTCCTTGTCTATCATCACTTTGTCCCGGTCGTTCCTCGCCAATCCAATTGGTGAAGATGATGTAGTTGTTCACGTGATGAAGTCCACGAGCGTTACTATTGGAGCAACACCTCTATGATATCCACATGTCTGGGGATGGAATCCTTCCCATATCGACGTGCTAGCACCGCTTATGAGAAAACAAGAGATCCTTAATCGTAATTTTTGAGATCAAGAAAGGGAGGAGAGGAGATCTTGGTGGCTAGGTCTAAACTATCAATTGCTTGTCCTCCAAAAAGTACTCCTCCTCTCTTTATATAGGGACAAGAGCCCCTAGTCGCTAGCATCTCGAAACCAACGAATCGGTTACAATCGATTTGTGCTCCAATAGATGCAATCTATTTTACCCACATCGGAACTTCCGATCCTAGATCGGAACTTTCGATAGGGTATTTTTGGTCACTCAATCCACCACGTTATCGTAACAGATCCAGTTTGTTTTCGCCCATCTCGGAAGTTTACAATGCACATATCAAAACTTCCGACAAGTATGATTTTCTCGATTCGAAATCAGAACTTCTGGTTTTATCTCTCCATCTCTAATTAGAAATTATCGAAACTTTCGATATCATATCAAAATTTCTAATTTGAGCTCTCGATTTTGCAAACCATAAATCATCAGGACTACAGAAACCATATCGGAACATCTGATTTATGCTCTCTTTTTCAAATTTATAAAATAATCGGAACTTCTGATTCCAAAATGGAACTTCCGATCAACAATAATTTTCTTTTGCATACTTCCTTCAATCTCCCACTTGCACAAGAACCAATTCTTTGCATGTCTCTTAATCCATCCCCTTAAGTGTGTAACCCAAAAGGTTCATATACCATTTGCTATTCACCGGAAACCTTTTCTGACTCACTGATCAATAGTGGTACCTAGCAGAACATCAGTCATGGTCAAGGTGAGATTCTTGCCACCCTTGTTAGATAGCTCGACATTTTCACTCGAACAAGTATTGGATTCAAATCATGACTAACTCTTTAGTCATAGTGGCATGGCCATGCACATTTCCAATCCAATACCTCAAGGGGCCCAGAGATGTCTCTCCTGTTATTAGGAGGGTTAAATTCCATCTTGATCGCTCACATTCCATGAAATGTTTCACAACACACCTGAAAAAAACCCTTATTACTACCCTGTTATGGAATAGCGTTAGGAAGCATATAAGTGTGCCACTACGTATTCTGCAATCAAATGACAACCTCAGGTCCGGGGACTCTACAGGTACACCATTTGAGATGACAATTGATGGCACATTACAATAACAATTCCAGTAGTATCTCAAGTGGGTCTATCCAACACCATGTTTACCAACATGTGTCCACATCACTTATTTGACATCTCTATGTTGAGAAACCAATTGGGGTTTGCACTATGGTTTTATCCTAGTCATGAGTGATTGATAAGTTTGCCTGATTTAATGGTCTGGATTTGTGATGGCTTGTTGTGTTCACTAAAGGGATCAGTGTGCACATTGCGTGGAGATTCATGTTTTGCTTGTCTCATTATGTGCAGGGTTGAAATGCTAGTCAACTGTCAATGGCTGGTGAACAGGATCAAGTAGGGAACTTGGTGTTGGATGATCAAGTAGGTCGGGTGAAGTTGGCGATGATCTTAGGCGTATACGTGGAGATGAAGCAAGACATGGATGGACGGATGATCGAGATAGCATGTTCACCAAGTCAGTGATAGGGAGGCCAGTGCAAGTGGCAAGGCGGCTTAAGGGATCGAGAGCTGAATAGACTTGCTGGTGGTCGAGTTCATTGATTGATGACATGTGTCGGCGTTCGAGAGAGGCTTTGTTAGTTTTGGCTCAAAATCATGAGATCAAGATCAAAGGATCCTGAGGAGAAGCCATAGTCACTATGAAATCTTCAGATTAGGACAAACTACCGTTAGATAGGATTTTATCTTTGTAGCCTGTGGGCCTTCGAGTCTATAAAAAATGCTAGGGGTATTTGCGTCTTTTCTAATTTTGAATTGCCTATAAAAGACCCCCTAGACCCTAGGGTTTCACCAACTCTTTTGAAAATGAAAAAACTGGAGTTCACCTTTATTTTTGCCTTATTATACCTCTTATTTTCCTCTCACCTAAAATCTCAGCATCACCATTAATCTCCACTGCTACAGTACAATGTCGCCCCCCTGCATCTGTTCTTTTCTGGAGGTTCATGTTCCTGGTTTTTTGAGGGACTAGTTTTTTGTGGGAGTTACTGTATTCGGTTTTTCTTGGGAAGCATTGTTCCTTGTTTTCTTTGGCATTCGGTAGCGATGTTCGGTGGGTTCAGGCGAGTAGGCGTTCCGAGCGGCGCACAAGGGCATGGCTCTAGTGGCCGCTAGGGGCGAGCTAGACGGGAGCGAGCTGGCTACTGAGCGTAGAATCATGCGGCCTCAGGTAGTCACTTAGAGACACGTGGCACAAGAACAAGAGCACGGTGCACAGCAAAATTCCTGAATTTATTTTTGTGCAATTACTGTTTAATTAATTGGACTATTTTGTATCTGGTTCAATAGATTTTAGTAGTTTATTTTCATATTAGCATTTGCATGTTTATTGATATACCTGTGAACAATGTTTATTTTCTACTTTTATTTTTTCTAAATTAAATGTGATAAATATAGTGCTTCATCATTTCGATTGATTATTTCATGAACTATGGATGTCACCCTTGCAATTGATGGAATCATTGTGTTATGTCAGAGATGCTTGTCAAGATGTCTATCTGATCTATGTGTAGAGTTTAATCTGCCTTGTGTGCTTTGTACGAGTATCTTTTTGATCTAGACATCGGTTGGTTTTTGAAGGCTAGATTTTTGTGTGTTTATGATCTCTCAAATTGTCAGATCATTTCATATATTACGGGAGAGTGATAGCACTGGCTTTCTCTAGGATTTTGCTATGAAATATTATTTGATTATGTTTTTTCTTTTAGAGGAGCGTTGGGTGTTTAGAAAAGGTCATCAATTTGAAAGAATTTGTTGAGGCGCCAAAGCACATACAATCAATAATATAAAAATGTTTGTGCAGAGCCATGATGAATCTATTATTGCCATATTTTCCTGTTTTATGCCATCGTGAGTAATCTTGATTCACGGGAGTGCTTGCTTATTCTAATCATGAGAGTGCTATCAAGCTTCGCTATGATCTTGATCGTAGCATATGGGAAGTGAAGATATCCAGTATTGAGGAATCCACAAGTTACGACACGTTAACTTGTTATGAACTCTTTAGCAAGCTCAAGTCCACTTAAATTGCCATGGCGTCTTGCCAAGGAATTGGAAACTCTTTGCCACCATCCATGGCACTAGTTTCTGATTCTAGCAGTGGCACCTCAACTAGAGTTATTTCATCTAGTTCTTATGTGTCCTCTCTGTTCTCTATCACAAAAGAGCAGGTGGACACTCTAGATGATGAGGAGTTTGCTCTCATTGTCAAGAAGTTCACCCATTTATATAATGATATACGAGATCAGAGGAGAGGAGGCTCTCAGGGATGTTTTGAATGCAGAGATCTTTTTCACGTTAAAGCTAACTGCCCTAAATTGAAAAAGAAAGATGAGAATGAGCACATGCACTAGAAGAGGGACAAGAAGACCTACTTCAAGAAGAACCACGACAAGCTAGCTAAAAGAGCAGCCAAGGCAGCATCCAGAGTTTTCATGCTTGCATTGAGAGACATCGACACTTCTTCAAGTTAAGAGCCAAGCTCTGATGAGGATGAACCATAGAAGGAGGAGAAGGCGAAGGACTTCACAAGTATTTGCTTCATGGCCGACGGCATCCACAGCGATGATGAGCTAGACTCATGAGAGGTAGCTTTATCCCATGACAACAGTTTGGTTAAAGTTGATGAATTGAATGATGCTTTAATTGGTCAGGATAGGTTACTTGTGAAAGCTGCTAGGGAACACAAAGAACTTAGACTTAGACTTGATTCTGTTTTCACTAAGTATGCCTTGCTTAAGTCTAAGTTAGATGATGCTCCGTGTGATTTCTACTGTGCAGTCATGAGTGAGCTAGCCGAGCTATGGTCTTTGCAAACTCAAACTATCGATAAGCTTGAGATTGCAAAGAAAGAGCTCAATGTGGTGGAGTATAGACATCTTGTTTCTGATGCTTGTTCAAATTGGCCATTACTCATTGAAAGCATTGAACTTAGGGACAATCATGTTAAAGAACTTGAGGCTAGATTGGAGAGTGTTGAGAGTTCTAAGGATGTGCAGCTAGCTTGTTCCGCTTGCATCACCCTAAAGGACCAACTCAGCTTTGCTAGAGGGCAAGTTGACAAACTCATGATTGAAAATGATTATCTTCTCTCTATGGTGGCCAAATGCACTGAATGAAAGGGTAGGATGGATTTTCTCTTAGCCAAGACCAAGATATGTGTTGACAGAGCAGGGTTAGCTCTAGGGTTGGGTTGCGATAGAACCACTCCAGATATTAAGAGCAAAACAATGTTCACTTCACCCACTACCCTAGAGAATGAGAGAGGCCAGTTAGACATTGCACAAAAGCCCAAGAAACCCATCCACCCTACAAAGAAAACACATCCTCCACCTGAGAAAGCCCCTCAACAGAAACCAAGAGAGCATGTGAGGATTGCTGCCAAGACTCATATTCCTGCCTCCAAAATGATTTTTCATTGCTCATATTGCTAGAGGGTTGGACATTTGATTGGTTTCTGTTTTTGTTGCATGAATGATGTGCGATGTTCTTGGGAGATGTGGACACGGGACATGTATCAGCCACTTGTTGGTTTACATGAGCATGTCTCATTCTCGTTCTCATTTTCTTAAGGCTTCCTGTTATCATATGAGAGGATTTTCCCATCATGGGATACACCATGACTCATATGGTGCTAGACCACGTGTTAGTGTTTTAGATCCTCAACAGGTTAGGAGACCTTGTCGTTTTTACGGCTTTCGCCATTTAGGTAGACCTTACACTTTTTATCATGATTCATATATTATGCATAGATAGTCTACTACTATTTTGCCTGTAGCTCGAGTCTCTCAGTGCTAGATACCACGTCAGTTTTTCACTCACCCTAGTAGTGAGCACTCGAGATTTTCTCATTTTGTTTAGGCAGCAGACGGAGGCCTAGAGAACAAGTGGATCATAGATTTTGGTTGTTTGCGCCACATGACCGGGAATACATCATGGGTCTACAGCCGCACCTCAACCGAGCGATGTGAGTACATTACCTTCGGCAACAATCGAAGGAGTAGAGTGAAAGGCAAAGGTATGGTTAAAATTAATGAAAATTTCGTTCTCAAAGATGTTGCTTTGGTTGAGGATTTGGGATAATATTTGCTTTCTATATCACAGTTGCTTGATGAGGGCTTGGTAGTGCATTTCATACGCGATACTTCACATGTTTTTGATTTTTCTAGCGTTTTTGTTTGTAATATTTGAAGAATAGGGAGGGTATTGGGAGCTAATTTTTCTGAGTCTTTTGGTTCTTCTCATTGTCTTATTGCTAAACCTTCTTCTGAGCTCTAGATGTGGCATAGGAGACTAGGGCATATGAGTTTTGACTTGCTCGCTCGACTTAGTGTCCTAGGTCTAATCTGAGGATTGCCCAAGCTCAAGTTTGTGAACAATCTCGTTTGTGCTCCTTGTCGACATGGAATGATGCTTGTCACCTTTCATTCACCAATCAATGTAGTGATGACTGAACAACCCGAAGAAATTCTCCATATGGACACTGTAGGTCCTTCTCGGGTTAGTTCTTTAGGTGGCAAATGGTATGTCCTTGTCGTGGTGGATGACAACTCCCGGTATTCTTGGGTCTTCTTTCTTGCAAGGAAGGATGAAGTGTTTTCACACTTTCAGAGCATGAGACTGTTCACTAAACTTTTTGGTGCATTGAAAGCAATTAGAAGTTATAACGACACCGATTTCAAGAATAGTTTCTTCATTGACTTTTTCCTTGAGCATGGTACTAAACATTAATTTTCTGCTTCGTGGGTTCCTCAACAAAATGGAGTTGTTGAGAGAAAGAACCGCATTCTAGTGGAGATTGCTAGGATGATGCTCGACAAGCATATTACTCCTAGAAGATTTTGGGTGAGGCCATGAGCACTACTTGTTACATCTCCAACCAGATCTTTCTGTGCTCACTTTTGAATTTGACATCTTATGAGCTGCGTTTTGGAAGGAATCCCAAAGTTACTCATTTGAGAGTGTTTGGTTGTTGGTGCTTTATTCTAAAACATGGTAATCTTGAAAAATATGAGTCGCATTCTTCCGATGGTTTATTTTTGGGTTATTCACTTCATGGTCATTCATATAATGTTTTTAACCTTGATACTAACACAGTCATTGAGTCATGTGATGTAACTTTTGATGAGTCTTCCCCTGTATTATTACTTCTTTTGAGCTTGCGAGTAAGCAGGATATGGATGAGACCATCTTTGAAGAAGAAGATCCATCAGAATTTTAAGAGCTTAAGGATGATCCACTACTTCCCTCGATGTCAATCTCTGAAGCAGACCTAGCATTGACTACTTCGACAAGAGGACCCAAAGCATCTGCTTTGACTTCGGTCATCTTAAACCACTCTCTAGCAAGAGTTGAGGCGGAGGCTACATCTCATCAAGAAGCTCTGCGACAAATTTAGAAGATGCAACCTCTATAGCAGATTATCAGTGAGCTAGATCAAAGGGTCACATGTGAAACCAAGTCAGGTTGCACTATGGTTTTTATGTTGGTGACGAGTGATTGACAAGGTTGTTCGATCTAGAGTGATGAGTGAGTGGTGGTTTGCTCGTATCAATGGGATCAATGTGTGAGTGGAGAGTGTATGATGAGGGAATCGTTGTGCGTCGTGTTTTTTATTTTTTCTTATATCATGTGTGCAGGGAGGAGATGCTAGCCAACTGTCAACGACGGTTGATCAAGGTTCAAGCGTGGAGTTTGATGCCAGAGGATCAAGGATGCCAGGTGAAGTTCGGGATGATCTGATGAGTGCACGTGGAGATAGAGCAAGACATGGACGTACGGATGATCGAGATAGCGTGTCGACCAAGTCAGTGAAAGGGAGGCCAGTGCAAGTGATTAGCCGGCTAGAGTGGATCGAGAGCGGGAGAGACTTGCTGGCGATCGAGTTCACGGATTGGTGTCACATGTCAGCGATCGGGAAGGCTTTGTCGGTTTCGGCTGAAAACCGTCACATCATAAAATGTTGTTAAATTCCAATAAATAGGAGTTTATTTTTCTGTTTCAGTCATCTAGATTAAGTGTAATCTTTTAGTATTTTTCAGAATTTTTAATTCTGAAAAAATATTAATAGAATAGGGTCAATGTTGTAATAAAATTAGGAGTATACTTTTGTGTATTTTTCAGAATTATTAATTCTGAAAAAATACATAAGGCTAGTTAGGAAAATACTTGGTCATTAAACCCTAATGGTATTTTGGGGAATACCTTGATGGGATTGCCTATATAAAGGACCCCATGCCTATGGGATTAGGTGAAGAAGTGGCTATAAATTTGTGGTCGGTGAACACTTTTGAGAGAAACCTCTTTTCAGATTTCCTTCATTCCTTTTCTATGATTTTTGTTGAGTATTTCCTGTAGCTTGGTTGGTTCTTCAGTATTTGCTGGATTTCCTACAGAGAAGTGCTATTGCAAGCAGCGACACAAGTGTGGATCGGCTACAGGAAAGCAAATCTCAAACCAGGTTCCTGTTCATTGTCATGCACTATTCATCATTCGAAGTACATGTTTGATTGCTTGCTAGATTAATTTTGATACATTTTTCACATCTGATTTCTTCATAGCTTTTGGTATTCATGATTCCAGGATTCCATTTTTGAAATCTGCAAAAATTTTGGCCATCTCTTCATAGAGTTTTTTGTTCATCCATGTGCTGAAAAAATTCTGGAAGGTGAACCTTGTGCTGAATATTTTTGGAACTTTTTGGCTGAACTTTTTGGGGGCTACCAACCAGAAATTTTATTCTTCTTTGCTCTTCCATTTTTGCTGCCTTCTTCTTGTGTGCACACTGTTCATCGGTTGAAAAGGGACTGCACTGTTTGCAAGCCAGATTCACTACAGGGATCACCTCTTCTAGCACTACAACTTTTTTTCTAGTTCTTCTATAGAGATTTCATCTAGCACAGGAGGTGTGTTTCTTCTGATTAGATCATCCTTGAGAAAGTTTTGATTTGTGGGTTCTTTCTGGATGTTATTCTGGTGTTTGATGTTTTGCTACAGAGCACAATCAACATCCAAACAGTACTGTCTTGACTATTTTATTGGTTCAGTTGAGCACTGAAAATCTGTTGAATTGTTGTGTTCTTAATTTTCAAATGCTTCTGTTTCTGTTCTGATAATGCTTGATTACTTCCTGTTGAGAACAGAACCACTTTACCAAATCTGGAATAGAGTTGGTTTTATTTGTTGTGATTGATTAAAGTGGATTAGATGCTGCTCATTCATTCTTTTCATTGGTTTCTGATTTGTTTTCCAGCACAAGAATATTGGAACTAAAAACTCTAGCAATCTCTTGGCTGAATACTGAAGGTTTTTGTTTAGAACTGAAACTTCAGCAAAGAGATCAATCTTCTGAAGATTCTGTTAAGATCCGTGTTCTTGTGGAAATTCTTTGCTGAGTTTGAATCTGTTCTTGACTGAAGTACAAAGTAAATGTGCTGAATCAATTACAACTATCAGTACTATAATGTATTGGCAATCATTCAAGCACATGATGATTATCAGCTACAGCAGTCTCACGCTGATCTCAGTTTCTAGCAATTTGATATTACGATTTTCAACAAGAGCTTGTCTACTGCCATATTGATTGTCCCTGATAGGATTTGAGAAGGATCCATACAGCACTGTTCATCATCATAATGTATTGCTCTGTCTCTATTCATTGTGTCACCTGAATCAACTGAATATTCAGAAGTCTCTATGAACATTGTTTTGTCCTGCTCAACCAATTCAAGTGATGTCACTACATCAATCCAGGGAACTTCCCTCGGCCAAAGCCGACGGAAGTTAGCCCTTTCCCGATGAAAGAAGCTAACTTTCGTCGGCAAAAGGCTAACTTCCGTCGGCATTTGGCCGACTGAAGCGAGGAGATGGAAGTTAGCTAACTTCCGTCGGCCACCGACGAAAGTTAGCGCCGAACTTTGCCACGTCAGCAGAGGGGCGCTAACTTCCATCGGCTAGGCTGGCCGACGGAAGTTAGGGGCAGCTAACTTCCGTCGGCTTTGGCCCTAGCCGACGGAAGTTAGCCTTTCTGCCCACGTGGTCGAAAGCAGCTAACTTCCGTCGGCTATGGTCAAAGCCGACGGAAGTTAGCTTGTATTTTTTTTTGTTTTTTCCTGGTTCCCCTATTCACACTCACATCCAAACACAATTTATATCACATTCACAATACACATCCAAATTCACATCTCACATCCAAAATCACATTCAAACTTCACATTCAAACTTCACATATAACATCCAAAATCACATCTCACATCCAAACTTCACACATCACATCCAAAATCACATAACACAACTGAATTCACATCCAAAGTCACAGTACACATCCACATTCACATATATCATCCAAATTCACATACAAAGTCACACAACACATCGAGATTCACACAACACATTCAAATTCATATCAAATCGCATATCACATCCAGGTTCAATCAAACTTCACAATACACATCCATACTCACTGATCACCCACATTTGGGTCGTGGGCACCGCCGCTGCCTCCCGCTTCATCCACATTTTCCCCGGAGGCTCCATCCTGACCAGTCGTATGGAAACTCTGAAGAAATAGACAAAATTAGAGAACGAACTCAACTACCCTTCTAAACGCTAACTTAAGTATCTAAAGTAACGATATGTCAGGAGGTACCTCACGTGATGTAGGAGATAGTGGTGGTGGCGGGGGAGGTAGTGGTTGGAACAAGGACATCTCAAATCCACCATGCTGCTGGGCTAGTTGCTACACATGTTGTAATGTAATCAGTTAGTTCTAAACCTATTTCTGAATACTTTTGAACTGCAACACTGTAAACTAAACTTACTTGGATCATCGCCTGCTGTTGTGCTAAGCAGGTGGTATAGTACTCTTGTTGTTGCCTGCTGTGCTCGTCGCGCCGCCTCATTTCCTCCCTCAGCCGAACCACCTCTGGGTTTTCTTCTAAGCGATGACGGCTGGAGCCAACTCTGATGGAGCTCTGCGACGACTGAGCTGACTTCTGAGCTCTCACCGTTCTCGAGTCAATAACTCCATTGAACATGGTGTACCTGCAAAATTGAATGAGTTAGTTACCATCACAATATCATACACAAAACATTAATAAAAACATTGTCTCACCGTCCATGGCTTTTTCCACCTCCGCTGGAGTACACGGCCATTTGGTCGACAGGTTCTCTCCACCAATCATAGTCCTCTCCATGGAGTCGAACCATGTGTTCACCATACTGTGCCTACAAAAAACCTGTCCGATTAGACAGAGAAAAATGAAATTACGAAAACTCTTAATATTGCTAACATCTCACCAAATGGTCCGTGGCTGTCTGGCTACACAAGACATCTGGCTGTGTAGGATCGCTTCCTTTGTGACCAGAGGTATACACCTCTATGTCACATGGCACGTTGCCAGATTTAGCTTCCTGTACAATAGAAATGAGTTAGTCGCATTACAATGTATCTATAGATAGAGAGTGACATAATGAGGTCTTACCATGCGTTTAGCGTGGCGAATATGTCCATCGGCACTATATCTGTGCTTCGGATCCGTCCTGCGGCATTGTTTTTTCTGCTCGGAAGTCTTCTTAAATGCAGCTGAAGACCAAATCTTGCAGAATTCGAAATATGCGTCCTCGCAGTTTGCAAACCACGGAATCCTCACCTGAACAGACATGCTATTTGTATTATATGACAACAAATCTCAACAATCGAAGATTTAAAAAGTTAGAATTGTTTACCGAACGGTATTATTCTTCAGTCAAATATATTGACGATGCGCCCGTCGCCTTGCTCATTCGTTGCCCTAGCTTCTCCTTGTAGTAAGCATTATTCGCTTGAATGCGGGCATACGAAATAGCGTCCTTCACCACCTTGTGTGCATTGTTGTTGAAGACTTGAAGGGCATGATTATGGTGATTGTCGACTTCTGGCAAGCAAAAGCGTAACTGCGAAAGTCATATTTAGTAACGTGTTGTAACTCGAAAAGCTTTATGTTAAAACTAAAAGAAGATTGAAAAAAGACGTACCCAGAAGTCATGAGACACCACCCCCTGAGCAGTTCCGTGGCGCCCGTCAGGAGCAAACCGGTACTGGTCCCATGTCTGGCATAGAACCCGCTCACCGGTCGGCATTGTCAGCACCCCTGGGTAGTGCAGACGACACAGATTACCCAATATCTGGTTAACCTGCCTGACCCTCGAAGTGCCGTCAAACCGAGAGTCAATCCAAGATCTAGAAATACATAATAAATAAAGTCAGTTTAGTGAAAGAAATTTTTTGAAAAAAAAAGCAAAACAACAGAAGAGTATTAGACTTACCCATCACCTACAGGAGTAATCTCGATCTTGGCTCCACCGGAAGAGACTACTGGTGGGGCGACCAGGTGGCTCGTCCTGAAAGATACTGAGGCCCTGGAACCCTTAGCCCCCTCCTCCTGACCGCACCATCCGGGACATCCCCCTGCCCCGCACCCTCCGGATCATCCTCGTGACCCGCACTCTCCAAGTGTTCTTCCTCCTACAAAATAGTATTGAAACAATTAGTAATAGTTTATAACTGGCATAAAAAGCAATCTGAAAGTTACCTCATCATCCAGTTGAAATGCAATAGGCTGACCAATTAATGTCGGATCTATGCATCTTAGGAGCTGCTCTTGTCGGATCTATGCATATGTCTGGCGGTTTTCTTTGAGAGAAACAATCATTTCACCCGAGTTGTAAGAGGCATTTAACGAAGTTGCTTATGAGCAACCTCTGTCGTCACCTTCTCTCCGTCTTCATTTATGACCTCTACGAATTCGGTTTACCACATTTTAAGCATTTCACCTCATTACTATGTTCTTTCCAAAACAGCATACAATTATCTCGGCACACATCAATCTTCTCATACTCCATACCGAGAGCAGAAAGCATTTTCTTTGACTGGTACATGTCTTTCGGCACCTTATGGTTCTTAGGAAGGATATCGCTGATCAGATTCAAGAGCTCCTTATAACAATTGTTTGAAAATGCAAACTTTGACTGAATGGCCATAAGACGGGTCACGAAAGTGAGAACGCTTACGGTGGTGTGCTCATGCAATGGCTCTTCTAAAGCTCGAAGGATGTCGAAAGACTTTTGAACCTCCGGTGTTGGAGGATCCTCAGGGTTTGATTCAAACTCCGGTCGTATAGCATCAAGCATCTCATCCATCCTATCGTCAGCAACGCTATCATCATCTTCTTCCACTACTAATACCATTTTTTCACGGCCCGTCTCGCTGTGAAAAGTCCAAACTTCATAACCTGGCATGAAACCATATTTGCAAATATGCAATGACAACGTCCTCTTGTCTTGCCAACGATAATTTATGCACTTCATGCATGGTCACCTCGCGCCAGTGTTTGTTGTCAAAGCGAATGCACGATCAACAAATTTCTAAGCGTTGATTACCCACTCCCTCGTATGAGCTCCAGTTTTCATCCAACCACTATACATCCACCGTCGGTCGTCCTCAGCCATTCTATAGGCAAAACATTCATTCAATCGAGAATGCATCATAAGATAGGTCCTAAACCCACCCAAGAGTGACCGACAAAACGTGGTATTTATGACGAGCCATGAGTCCGAACGAAATTTCAGCAGCATAACCCTGCTGTTCTCCAATTGCACGCCTGATAGTGGTGCAATGGAGAACAACAAGGTTATGTTACTGAAATTCCATTCGGACTCATGACTCATCATAAAGACCACGCTCTGTCGCCCACTCCAAGGCTGTCCAAAAAGGGACAATTCCGGACCTACACATCTCACACGCTTGACACGTGTGAGACATGTTGGTCCGAAACGGGTGACGCATAGGTTTCGTTACACTATCTACGTTGTTGTCAAATAAAAAATTGCATACGAAAAGAAATATATATAATAAAGTATATATATATAATATACTAATCACCGTAATGAAATCTTCAACAAACCACAAATTAACATAAGAATATAATTAAGATCATATATAATAGCACATCTAATAGTAAACACTTGTAAAAGCATAAAATTAATTGACTTTTGTTTTTATTAATTACTTTGTGAATGCTACTTTACTCTTGGTAATTATTGTTGCAAACCAAGAGAAATCATTGCAATCCACTACGACAAAATTAATAAATCAAAAGTGAAGAAAATTCTTAAAGAAGAAAAATTTACTTGACAGCGATGGATCGGAGGTCGGCGGGTGGCAGAGGTCGACGGGCGCTGAAGGACAGTAGGCGGCGACGGGCGGCGGCCGGCTGCACATCGCATATGAAACATATTAATACACAATCCAAAGACATCCCATGTACAATGCACAATGCATATAACCACACAATTGGTGTCCAGCTAGCTATGAAAGAGGTGGATTAATGTAAACTAGAATGGCCAACACGCTTTTCACACTATATTAATGTAAACAACATGCATGTACATATAAATTACTCTAAAATTACTATGATCGGAACAAATTCTCAATTGTTCAGGAATAGCATTGTGGCTTCTCAATTGTATAGCAAACAAAAAATAGCATACATGCACATTGAAACAAACAAACATTAATTTGCCAATATAAAAAATAGCATTGTCTCACCGGGACGGGTGGCGCGGGCCGGGCAGCGTCGTCCGAGATGGCGGTGGGGTGGACGGCGGCGATGGCCGGCAGGAGGCGAGCGCCGGGTGGCAGGGGCGGCAGCCGGCGGTGCTGGCAGGAGGTGAGCACCGGGCGGCCGGGCGGCGACGCGGGCCAGAGGCATGCGGCGGTGCGTGCGGGAGGCGGCGAGGGCGGGCGGCGGCAGCACGGGCAGGAGGCGGCAAGGGCAGGCGACGGCGGCGTGGGCCGGAGACGGGAGCCGGCGAGGGTGGGCGGCGGCAGCGAAGGGCTAGGCGCAGGAGGCAGCGGCGCGGGCTGAGGTGCGTACAAGGAGTTAGGTCTCCCTATACACGCGTGCGGTTGGGGAAAAACCCCCTAACTTCCGTCGGCCAGCATTAAAGCCGACGGAAGTGAGTTAACTTCCGTCGGCTTTAATGCTGGCCGACGGAAGTTAGGGGATCTAATCGGTCGTGGAAAAATGCCGGCTAACTTCCGTCGGCCACTGTGAAAAGCCGACGGAAGTTAAGTTAACTTCCGTCGGCTTTTCCAAAAACCGACGGAAGATATTTTAGTCGACGAAAATGTTCTGTTTTCTTGTAGTGTGTTCTAACTAGTCTATAAGTAGGCAATCAATTCTTGAGGGATATTCAAGTATCAACATATCTGAATTGGTTATTTGACTTCTTTTATAACATCTAAGATCATCCCACTACTACAAATCGCTACTGTAGTGGCGTTGGAGTTTTCCACTGTAGTGGGGGCCATTATATGCCCGCCACTAGGGTTGCTGATGAGGGCATCTCCGACATGGTTAAACCCAAGACTCATATATTAGAACCAGCTCCAACAGAAATACAAGGTCCAATCACTCGAGCCCGTGCGCGACAATTAAACTATCAGGTGAAATCGTTTCTTGTATTGTATACACATACACAATTGAATGGAGAACTACTAAATTCGTGTGATGCTATTATTTTGCTTAGGAATGAAGGAAAAGAAGAAGAAAGCTGAGCTACTTCGTGTTGGGAAAATCTGCCACGTCAACATGTAGATAGACTGCATTAAAAGCATCATAACTTTGGAATCCCTTCATCAAATGGAATGTTTGAGTACTCTTTGGAAAGCTGAGAAAGTCTCCTTGGCAGATAATATATTTACTCAACCGAGATATCCCAGCGAAGGAAGGAGAATCACTACTTTCCTTCTTCTAGTCAATCTGTTTCCTTTTTCTAGATAATCTGTTTAGGTAATAATTTAGTAGTTTCCATATGTAATAAGTTTCCAAACATTGGGAACGTTCCTAGGGCTATAAATACCCTAGAGACTTCAGTTGTGAAGCAGTTTTGGTTGAATACAAAGTTTAGCTACGCTACTTTGCCAGTTGAAGCCGTGGTCGGTTAGATCGCCGTTTTGCTGTTCCAGAACTCACCCCTTGTATCCCTGCGAAATTAGTGTGAGTGCACACTTGTTCATCTTGTTCTTGCTAGTTCTCGATTGCTTGCAGGAACAAGAACCCTCGTGGTTTGGTTGATCGTGCTCCGTAAAGATCACGAACAGCCTTGGAGTTGGTGTAGCGATTGCTAAGGCGCAACATCCTTGGATGGTTGTAGTCGGATCGTGAACGTCTTCTCCTTCTACCAATCGACCTATCCTCTCATCGAAAGATCGGGCCACCCGAGTCCCCATCAAGTGGTATCAGAGCTACAGTTGATCGGTGAGAGATTTCAAGTTTTATTTTTTTCCTATAGTCCAAAAAAAAAGCCACAAAAAAATTAGTTTACCCAAGAACCAAGCCTCTTTGAGCCTATTACTAGTTCTGCTTAGTATCGGCTTTTTGAGTTTTTGGTTGCATCGTCTTGTGAAGTTGCTGGTCTTAGTGTTTAGTTCGTTTAGAGTTTCGAGTTCTTGTCACGTTTTTTTTACCACCGTGTTTTAGTCTGTTTATCAATTGTTTAGGGTATTTTTTATCCTTTAGTTTTTGAGTTCAAATCAAATTGGAGTCGGTTTGTTTGTTGGAATTCGAGAATCACTCGGGCAGGCTGTGCAGGTGTTACTAAAACTGTCATAGCTTCCACCTGCCTACTCGGATTGGAGAGTTTTGATATATTTTGGAAAGCTTACAACCAGATCTGTGTTTTTCCTTTTAGAGTCATCTTCAGATTCAGTAGTTTCCTATCTGTTTTAGATCGTACAAAGCTCGGGAGTCCTGCAGCAAGATTTTGTGTATAACAACATTTGTTGTTTCAAAAAAAACAAAAAAGGCAGAAAGTGCTTAAAAAAAAGCCGCACAAAAAAAAGAGAGCAAAAAAAAAGAGCAAAAAAAAAGTGAAAGAAAACTGGTGATAAAAGAGGAAAAAAGTTAGTTCTACCTTTGTCATTTTGGTGGTATCGTTTGTGTCTAGGCTCGCGTCTCTAGTACGTTCTAGCCTAGGACCAGCACAATACCAACCTTGAACAATTACTCAATTTGCTTATACTAATGCAGTTCTAGTATTCCTTTGTGAGTGTTTTTATGCCCACCTAAAGATCCACAAATTCGGCTATAACTTGACCGGGGTTAGCAACAAAAGCATCAATACACCTGACTCCAGGGCTTGTTCTGATCTAACGTTGCTGTCATCTCCTGTTGAGCCTTGTAAGAACGAGTAAGAGCTTGTGTGAACAGGTTGAGAGAAAGTGGATTGTAACCCCATCCTAGTAAAGTTTAGGGATATTTTTTTTGCAACCTCTCTTTTCTATTTGTAATCATGACAGGTTCTGGAGAACACTCGGAGGATGGAATACTAACACCTCGGACAAAGCAAATTATACAGCATTTTGAGAATAAAGTTAGAGTACGCACCGAGGGACTTGAGGAGGATGTGCGTATGACCAATGAAGGCCTCCGTCATGTAGAAGACACACAGATCCACACCAACACCAAGCTCGCTGCATTAGAAACATCTATAGGTAACATGAATACAACTCTTGCAGATATTGCTCGACGCCTTGATGAGATGGTTCAGCGTCCAGCACCAGCAGCACAACGACCACCTATATTTGTAGCTATGCAAAGAAATGGTGGCAGCGATGAAGGCGAGAACTTTGAAGATTATGCTGCTGATTCTGAGGATGACCCCACAGTCCATCAGCATAATCGCCATGGCGTACCTCCTGTACGTCAACGACGAATGGCCCGTGATCATGATGACTCTCTTGGTAAGATTAAATTCACTATGCCCTCTTTTGATGGTAAGTATGACCCTGATGCATATCTTTCATGGGAATTATTGGTAGATCAGAAATTTGCATGCCATGATATTCCTGAAAATAAGAGGGTTAGGGCTGCTTCTAGTGAATTTACAAACTTTGCTTCTGTTTGGTGGAGTGAATATTGTCGTACACATGGAAATGTTTTACCACCTACTTGGGCTGACTTGAAAAGAATCATGCGTGCCAGATTTGTTCCATCATATTATGCACGTGATTTGTTAAATAAGTTGCAGCAATTGAGACAGGAAAATAAAAGTGTTGAGGAGTATTATCAAGAACTGCAGATAGGAATGCTACGTTGTGGCTTGGAAGAAGGTGAGGAAGCTAAGATGGCTAGGTTCTTAGGGGGTTTGAACCGAGAGATTTATGACATCCTTAGTTATAAGGAATATGATACTATTACTCGATTATTTCACTATGCTTGTAAAGCTGAGCGAGAAGTGCAGGGACGACGTGCAGGTGCGAGGCCTAATTATTCTACAGGGCGTACAACGTCTTGGACACCACGTACCTCAGCCCCAACAAATAGAACACCTTCACCAGGAACAACCAATGCCAAGCAACGTCCTGCTTCATCTTCTTCAACTCCACAAGCTCCTATGAAGAGTACTTCATCGGTCGCATCAACAGGACGCACAAGGGACATTCAATGCCATCGATGCAAGGGGTATGGGCATGTGCAGAACGAGTGCCCAAGCAAACGCGTGCTTATCATAAAGGAGGATGGTGGGTATTCTTCAGCTAGTGATTTAGATGAAAATACATATGCTATGCTTGCTGCTAATGATGTAGGGAGCGAAGATGAGGAGCACATTGGTGCTGAAGATGCAGCTCATTATGAAAGCCTCATTGTGCAGCGCGTGTTAAGCGCACAGGTGGGCAAGGCAGAACAGAACCAACGACATAATTTATTTCAAACCAAGTGTATTGTGAAGGATCGTGCCTGTCGCACCATTATTGATGGAGGAAGCTGCCGAAATCTGGTAAGTTCTGAGATGGTGGAGAAACTTGCCTTGGATTCAAAACCTCACCCACAACCATACTACATTCAATGGTTCAACGACAGTGGTAAGGTAAAGGTGACCCGAATGGTAAGGCTGAACTTTGCTATTGGGTCTTACTGTGATATTGTTGATTGTGATATCGTACCTATGCATGCATGCTCTGTATTGTTAGGTAGACCTTGGCAGTATGACAAAGACACTTTACATCATGGAAGATCTAATCAATATTCATTCATACATGGTAATAAGAAAATTGTACTGCATCCCATGTCTCCTGATGATATTTTGAAAGATGAGATTGCCAGAGCTAATAAAGTGAGAAACCAGGGACACCCTAAAAGTGAGAACCAGATTGTAGTCAAGGAACTTGAGGAACATAAGAAGAAAGAATCAAAAGTTGACCACAAAAATAAAAATATGATTAAGATGAAAGGTGTTTGTTTATTGGCTACCAAATCTGATACTGAAAATTTGGATGTTGCTACTACAACTTGTTATGCTTATGTGTGCAAACAAACTTTGTTCTCATTTGAGGATATTCCTCCTTCTTTGCCACCTGTTGTCATTGATCTTTTGCAGGAGTATTGTGATGTTTTTCCAAAGGAGACCCCACCAGGACTACCACCCATCCGAGGAATCGAGCATCAGATCGACCTGATCCCTGGAGCTGCATTGCCTAATCGTGCGCCATATAGAACTAATCCAGAGGAGACCAAAGAAATCCATCGTCAAGTTCAGGAGTTGCTTGACAAAGGGTATGTACGCGAATCCTTGAGTCCATGTGCTGTTCCAGTAATTTTGGTACCCAAGAAAGATGGATCTTGGCGCATGTGTGTTGACTGTAGAGCAATTAATAATATCACAATTCGATATCGTCACCCTATTCCTAGGTTAGATGATATGCTTGATGAACTGAGTGGCTCTACTGTGTTCTCTAAAGTTGATTTGCGTAGTGGATATCATCAAATTCGCATGAAATTGGGAGATGAATGGAAAACAGCTTTCAAAACCAAGTTTGGTTTATATGAGTGGTTAGTGATGCCTTTTGGTTTGACTAATGCACCTAGTACATTTATGAGATTGATGAATGAAATTTTAAGAACATTTATTGGACGATTTGTTGTAGTCTATTTTGATGATATTCTCATTTATAGCAAATCAATAGCAGAACACCTTGCCCATTTACGTGCTGTTTTTGATGCCTTACGCACTGCACGATTGTTTGGTAACCTTGAGAAGTGCACATTTTGCACCGATCGAGTTGCTTTCCTTGGCTATGTTGTTACTCCACAGGGCATTGAGGTTGATCAAGCTAAGATTGAAGCAATTCAGAGTTGGCCAACTCCTAAAACGGTCACGCAGGTGCGGAGTTTCTTGGGACTTGCTGGATTTTATCGACGTTTTGTGAAAGATTTCAGCACCATTGCCGCACCCTTGAATGAATTGACGAAGAAGGGTGTCCAGTTCCAATGGGGACAACCACAAGAAGATGCATTCAACATCTTGAAACATAGACTGACTAATGCCCCACTACTTCAGCTCCCAGATTTTGGTAAGACGTTTGAACTTGAGTGCGATGCTAGTGGTATTGGGATTGGAGGGGTACTTATTCAAGAAGGTAAGCCTGTTGCCTATTTTAGTGAGAAACTCTCTGGACCTTGTTTAAGCTACTCAACATATGATAAAGAACTCTATGCTCTAGTAAGGTCGTTAGAAACATGGCAACATTATTTATGGCCCAAAGAATTTGTCATACACTCTGATCATGAGTCATTGAAACACATACGAAGCCAAGCAAAATTGAACCGTAGACATGCCAAGTGGGTTGAATTCATTGAGTCTTTTCCCTATGTCATCAAACATAAGAGAGGAAAGGAAAATATTATTGCTGATGCTCTTTCTAGACGTTACACCTTGCTTTCACAACTTGACTTCAAAATTTTTGGTTTAGAAACAATTAAGGAACAATATGCTAATGACAACGATTTCAAAGATGTGTTGCTGAATTGCAAAGAGGGAAGAACTTGGAACAAATTCGTCCTTACTGATGGGTTTATATTTAGGGCTAACAAATTATGTATTCCATCTTGTTCTGTTCGTCTATTGCTGTTACAAGAGGCACATGGTGGTGGATTGATGGGACACTTTGGTGTGAAGAAGACAGAGGACATACTTGCTGATCACTTCTTTTGGCCCAAGATGAGGCGGGATGTTGAACGCTTCGTCTCTCGCTGCACGACATGTCAAAAAGCTAAGTCACGATTGCATCCACATGGTCTTTACATGCCTCTTCCTGTTCCTAGCGTACCTTGGGAAGATATATCCATGGATTTTGTTTTAGGATTGCCTAGAACAAAGAAGGGGAGGGATAGCATTTTTGTTGTTGTGGATAGATTTTCTAAGATGGCACATTTCATTCCATGTCATAAAAGTGATGATGCTACCCATGTTGCTGATTTGTTTTTCCGGGAGGTTGTTCGATTGCATGGTGTACCAAACACTATTGTTTCAGATCGTGATGTTAAATTCCTAAGTCACTTTTGGAAAACTTTGTGGGCTAAATTGGGAACTAAATTGTTATTTTCTACTACTTGTCATCCTCAAACTGATGGGCAAACAGAAGTTGTGAATAGAACATTGTCTACCATGCTTAGGTCCATCTTGAAACAAAATATTAAGATGTGGGAAGAGTGCTTGCCTCATATTGAGTTTGCATATAATCGTTCGATGCATTCTACTACTAAGTTCTGCCCCTTTGAGATTGTGTATGGTTTTACTCCTCGTGCCCCAATTGATTTATTACCCATTCCACCTACGGAGAAATTGAATTTTGATGCGACAAAGCGTGCTGAAATGATTCTGAAACTCCATGAGACAACAAAAGCAAACATTGAATCTATGAATGCGAAATATCAACTTGCTGGTAGCAAAGGGCGCAAGCATGTAACTTTTGAACCTGGTGATCTTGTTTGGTTGCATTTACGTAAAGAACGATTTCCTGCATTACGTAAGTCTAAATTGATGCCAAGAGCTGATGGTCCCTTTAAGATATTAGAACGTATTAATGACAATGCATATAAACTTGAGTTACCTGCAGATTTTGGGGTTAGTCCCACTTTTAACATTGCAGATTTGCGACCCTACTTGGGGGAAGAGAACGAGCATGAGTTGAGGACAACTCAAATGCAAGAAGGGGAGGATGATGAGGGCATCTCCGACATGGTTAAACCCAAGACTCATATATTAGAACCAGCTCCAACAGAAATACAAGGTCCAATCACTCGAGCCCGTGCGCGACAATTAAACTATCAGGTGAAATCGTTTCTTGTATTGTATACACATACACAATTGAATGGAGAACTACTAAATTCGTGTGATGCTATTATTTTGCTTAGGAATGAAGGAAAAGAAGAAGAAAGCTGAGCTACTTCGTGTTGGGAAAATCTGCCACGTCAACATGTAGATAGACTGCATTAAAAGCATCATAACTTTGGAATCCCTTCATCAAATGGAATGTTTGAGTACTCTTTGGAAAGCTGAGAAAGTCTCCTTGGCAGATAATATATTTACTCAACCGAGATATCCCAGCGAAGGAAGGAGAATCACTACTTTCCTTCTTCTAGTCAATCTGTTTCCTTTTTCTAGATAATCTGTTTAGGTAATAATTTAGTAGTTTCCATATGTAATAAGTTTCCAAACATTGGGAACGTTCCTAGGGCTATAAATACCCTAGAGACTTCAGTTGTGAAGCAGTTTTGGTTGAATACAAAGTTTAGCTACGCTACTTTGCCAGTTGAAGCCGTGGTCGGTTAGATCGCCGTTTTGCTGTTCCAGAACTCACCCCTTGTATCCCTGCGAAATTAGTGTGAGTGCACACTTGTTCATCTTGTTCTTGCTAGTTCTCGATTGCTTGCAGGAACAAGAACCCTCGTGGTTTGGTTGATCGTGCTCCGTAAAGATCACGAACAGCCTTGGAGTTGGTGTAGCGATTGCTAAGGCGCAACATCCTTGGATGGTTGTAGTCGGATCGTGAACGTCTTCTCCTTCTACCAATCGACCTATCCTCTCATCGAAAGATCGGGCCACCCGAGTCCCCATCAGTTGCTAGTGGTGACGGCAGCACCAACGCCCGCCACTACTATTGGTAAAATAGTGGCGGTCGGTGCTGACGTCAGCCCGGACCGCCCCTATTTTTCAAATAGTAGTGGAGGGCGATTGTGCTGCCCGCCACTGGTACGTTGTCCGTCACTAAAGTATTGATGACATCACTTGCGACCGCCACTACTATTCTGGCTATAAATGTGCACCTTCTTCCTCACCGAGTTCTACCGGAGTTCGCATTTAATTTTGTCCATACAATGGCAACAAAAATCTAGATAAAGAGGGGTAAGCTTTGTTTTCGTTTCTTTTGAAGAATTTCATTCTAGGAGGTAAATCCATGTCGAATTTCACATTTATTTTGTATTTAATCAAGTATATAATGAGTTATTAGTGTTTTACTAATTTAGGGTTTGTGAATAGAAATTTTCAAATAATCTTCCATTTATAGTGTTTCTTTCTCCCAAATGAACAAATATGACCCTCCTCACAATTATTCATCACTTGTATATTGATTTACGTCGTTTTAATCTATTTTTTAATTTGATTTATGATTATATATCTAGAGTTATATTGTTTGGAGAGAGAAACCAATGTAGTTAATTTATTTAATATTTTTTCTACTTATTACATAGTTTGAATTAAAGCATTTTTAATTAATGTTGTTATGTGCGATAATAAATCAATATATTTTCAATTTGTAAATTACTAAAATTAACAATAATGAATTTATTAATATTTTTTCAAATAATATATGTTTTAGATGGAGCACAGGTCCTAGATGTACTCATCCAATGACGGAGATGTGGTGGCATATTTTAACAGAGTAACTGAATTTACTGAAGCTGCCGCACAATATGCTTCCCGTCAGAGTGAAGCGGCAATATATTGTCCTTGTAAATTTTGTAAAAACAAAGCGATGTATCCGTGTTCAGATCGTGAAACCATATGATTTCACTTGTTGAAAAATTGTTTCGTGAAGAACTATTATATATGGATGAAACACGGTGAGATGGGCCAAAACCCTCCTGATGATTCTGATGTGCCGCGAGATGCTCATCAACATAGAAGAGGTTGTGATCATACATCCGACATAATACATGATGTTGATCAACATGATGATGATGACGCCTTTGATGTGTAGGAACTGATGTGAAATGTTGCGCGTGAGGTGCTGTTGCAGAGAACTACAACCAAAGGATACGATAATTTTGAAGCACTTGACAAAGCATCAAAAAACCTTCTTTACGAGGAATGCCACAGATGCGATAAGCAGTATACTGTGTTGTACACAATTCTTGAGCTTATGAAACTAAAGACCAACAATGGATGGTCTGACACTAGTTTTTTAGATCTTTGACAACTCCTAACAAAGGTTTTGTCGAAACCCAATAGTCTACCATCTGATATGTACCAAGCAATGAAGATGATTTGTCCATTGACTTTGGGCGTTCATTAGATTCATGCCCGAACCACTGTATCCTATATCGAAAAGAGTATGCACTGTTAGAGAGATGTCCACAGTGCAACGCAAGTCGATACAAATGTCCAAATGACTGTGTGGAGGACTACAATGACCACCAGAAGAAGAATAAGAGGTTGTAGAAGAGGAAGAAAAATGTTATTGCAGACCATCATAGAAAAAACACGGAGACAAAAGTTCAAGCCTTACTAATGTGATACCTACTGGTGATTGATCGCTTGAAACGTGAGAAACCAAGGGTTGGTTTCGGTGTTTTGTGATGAGTGATTGACAGGATTTTACCCTCTGTTCGAAGGGTACCTCCGGAGGGGCTTCGGAGGTGGTACCTCCGAAGGGTGTTCGGAGGTGTGTCACCGGAGTATGTTCGGTGTTTGCTTGCTGCAGCTGTGCAGCGGAGTGTGCTCGTCGGAGGGGTCCGGCAGTACACGATGACAGGGTTCGTACCGAGGGCTTCGGTACTTTGGGCGGTACACCGGAGTGTGTGCCGGAGGTTGCTAACCCGGAGAGGTCTCCGGAGTACTGGATACACTTGTCTGCTTGACTGTGGTGCGCAGGGACTTCGGAGCCGACGGACAGGGTTCGAGCCAGGTGAACCTGGGTCAAGCGGGAGGCTTGATGCTGGGGGAGCGGGGAGCTCCGTCACGGTGGCTGCGAAGGTGGTCCGGGTCGGTCCTCGGGTCGAGGCGTGCCAGGTGAAGGCAGGGAGTGCGGAGCGTCGCTCCGGCTGAAGGTACTCCGAGACAAGTCCTCGGAGGTGAGGCACTTCGAAGGTACTCCGGATGGAGTGACTTCGGAGTTGGTGGAGCAAGTCCTCTGCGGAGGCAAGGTGTTCGAAGTGTGCTCCAGAGGGAGACACTCGAAGGTACCCGACGAAGGTCTCTGAAGTCGAGGCGCATCGAAGGCATGGTCCGGGTGAGGATCGTCGAGGAGTGTGCTCGGGGAGAGGCACTGCGACGGAGTGCTCATGGAATGCTTCATGCGGAGGCCTTGGACGAAGGAGGGACTTCGAAGGGTGGTACTCCGAAGGTGGGGCTTCGGAGTGAGGATGACTTGTGGTGCTTCGGCCATGCATGGCTTCGGTACACGGACGGACGGTGTTCGGGCTGGGAGTAGCTGCGAAGCCGTGGTGATCCACTCCGGAGGTGGTGGTGCGAAGGCCCAAGGGCTTTGACGGCTTCGGCTTAAAACCGTCACTGTATCGAAGGACTTCTTCGGCGGAGCGAAGGCCAAACAGGCTGCAGGCTTCTCGCCGAAGCTACCGCACCCTCCGGTGCGAAGGGAGGTTCCAGAAGTCAACACTGTAAAGGCTGACACTGTCTGTTCTGAAAAAGGCTGACACTGTCCCCTCTGCAGCTGACAGAGAAGCCTCCAGAATAAAGGTGGACTACCTTTTGTACCCCTTAGTTCTGAAGAGACAAAATGAATGTAAACCCTAGGGGTAGAGTAGTCACTTCCTTAGGATGAATCCGTGGGCTATAAATATGGGGGCTCGGTAGGTAACATTTAACACTTTGAGCATTCACTGTTGAGCTCCTGTAGACAGACCTCGCTGTATTCATTCTGAGTTCAATACATTTTGTGTTCCTTGTTCAAGCGGCGAAGCCCTGCTTCTGTGTGCTTTTGCTTGAGCTCGTATTGCATACCTCGCTAGTTTTAGTTCACCGAAGCCTGTTGATGCGAAGGTAGTTTTTCGTGCGTGGTGTGCTTTGTCAGTGTGCATTCGCTC